>JANXJC010000029.1:2841921-2879995 GCA_027564655.1 Leptodon cayanensis
GTGCTGTGTTCAGTTTTGGGCCCCTCACTACAGGAAAGACATGGAGGTGTTGGAGCGTGTCCAGAGAAGGGCAACCAGGTTGGTGAGGGGCCTGGAGCACAAGTCTTGTGAGGAGCGGCTGAGGGAGCTGGGGTTGTTCAGCCTGGAGAAAAGGAGGCTGAGGGGGGACCTCATAACTCTCTACAACTACCCGAAATGAGGTTGTAGTGAGGTGGGTGCTGGTCTTTTCTGTCGGGTGGCTGGAGATAGGATGAGAGGAAATGGCCTCAAGTTGCACCAGGGGAGGTTTAGGTTGGATATTGGGAAAAATTTCTTCACCGAAAGAGTTATCAGGCATTGGAACAGGCTGTCCAGGGAAGTGGTTGAGTCACCATCCCTGGAGGGATTTAAAAGACATATAGATGTGGCGCTTTGGGACATGGTTTAGTGTTGGACTTGCCAGTGCTAGGTTTATGATTGGACTCGATGATCTTAAAGGTCTTTCCCAACCTAAATGATTTTATGATTCTAAATCTAGTGTGTTGCTAAAGGAAACACTCTGACCTGACTGTGGCCAGACTCCACTGGAAAGCACACAAATCAAGGGCAGTCTTTGGCCTTTCCCAGCTCATGTGCACTTATAAAAAGCCTGACAGCTGACTAACTATATTTTTCACTCAAGGACACAATGATGGCAGAGTTTTCACAGAAGTGTTTGTGTCATTAAGCACTTTCATTCTTCTCTTTTCAATGTTTTGTTAACACTGTGGACTCGACCCTACAACCCTTGCTTACTCAAAACTCCCACTAGCTTTAATCAAAGACAGTAGTGACTAGAAGATGGGGCTGTATAGTAGTAAAATCTGTTCACAGTTCTGCCATTTTTAAACATCCTTGAAGAATATCCAGCTCACTTGAACTTGGCATATGAAAAAGTGTCTGAAAAATGTCAAAGACCTCACTATGGTCCTTTTTTTTTGCCCAAGGTAAAGAAAGCCATGCAATATGTCCTGTACTATTTTAATACTCGGTCTTAGGAAATTCTCAGCTTTTCCAAGAGGCACCTGGAATATACATTTTATACAGCGCAAGACAAACAGATACAAGTCCAAACAATAAGTGGAACGGCAACATTTGCCATGATTATTACTACTAAATATTCAAAGGAGAATTACTTCTTGGCAGTTTTTAATTCAGAGCACCACATGACACTGAAGAGACATTTGCCAAGGTTTCTAAGTGCTTTCTAAGTGGTTTTGAGGCAGTTTTTATCAGAAGAATACCAAGAAAGGACAGTAAGAAACCAGCTGACTAATTAAAAAAAACCCACAAAACCTCCTAAAGAAATTAGCTGAATTTCCAAGAAAAAACCCACATATTCTGTGGAAATTTAGCTGAGGCACAAGTGGGAAAAAAATTCTTGCTAGTCATTAATATGACATTTTTTTCAAAAGGAGTTAATATGAAAAGTATGGGTGCAAATTAAGGGATAGATACAGTCTTTGTGGCAAAATATTAAAAAACCCAACCTGTGACATCTAGGAAAAACAGATTAGCCTGAAATAACTTCAGAAACATCTCAAATAGAAGGCTGGAGGAAACAAAACAAATACCCTCCGAAACTGCTGCCAAAACTGCTATTTTCACTCCCTTTTATGGAACAGGTTTATACACCCAGATTCCTAATCCCAAATCAAACTTTCCAAGATAGCGTAAATGAGTACGGTCATTATTTCCATATATATATAAATATATATATATACAATCTGCTACCTGTGTCACCCTTTTAGGCAGAGGGTTAAGGGCACCTGTATGGAAATAAGCTAGATTTTATTTCATACACTCAGCCTAATGACAAAATCAACTGACTTCAACAAGAGTTCTTTCATTCATCCTAGGCAAAGTTTATTTTAACTAAAATGGGTCTTTAGAAGAGAATCAAAGTCACTGTTCCTGTAATTAAACACAGAAATACACAAAAACTGTCAGCGGTGTAAATCCTGCTGATTAGTCACCATTTCTCTTTGTTTCTGTAAGGCTGGAATAACAGCAAGAGTTTTTCCCACAAAAGTGAGGGTAAATATCAATTGACGCTACAGTGCTTTGAAAATGTAACTATAGGTAAGCAAACTGAAAGAAACGGATTATTTTACTCCATTGCCCAGCGAATTACCCCTTCCCCCCGAACGCCCCCCAGAACAAAAAACAACACAGATCCTTTTCACTAGGTAGTTGCATGTGCATTCAGCATCTACTGGGTAAATGTGGAGACAGAGAGAGAAGAAGAATGTGGGGAATTTGGGGAAGCTGGGAAAATAAAGTATTCCACAAATATAACCCTTTTATTTTCCTGCGTGGCTGATGGCAGAGCTGTTTTACATGGTAAGAACTGTTATTCCTTCCTGTAGTCAAGTTTCATATTGCCCAGAACACAATCAAGATGGAGATCTTACAGACTGAAAATGTAATAAGAAATTTCTTGGGGAGCATAAACCAAAAGTTATGAAGAAAGAGAAAATATGTAGGGTAGATCCTACACAATAACAGACTGAAGAAATAATCAGATGCATAATGTCTCACGGAAAAAAAAAAAAAAGTAAAGTTTTTTGAAATGGATCTGAAGTCCAAGGTTAGTGAAACCTTTCACTACAGTGAAACCATGCGCCCTGAGAATGAGATTTCTGATGGAACCTGTTTCTTCCCTTAAAATGCATTTAAAATTCAAACTTGATTCTTTATTCCAACAAACGATTTTATGGAGAATATTTTCATCACTTCATGCTTTCTGTACTGCCATCTTGCTTTTCTGATCTCAAGAAATTCCCTTTTATATACAATGAAAATTATTTTGTTCAAGCAGAAATCATTAGGACTGGTATTGTCAAACGTGTCAAACAAACTTAACTGCTTTTCTTCTCACAGCGTATTCTACCCAGCATTTCTTGCACACTACTGGGATGTTGATTTTTTTCTTCCACTTCAGCAAAGCAGAACCTTTACTGCCAATTTAACAATTTTCTTTCGAAGATGTACCCTTGCTTTTGCTGACATTCTGTTCCTGGGTTTGTGGCAAGCTCTTTGTAAACACATAAATACATGGACAACCAAATTGGCATCCACAGTGAAAACCCTTCTTAAAACTCACTTTTGCTACAGAAATACTCCACAGAGGTACACAGCTGGTGTCTCATGATCGCTTATTCTTACAGCATTCATGAATGTCTTTGTTGCTTTATGTTTTCTGTTTTTCTTTTTAAACTATATATGGTTTAAAGTAAAGAAAAAAACATCTTTTTTATGTCTAGCATAGCTGCAAACAACTTGTTATGAGGGCTCCTACAGCAGTAACAAATGCTAAATAATATCCTTGAATCCAAACATCAATATACAAGCAGAGTTTGTTTATTTCATGCCTGTAAGGTAGATACTTCCAGTTCCATGGACAGCACTTGTTGGAAAATTCTAAAACAATAATAATAATTATAATTTTTAAAAAATGTTGAACAGCACAGGGTTTCACTTGTATATAGTTGCTTTTGTTATCCTTGCCACAGGCCACTTCGAAAGAAACTCCTTTCCAGTGATGCACTGAATAATGCGCAAAGTGCTCTGAGATGAAAGGTGTTATATAAATTCTAAAGCATTATGAAGGACTAATGCCACACTTTTTAAAAGCCAAATGCTGTTACCTCTCATCACTTGGCACACGCCATTCAAATTAACCCAGCTTTTAGCTTTTTGTGTTGCTTCTGGTCTGCTGTTGGAAAATCTGTATTACAGTTCCTGAGAGCTGACTGTTTGTTGAAACACTGTAAATGAGGTCATGTATTTCATTCCCTCACCCTAAAGCAGGGTCAGGTGTACCTACAAAATTCCTGACAGATACTGCTATACAACCTCTTCCCAAAGGTCTTGAATGATGGAGAATTCGCAGTCACTGCAGACGTGGCTTTATTTTCTATTCCATTCTATTTCCTCTTCTATTTCCTATTATGTAAACTGAACTCTGCTTGCTGCAATATCAAGCCATGCTTTGTGCTCCTAATGAAGTCTGTAAAGTAGCCACAAATACTAAGTGGACAACTTGTATGATACTACTATATTTCTTTCCCCAGCTTGCTGCTATTAAGAGTACCTGAAACTGTTCAGCAAAGGAATTAAATAGTCTGGGGTCCTGTCTTCTAAATTAAGGTCCATTTTAAAGGTTATCAGTCCCCTGTATAAATAGCAACACAGGATTTTCAAACTCTGGAGACCTCTCTCTTTGTGACTCTTGCTTGCCAAAGGTGAAGACTGCCTTTTTATTGCTTGTTGGAACAAGTGGCAACATTTGTTGGTTTTCGGAGTTGCCACACCCAAGAGAAATAATATATTGTTCTCAAATTACCTTAAATCACAACCAGCATTCCTCAGTGGAGAATATATCTGGCTGTTACATGCTTTACTAATGCATGAAGAACATAGGCAGTGAAAAAAAAAATCCAAACCGGTGGAGCTTGTGGCTGGTTCCTGATGAGCCTAGGCATATCTATGACAACTAGCAACTCGTAGTGAATGACCACCGACTTCTTCTTCCCAGCCATCCCACGGGAGCCCATTGCCTGGTCCTGCCCAGCCGTGAGCCCTTACTAGTTACGCTATTACTGATGTAACTAAAATCTAAACAATCACAAATGGAACATTAACAGAGAGAAATGAAATGCTTAATAGGCAGGAAATCCATGCGTCAGAGTCCAATAGTCTCTGACCAGGTTCTTTTAGATATTCCATGAGTGGAGGGTGTAATATTTAATATCACATTTACTTGTTTGAAGGCAGGTGATGTTACGTGGGATTTCTGATTTAGCAGTGATACAAAATATACTGAAAACATAATACAAATATAAGTTACACATAGCAAAAAATAGCAATTGCAATACACGGTTCAGTCACAATACCAGTGTGATCCCCATTACCGGTCTGTATAATATGCTCACCATCATGGTGCTGGGTGTCCCCAGTTGCCGGGAAGGAAAACATGGGTTGAAGCCAGCTCATGCCCATTGCTCTTTTTGAAATACTTTTGTTAGTTGTTCAGTTTTTACACTCTGTGTTGGGTTGAGCCACGTACTCACTTCCCCCATGCTGGTCTGGGTAACTCAGGGGGACATTCACAGTCCTTTAATGAACTCAGGGACAAACATTTACACCTCCAGTTGACCCCCTGAACTGTTGATAGCTGTTTATCTAAAATGAAGGCCTCCCTCTGGTCCCCATTGCGTTGAGATATAGTCAGCCTCTGTGCAATGGCAAATTCAGTCACACCCGGCATTATCCCTTGAGCTTCACGGGCACGTCCTCCTCGCCCATCTCCTCTGAGCTGTCTTCCATTGAAGGGATTTGTTGGTCAGTGACACAGTGACATAAAGAATCCTGTTTACTAATAATATTTTTGACTCTGCAGATCAAACATCCCAAGTCTCTCAATATGTGCTCTTGCTTCTGAACCTAACATTTTGGGCTTACAAAAAAGGAAGGAGTTGATCAAATGGTTCAGGCTAAAAATTAGAAAGACTTTGAGGAAAGAAGATTGACATCACATGAATTGCCTTGTCATATATTCATTAAAATCTTATTTAAATGATAAGCTGGTCTAGAACTTTATTCTATCTATTAGTTCCATGAAAGATTTTTTCCACTACTCTTTACATAACAGTCATGTTACTAAGAGCCAAATCCTAAGGTTTTCATGTACTTTTTGAAAAGGGTTGGCTAAGAAATCTCTATAAAAGCTGAGACAGATCTTGCTTTCTGTGAATGGTAACTTATCCATTAGAATTACCACCAGTATAGTTAAAAGTACATCAAAAATTCACAAAGGGTGTATTTTACCCTTGTACAGAAAGTCAGTATTAGAAACAATGTGCTACTGCAAGCCTGTTTAATTCCAAGGCTCTGAGGATAACGTCTAGACAACTGTTGTAGAATATCAAAGGTCAACTCAGTCTAATATTCCCTTTATGAAAGAGGTTTCCCTCTCTTGTTCACCACCCACAGATTTTTCAAACAACGCTTTGTCTTTTTTGTTCCTTAGCCTACCTTACGCATTCATCCCATAAATCCTAACAGTCAGAAATCAATGCTCACGTCTCAGTTTTAAAACTGGAGCTTTCATGTTCAGGACATGGACAAATAATGTGTTGCATTGTTTACATCATCCGAAACTGGCCTAAATACAGATGCGCATAAATGTAGGTGCATAAAACACATGTAAGTATTGATTAGAAGTACATTAGGAGTGAAAAACTTACAGACAAGTTCAGCCCGGAGAGTGTAATTTCTCAACAGTTAGATAGTGCCAGAACTGACCTATGCTTAAATATCTTTTTAGCTGTAACTGCTGTTCTTTAACCTCGCACTTGATAAATATCCAGTCAATGCATGAATAAGCTCTGTCCAGATATAATTAAAATATATTTAAAATACATTAAATAAATTAACTTTATTTCTTTCATTCCCACAGTTCAGCAGTTGCTTTGGCTACATCCATCTCTCCTTATCCCCGCCCCCCAAATTCATGTCACTGTGTCAGATCTGAGACAAAGAAAGTGAGAAGCCTATCTAAATACGTGGATGTCAAGGGAGTGATTTACCTAGCAACAGTAACTATGTGAAAGTTTTTTCAGAAATGTCTCCCCGTGCATGTGATGGTACCTTCATGGCTTGGATTTTAGAGGACTGAAGAAATGGCTGGGAGGATTCTAGCCAAGCAAAGCACCAAACGACATGCAATGCACATACATTCTGGGAAATGTAATGCCATCAGTGCACGAGGGAATTTATGCACATCCCTTCCATTAATAATGTAAAGATTTTTGCTCATAAATCCATAGCTAGAAAAACATTATTTTACCCTGTGCTACATTAGATATAACAAATATGTGAACAGAAGAAACATGTTGGGATAAATGATTCTGAGTTGTAACAGCCATCATTTTTTAAAAGCAAACCACCACATAAGGAATTATCTGAAGTGTTACAACAAGAACCCTGACACCAAGGACAGGCAAAAAGCTGAGATGGCACTGTGATATATAACTATTTACTGCTGTGTCAGTAAAGGATACCGCTGACAGATGACCCAGGGGATCAAACCCCGATGTACACAGTGAACAGCTTTGTCTTAGGCAACTACATTTGGCAGATACTGCTGAAAGAAAACTGTGGTCACATCGATTCAGCATAGTAACAGGTGAGCATAGGTTAAAATAATGTAAATCCAGAATAATCCATCTGAGGACTTAATCAAAGTCACCGTACACAAGCATCCACACTATTTGAATTCAATGTATGATCAGAATCTCCAGATGAGATCATAGCTCTCCAAAAAATATACATTCTGTATTCCACCCTATTTCCCCTTTCCACAGACGTTTGCCTTCCATTCCTGTAAATTCAGTGTCTTTCAAAAAGATACTGTAATCCGAGTCATCAGACCTTTGATGTAGATACCCTGTAGTGAAACCCAAATGAAGACCAAAAAGGTTAAACTCAGAAAAATCTGCTTCTATTTAAGAAAAGTAATTAACTTTTTAAATAGAGAAAGTTCAAATTAGATCAGACAACAGAAATAAAGAAGGGTTTACAGCTAACCCTGTCCATGATGTCTTTGCTTCCAGGTGTGGTTTTAGGCAACTTAATAATTTTCCAAACCGTAGCAAACTCAGCATGTTCCAGGTTGGACCTTCAGTCACCCCTGAGGGCTATCAGGCTACTTGCTGCTCCTCTGAGGAGTTTCCTCCTTCCCTCCTTTCCCTGCTGCATGCTGCAGGCCCTAAAACTTTTGCTCCCAATGAACAAACTCAATTGCTCCCCAGGGATTGTTCATGTCCTTCAGGAGTCTCCCTCTGACCCAGAAGTAGAAACTCATAGCTGAGAACAGCACAAAACACAGAGTTCATCACATGAGTGACCATAGCAATGTTTTCTTTGCTTCTTCTTCTAAGATACCATTTCTTCTTCTCTCTTTTCCTCTTCTATAGCTCTGAGGTATTCTTCAACCTGGCTTACTGAAACCGTTCCTACGTCTGCCTTTCCCACACTGTATTTCTTGAGCCTTTTGCACACAGTTTCACTCCCCCTCTTCCCTAACAATGATTCTGACTACTCATCTTTCCCATTCCCAACTCTTCATGTCTGAAAAGGTATTGCCAATGCTGTTCCTCTACCTCAACCAGTTTCTTCTTTCAGACGGTCTGATATCAGCAGTCACTTCCTCTTTCTTTTCAGACTCCTCCACTGATCTTCAAAAGGACAGAGCATTGTAACATTAAAACGATGGTATCAGGATGGACAGATATGACTCCACTCTTAATAATTTACAAGTGATGGGAGAATGTGACTTTCTCACAATTTTCAAATGTATTCACTACAGATTAAGAGAATCTCAGGGAAAGAGATCAACACCATGTAGTAGAAAGCACTACCAAACAAACAAATCCTGAACACTGAAACAAAAGCATTTTACCTAAATTCAACTGAAGTCATGCAGTCAGCAATATTCTACTGACAGATCCAGTAGCCTTGCTATTCTGTCCAATTCTTGCTGAAGAAACAGTTGCAACTATGTGTTTTAAAGCATTGAAGGTTTTTACTTTCCAGAGAATTGGTAACTTTTAAAATTCTACTTTACAAACCGTAGCCAAGGTGGTGTGGTTTCTCTTATTTGGACACGGACTTCTCTTCTTTCCTTGTCCCCTCCCAAACATTTTGCTTACTTAGTTCCAGTATATATGTGGCTGGTTCTAGCCGCATACTTGCTGCCATGATTTGTTTAATTGGTAAGAAGCAGTAAGTGGGCATAAATGAGGTCCATGTTACACACTAAGAGATCTGTGATTAAATAGTCTCAGTGTAGTCTAGCCTTAGCACTCCCAGGCTGTACTCTCTTTTTCCTTTCCCTGCTATCATAATCTGTACTATGATTTAAGTACACAGTATTTAAGTACACGGTTCATACTCTATAGCACGCAGAGCACATGCACCCACTTTGTTTGTCTGGATAGCCCATCTCATCTGGCCAGCTGCAGAGGTTAAGTACTTGTTTGGCATGGGTGTTGGGCTGATATCTGAATAACACCTCCTTCTCTTCTGTTTCTCACACCAGACTAATTAAATCCTGGCTTTTCTCTATAACTAAACCAAGAAAACCACATACCATCTTAACTGTTGTTCCCTTAACTGACAAGTGCCTTGACTGGAGGTCAATATGGTACCTCATTATGTTCTAGAAAAAAGGGTAGAAACAAGAAAGTCCATGAAAAAAATTTCAAAAATGTACCACCTTTAGAGTTAGCTAGTACTGCTTTCCCTGCTAGCAAAGGATTCACCTGTTAGTAAATACTGATCTTTCAGGAAAGTACACACACGTAATGCCGACTTTCTTTATAGTGAGGAAGGCAGAAGGAGAGGCAGCCGCTGCCCCAATGAGCTTGGTTCTTCCACTGTTTAGACAAGAGTCTTGCCAGAACAGAGAATTATCTGCTCTGGTTGAGAAAGATTCTGATTTCAAACTGCTGCCAGTGCAGAAAAAAATAACCACTGATGACATGCATCTCCATTGAACTGTGTGTTCATGGGCAGCATGACGAGTCAGTTTTCATGAAGTCCCAGATCTTGAAAAACATGGTACATGAGTTTTGCAAAGGCTAATGGGAAAACCATTTATGCAATACTATTCCTGAACTACAGTTAGAGACCATGAATAAGGGTATTCTGTATTCTCCATGGACTTCCTTATAATGGTACGAATGTTAGTTTAAAAAAAAATAAAAAATTGTGAAGTTGTTAGTTAAAAAAACAACTACAGCACTGTAATTCTTCAAAGATTTATTTTCTTCATTATGAGTGTATGCTAGCTGTGCATTTCATTTTACTTTAATTTTTTGTCAGATATTGGAAAGAACTGTAGATTGTTATATTCCTTTTCATGTACCCATCACTCAATTTATAATAAAAATTCCAGTGCACATCAAAAAATACAACCTGTTATAGAAACTTGTTGTGACAGAGCTAAACTGTATGAAATTCTACAGTATTTGTAAAACTCTTAAAGTCATGTATTTCATTTCCAGTAAAACAACTTTCCGAAGTACAGTGAGCGTACTATACATCCCATCAATACTGTTCAGGGTATGTTTACAAAAGTATCTGGGCAAACAACATAGCATACCCTCTTCTAAAAAGGACATTTTTTAAACTGGCATAGCATTTATGATGCAAATTCATTGCATTGCCAAATGGCTCTTTTCATGATTGGTTACCAATTTTATATGTGCATTTGCGTGATTTAGTAGGGTTTAATGTTTGTTGGTAGCTTTTAGTGGTTATATTTTCCAAGAAAAATTATTTTGGTTCAGTGATTAAAATGAGGCCTACATGTATTTTCTATTAAATCCAGTATGCAAGTTTATCTTTTACAATATATTACAGACATGCTCTCTGGTTGAGATCTGCTTCACATTCCCAGGTTAGAGACCACAAAACCCAGTAGAGAGGGTTAAGATCTGCCCACTACTGCACAGTAAAAACAACTCTTTGCTAAGATTTAATTGCTGCAACAGCAGTCAGCTATGACTTTGGCATTAGTAATTGATGTAGTTTGAGAAGTTCCCCCCCCGTGAGAGGAATTATGGTGAGGGTATTGTGCTTATAGTGGGTTGTTGGATTGTAATGTAATGAGTAACAACATAGTTCTTTTATATAAGTGTCAGTCCTTTTTATTAGCATGATACAGCTGGTTTAATAAGCCTTTGTATATTACTTCTAAGAATGAAGTTTACTGCTATACACATGGAAAGGGCTGAATGGCAACATTTGACCTCATTCTTACATGGACTGGTAAACCTCATTACAAGAATTTCTCCCTTATCACGGTGTATGCATTCCTCTGTGGGGCTTACAATTCTCCAACAGTCCTATTTATATTAAAGCTTTCATATAGTCAGCCTCATTACAGAAGATTCTTTTAACATTCAAATACTTTGGATGATACTTACAGGTATTATTCTGGAAATTCATTTAATAAAAATAAATGTCTATGGATATAACTTCATGACACTATGACAATTAATTAATTGGAACAATTTTTTTTCCCAATATGATGTGCCATTTAAATGATTTTACTGAATTAAATTGTGAATAACTGGGGAGTGGGTAGGGTAGCCTGTGTACCTACACCTTCAAATTTCTGAATGAGGAGTAATAATGTTCAAACCTGCAGGAAATGTATTGCACCGTATGTAAAACTGACAGATACATTTTTCTATCTTCCCTAATGGATTATGAAGCAGTTGACTTTTTGCCAGAATATTTCCTCATTACTTGTTCAGCTCAGAAAAAAACCTCATCATCCACCCAGTGGCTCTGCATGAATTGTCAATAGAGAAATCATCAACTAAGCTGAATACGAGGCACGGAAATTAGAGTTCTGCAAAGTCTACAAAACACTAACTAAATAGTGAAAAGTCCTACTCTTTTCATTGAAATTAAAGGGAAAAACACATTCTCCTTGGTAATATAGGACTGGCATCCCCTGTGTTTCAGCCATTAGACGACAGTTTCAGGGCAAAGGGTTAATAAGCGTGACTGACAGTGCAGCAGAGGGAAGCCCTTGAAGCTGGCACAGCCAACTATTGGAGGCTTGGTGCTGGAGCATGACTTGGACAAATGGAGTTGAAGAACAAAATAAATCACTTTGTTTATCAGCTCATCATTGCCAGTCTGACCTGCTGCAAATGACACGAAAACAAACCTGTGAAAGGTTGCTTCCTTCGAGCAGCTCAGGCATTGCAGCTCCTCTGGCAGTTAATAAGAAAAGTGTTTCTCTCCAAAAATACTCCCATTTCGTATGATTTGTTGTAATACTCGGGAAAGTGGTGCACCTAAGATATAAAGAGACAAAAATAATTCGAGATTACAAAGTGCAAATCTAACTGAGAAAACTACAAAAATTGAGAGTTTTGGCTGCAAAGCAAGAAAGAAATGTTTCCTGCTTGTGTATTTCAGGTAAGAGACAGTGCTGGGTACTGCATGCAGCTATAAGAAAACACATAGCACTGATTCTTCTAAAGTGTCATGTTCTTCCAGAAAAGTCTGAGATCTAAAGCAAGCTGGGAAAGTCTGGACCTTCAGGAGGTGCTCAATACCTAGAATGATTATGGTCGGTGTGCTCAGAAGGGAAAGCAATGGTAGCTACAGCCAAAATACCTTAAATTTGCCGTATATATGATATTAGAGTACAAATAAGTCAGCTAGATTCTTGTGTATGTTGACATTCTGGGAATTATCACTTGCAATGATTACTGTTCAAACCTGTAAAACAATTTGATAATTAAAACCAAACAAACCAAAAATGGTATTTCACTCAAACTTCCTGTTTAAAAGATCACTATACTGTAAATTTTTTTTCAGTTAAAGAAGAGCATCTTGAAGCATTTTAAGCACTTTTAGTTTCTTGTGCTATGACCATTTGTCAAGTGAACTACAAATTCAAGGTACTTTGTGTTCACATGGAGCCCTTTAAATTATGGCATTAAGACAGTATGCCTTTGCAGTGAGTTAATCAGTATACTAAAAAGATTCTTTGCCACATTCTGCAGGAAGCTTGCAGAAGTTGGTAGCCGCTGCTGTGTCTTCAGGGCAATGCTGGACTAAGGGACAATATAAAGACTCTACCTTAAGGAACGAACAGCATTATTCTTCATGCAGTATAACTGGTGAGGATTGTGATTAAAAAAAAAAATCTTAATATCTGTAATGTTTTAGCAGTTGAACTACACTGTCTTATAAACTTTATGTCACAGCTAGTGTGTTCACATAAGAGCTAGCAAGCATGAATGCTGGCTGTAGTTCCTGCTTGTAGTCACTACTTCAAAGAATATGCAGAATTTCAATGTCATTAGTATTACAATTTGTTTTGATCTGGTGAGATTCCTATCACTGGAGAAAGGAATAAGTTACTTAATACACTTTAATGTTACCTTGCTGGTCTTGCCGATAGAAGGATCTTCAAAGCATTCCTTCTTTGGGCTGCAGTACATTCAGGCTCCTGAAGTGAAGCAGAGCTATGAGTTGGTGTTTGATCTTTAATGAAAAACTTTGATGTCTTTGTCTTCTGCTGTCCCAGTGAATTTCACAGGAGATGTCTGAGGTCCGGTTCATATACAAAACACTTTGTTATTATGAGGAAGAAAAGCATCATCTGCTCATGTGGGTTATATGATGAATGTGTGAACTTGTTTTCAACTACCTTACTCTCTTCTGGTAACAGTCTGGGTTGCACCTGTATGCTATATTGCTCTTGAATTTCATTACTTCGTAAAGTCCATCTCTTTCCAAATCAATCACTGCAGAACTGTATCTCTACTGGGAATTTCTGGAAAATAGGCATCCATCTGTATGGTCCCCAAAGAAAACAATATAGCAGGAATCTTGTATGGATGTTACAAGATCTGGTCCTCTTAATATCACGGATATATCTTATATTACACTGAGACTGGCAGCTCTTGCATGATCCACAAAGTTGCAGAACTCCCAGCAAATGGAGTCCATATAGAGAAGTTTCTGAAAATTCAGAGTGCATTAGCAAAGTTGTTTCTCTTTGTCCTTCATCTGTTTTGGTCCATCTGGTCAATTCCTCATGTTTCCATCTCCACCCATGTAAAACAACATCCCGATAGATAATTTCAAAGTGCTAAATTCTCTTTAACTGTTGTAGAGTCTTTATCTCCATTTCATTGACTTAGCAAATTGCAGGAAAAAGCTTCCTTACAGCCACAATATTAATTGGTGCATTGCAGTGCAGCAAGATAGTTTGGAGGATCACTTCTTTTTCCAAAAAAATAACAGTGTAACTTGTTGAAGTTCAGTGGAAGTACCTCTTGCACACTGCAGTTATGAAACTATAACTTTTTAAAAAGGAGAGCAGGGTGGAGTCACAAGCATTCACTAAGTTCATGTCTCCTTGGATCTAAGGGTCGGTTTGAATTTCTGTCTTCCAAAGCATTCAGAACAAAACACACTGAGATATCAGTATTAGGGTTCCATCATTCAGTCAACAACCTGGACAACGCGAAGATAGAGTTGCTATGGAGCCACAATCTTTTTCTTTCTGGACACGCAATAAAATTCTATTTCTCAAGCAGAAGAAAGGAGATAATTTTTGCAATGACTATCTTGAGAAGTTGTTCCCTCCGGGCTCCAGACTTTGTAACAACCTGGTGGATATTTTTTTAGAGAAAACCCAAAGTATTACTATTAGAGTCCCCACAGTAGATCGTCTATGTGGGGACATGTGTCGATAAACACACGATGACTATGTGTTTATCTTCAGAGGGGGGATGAGCAGTCCACGGTATGTGCTACACCTCTTTTTTGCAGGTAGAGTCAGAAAGCAGCTGGAACCAGCTACTCCAGAAGAGAAGGCAAGCCAGTACCCGAGCGACAGCAGGGCAGGAGGGGCAGCACCCTCAAAGATGAAGGGCATAGTCCCAGGGGACTCAAGAAAAAAGAGCGGGTCCGGTGATGGGGTTCGGCTGACGGCTCCGATCACCAGGCTAGCCCATAGCCACAAGGCAGGTCCAAGGTCAAGCTGGAAAGTCAAGTCCGCAGGTCAGGAGCAGCAAGACTTAGGGGTGACCACAGGCGAAGCTGTAAGATAGCTCCGGCAAAGACAAGGCTAAGCGCCTTGGCTTAAAAGCACCTCTTGTGCAAAGAGGAGCAGGATGCCAAAAAGGCTTCTGACAGCCTTTTCTCTCCGAGCTCTTTGCCCAGCACTCTGACCCCGGGTCCCACCGCTGCTCCGGATCAGAGCTGGCCTTGAGCACAGGCAGCCAAACCCCAGCGGGGAGGCGGGGGAAAACTCAGGGCTCCGACACGTAATTAGCAATGTTAATTTTTGCAACTGCGTGCTCTACCTGGTGTGAGCAGTTACCACTGGCTTTCATAAAATGAATAAATCAATAACAACTCCACAGCACATAGCTGAAGACCTCAAAGCAATTTAGAACAATTAATGAACTAAGCCTCTTCCCATCCCTTTGATGTGTAGAATTAGTTTTATCTCCAGCGTGCAGATGCAGAAGTTGGACACTGCAAAAGAAATCCTAAACTCACCAGCAGTTTGACCTCAATGAGCGAGGCCAGGATTTCATCCACGGAAGCCAAATGAGTTTCCTAAGATCACAAAAGGGGCTTCAAGTCCCTCTTTTTTGTATAGAAGGAATTCTCATGACAGCTAATAGGCTTGCCTTACCTTTTTTTTTTTTTAAGAGCTCAGTTTACATTTGTAGCAAAAACAAGGGTAAGAACTACAAGTTATTTACAATAGAAACAAAATGCTGGTTTTAATATTTCTAATTTATTTTTTTTAATCCATAGTTGGCATATCATTTTGTGTTGTCAGAGACAAAAAACACTTTCCTGTGTCCATAGGGTAGGTTGTTCTGTTTATTTTTTCATGGAAGTAAATAAGGCAAAATGTTATTTGGAAATTAAGTATGTTAAGATCAGGAAAATGAAAACATAGACATAAGCATATCTGGTAAAGGACTTCACAGAAATCACTGAGAAACAACTGAAACAACTGAATTTGCTAGCACGCAGATCAAACAGGGTAAGAAACCTTGAAAAGAAGAGAAAAAAATTAATATTAAACTAGCTCTTTATTTGGCCATATAGTGTAACATTATGGAATAAAATTGAGTGTCAAAAATTAAATTTACTGTACTATGTTCTTGCTGATTTTTGGGGGTCATGTGACAGTAATTCAGCAGCTCTCCAGGGTGCACACCTCCAACCTCCACCAAAATAAAATGGAAGGGATCAGATCCCATTATCATTAATGGACTGGAGAAGGTTATAAAGGGAAAAAGATAAAAGAAGGCCAACTGTCTACACTGCAAATCAGAATCACCTCACAACCAGGTTAAGACACAGCAGCACTTCAATCAAATTCTGTACAGTTTGTGTTTGTAGTATTGACAAATCCTAATTATAATGAAATACTATTTGTTCCCTGGTGCCGAACGTTTCTGTTGTAATGACTGTAGTGATTTGAGCAAACTGAGCTTATAACTCACTTTCTTGGCTAAGACTGAAAAGTTAAAAGTGAAAGCAATAGAAGAGAGGTGGAAAAGAGGGTAAGTATAGGCGGGGTGTGAAGAAAGATGTTGAAAAGTCCTTTAAATCTTTTCTCCACTTCTAGCAGAGCCTGTCAGTTCAGATTGTTATCCAAAGGCACTTTTAAAACTGCAATGCAAACTAAAAATGGCACATTGCTGATCTCGTTACTATCTCTTGAAAACCATTAATATTCATTAATATTAATATCATTAATATTCACAGGTTTTTATGTAGTCACTGCAAACTTTCTTGGCTCACTGCAAAAATGTGTATCTTGTCTATTTCTTCGACTCTTGGACACTAATATGAACTCTGGTTATTTGAACTGGGGAGGTGATTTTAATAGTCACTTCATCATCACTATGATGTTTCAGCAGCAGTGCTGGAAAAACTAGTCAGTAACATCATTCAGTGTCTTTTTAAAGCGGGTTACATGATAAAAAGCAAAAAAAATACAATAGTCTTGTTGAGCACAAAAGAGTAAAATCTTTCCTGAACCTTCATAAAGATGGTTTCCTACGCACACAAGTATAATCTTATAATTTATGTTTGACTTTCGACAGGAATTTTTTTTCTCAATTTCATGTACATTCTCAAGAACCCTCTCCTAGATTTTTGCTGCTTCACAGATTGTTATCTGAATCATAAAAGCTAGTAAAATTAAACAATTTTATAAGATTACAGTGTCAGTTTCTACATACTCTGAGCTTCAGCAGCCTCCTAAAAAAAAACCCCAAAGAGTATTATTCCCTACATAATGGCAATCAGGTTAATGGCAAAGGTATGGGATTAACTACCAGGGAATGGTAGGTTGTAGTCTAATCTTTCATTGACTTATTAAGGGCTTAGAAAACTTAATTTTTCACATCATGCCACCATCTTATCTAAAGCAAGAATGTCCTATTTGGCCCATCACTTTCAAATTACCTGCCTAAAATGAAATTTAATATATTTTGAACAATCAATGTTAAGTGCAATCATCAAGTACCTTACAACCTGACTGGATCTTCGTGACGTCAGCAACTATTTGCAGTGCATAGCACCAAGTTTCTCAGTCAAATAGAGCTGAAATAAAGTGGAAACCTAATGCTTTAAAACTGATGTAACTACTCACCAACATTTACATTAGAAATATTTATAGTATGTTTGAAATCTATTATTACTTTAGGACAATTTGAATATTTTTAGATTATGTAATTCAGCATATAACATCTGTAACACAGGAAAAGTCAGATTACAGTCAATGCATATTTAGCTGTTCCTACATCAGATACTACAATTTTCCATCAGTGAGTAGTGTGCAAGATCAGCAGTGACAATAAACAACAGCCAACACTTTATGATTGTATGAAACCATCTTTCTGTGTTTCCTGGGCCTGTGAAATACCTAAATAAATATAGAAAATAATACCACTTACAACTTATTTTTTTCTCATTTTGGCCTTTTTTAGAAATAAAAATTAATGTGAACTGTTAAAACATTACAACTTCTTTTATCCAGAAAAATTTCCCTCTTAAAGGTGAGGGAAGCCAAATATTTATGAAAATATTCTCCTTCTTGTTTCAAAAAGTCACCATTCAATATTTTTAATTTCTAAAATTTTGTTTCATGTTCAAACATGCTGCATTTAAAGTAGGTCAGATGAAAAAGCTGAAAAAATTGTGTTTTGGTGTTTGTGCTTTATTTTCCCTCTTTTCTTTTTTTCATTATTTTCTTCCTCTATTTCCCATTTGTAAAGAAGGAAGCTAGGGAAGAAATCTGGAAAACAAGGGAAAACTCAAAACTGGAAAAGAACTCTTCTTTTGTGCTCCCTTACATTCCTTAGTGACATTCACATTTTAAGTGATACAGGAAACGAAAGGAAGAAGTAAAAAAAAAAACAAAAAAACAAACAGAAAAAACAAATCCAAAAGCAAACAGAAAGGGCAAGAGGAGTAAACCTTAATCAGTGAACTGTGAGTTACCCGACTGCTACTGATTGTTTTTTCTGAAGTTCCACCTCAGCAAACTATTTTAAAACAATAAAAAAAGAAAAATGAAAGTAGGCGTTTAATATATGGCAATGATAAAGGATAAAGGAAGAACTACTTGCTTCTAAAAGTGAACAAGTTTTATGACAACAAATGTAACAGTCGTGCCCCTCTCTGCTTCCCTATAATACTTTTAGTAAGATCTTTTTCCAGTTCCTTCCCGCCTGACTTTTTGCCACAGTTCTAGAATGTGAAGGTATATTTTTAAGAAAAACAAAATCAGGGAAACAATATCTTGCCAAGCCACAGTAAAGGCTACAGAAAAAAGATTGATTAAAAAAAAAAAAAGTTTTCAGAGAAAAATTTCAACTCTGTTCTCTGAGTTTTGGAAACAAATTGAAAGATGTCAAGGGAGTTTGCATTACCCTTGTTCAGGGCGGACATCATGTGAGAAAAGAAAAATCATGATACAATAAAACAAAAACCATAACTATACCTAAATAACATAAATAATTGATTACAAATTTCAATAAAATAATTATAAATAAAACTAATCATAAATTTCAATACAGGAAACACTAAAGAAAGACAAAATCAAGAACAGAAGAATAAGAAGTCTGAGGCAGGTGGAAATAAAAAAGCAACAAAACTACATAAGAATTAAAAAAGAAAAAAGCTCCCAAGAGTAAAGAAATAGGAACATGTCCTGTAAAAGGATAAGGCCAAGCCTGGAGTTTTGAAACATGGGAAAGCACAGAGATGGGAAAAAAAGACCAACCAACCAACTAACCAACCAACCAAAAAAACCTTGATTTGCAGCTGTAGAGCTTTTCTTTATATTTTGCACATACAATACCACCAAAATTAAAAATATCTCCCCATAATAGGATTTGGACCTAAAGCGCAGAGGTGTAGTCTCTGGACAGTACCCATGGCTTTCACTACCCCTAAGAGCATGGACAAGTTTTCTCACGCAGTTCATGAAATCACTCTTTGGAATGTACATTTTACTATCAGAAAGAAATCACACTCAGGAACATTGATTTATGACACCAGTCTCACAGTTCTTTCTTGTAGTCAGGTATAAAGTCCCGACAGAGACAGCCATTTAAATTTTCCTGTGAAGATAGGTTATCATCTGCATACCTTCCAGTACTAATTTGTCTAAATTCAGAGACATGCTATATACTTGTGTGACATTTCATGGATTTACACCTGTGTGGCTGAATAAAAAAAGTAAAGATTGTGGTTTCCTTTGCGTAATAATTTTTACACATAAAAAAGTTTCCGATTATGGTGTTAACAACTGACTTTGTGTATTATTCCTCCCCCACCCCGTACTGTCTCTGGAGGAAGAAGATACTCTTTTATGATATCTTATAGTCGCAAAGTCAAGGAAAGAACTATGCTGTTATGTAGTCAAGGGAATAAGTATGTTGTCGTGTAGTTCACGGAGGTCCACACTTGATGTAGCAGCAGTGGCTTGAATTCCCCTGAGATTTTCTGTATGCATATACAGGAGAAAGTTTGTTTCTATCTACCTTCTTCTTACCATATGATCACAATCTTAACCCTTGGCCCTGTGAAGGCATCAGAGCAAAAAAGAGCTACGAGAGCAGTTACTCCTCAACTCCGTAGAGAAAATATGACAAAAGCTGCTGGATTTTGTGTAGCAGTCAACATTTGGAACATTTCACTGCAATCTGGACTCAAGTGTAAGATGAATCTTTTTATACTGTTTTTGCTCTTTAACCTGAACAAACATGGGAAAAACATAAATGAGTAATTCTGAGTGACAGCTATTCACAAAGGAGATAGTGAACAAGCTGACATTATATTCTCTCTTTGGGTCATCACCCTGAAATTCTCTTGTGATCTGTAAAACAACATTTAAGCTGTGAACATGCACATTATGACCCATGACATGATTTTATTTTTTAATGATGAATTGTTCTGACCTAAAAGCAAGGCAAGTTTCAGACTCACAGAAGAGTTACTCAGGAGTATGAATCCTGAAGGCTCAACACCAAGAAAGATTTTGAATCTAACATTATTATATTGAAAATTCTCTATTATTTTTAGCTGATGTTATGACTTGACGTGGGGAGGAACCAGCATGATTTCTAGATGCCTGGTGCTAGTACTGCTATATTATGTCTTGCATGCCATTACCTGTCTAACCAGGCAGATCTTTAAGTGAAGTCAGGCCTGGCACAAAGCTAAGTCTCTGCTCTCTTATTTTTTAGTGTATACGTCTTATGTACGTCTTCTTTCCTGCTTCCGTAGGGAAATTTGTGTGATGGTTAAGCAGAATCCAATTCTAAATCTCTATTTTGTACTAGCACTTAGTATTGATAGGATCTGTTTCAGGGCCCCTCACATTTCCCCACTAATTGGGAATAGTCTGTGTATGATTCAGGCAGCTGTATTTTACACTGCCGTTTAAACAGCACACTGTGTGGGCAGAAGTGAGGGAAAAGTTACATAAAAGAAGGCGAGAACTGAATTCTGTCTGAAATTTGTTCTAGCCACCCTAAGTGGCCAGCTGGGCACAGCAGACTGGGCGGTGGCTGACTCCCAAGAGTTCCTTGCTCAATTTCCATTGTGTTGAAACTGGGAATTGGCTGTTATCTTCTCTCAGCAGCTTCACAAATTTGCACTAAAAGTCTTCACTTTGAGATACCTTAAAAGATTTCAGAATAACTATTTTTCTTTCATCCTTTGTTTCTCTTCCCTGCCTCTTCTATGTTTATTTCATTCTCCTGGCTTCCAGATCAGGCAATCTTGCAACAGCACGGAACCCATTTGAAATAAGGGAATGTATTTCAGCTGTAGCCCCTGCACAGAAGAAATACATGGCTGCTGACTTGTCACTGAATTGGCCTGAAAAAGTAGAGCTCTGATGAAGTAGTTAAAAATCTGCTGCAAATGCTATTGAGGGTCCACATGCTACCAGTAGCTCAGTGGAGCACGTTCCTGTTGCACTCACTGCAGCCTTTTCTAACGTTTTCATTATTACTACATAGGTTCTCTAGATAGGTGGGAGTGAAGAGGAAGGTGGAAATCAAGGCTTTTCCCTGTTCTCAAACTGTCTCCTCATCTCTTCTGAGAAGTCATCCAATACAGCACAACTGGAGCAACAGCCAGGAAAGCTTCCAACCTTAACTACCATCAGATGGGAAAGAAATGTTCCTCCTGCCTTACACAGCTCATAATCTTAGTGTAGCCTTAAAGGTTAAATATTTGCCCATTGTTTTGAGGTTTAGGTGGTTTGTGAATGGTAAAAATTAAGATAAGAATATAAACTTGACTTTACCATAGAAAGTATTCTGGATAAAAATGAAGACTTCTGTAGGCTTCTTTTCCAACAACATCAGGAGAAAAATCTATCTCCAATATGATGTCACAGCTATTGTGTAAACAAGATGTGAGATATTTTAATTCTTTTTAAAGGGGGAAGCAGACATCACTGAAAATTAAAAGCAGAGCTATGCTTGGATGTAACAGCTTGAATACCTCTGTAACTTTAGCATGCTTGAAAAGTTAATTCTTCAGCTTCAGCAATAAGTTAAAAATGTCCTTGAATGGTAACAGCAATGAGTCTGCAACACGCATCACTTGAATCTTTTATTATATTGGCTCTAGCCTTTGAGAGCACCATGATGTTGGTGAGCTGTTACTGCAGAAACAGGTACAGAAATGTTTTTGGATTGTTGGTTTTTCTTTAGTTCCTTTTGCAAACCTTGGGGTGCTGCTGTAGCCAACTCGTGTGAACTTCTGGTGGACTTTGCTTTAATTGCCAGAAAAGCCTGCAAGCTGCAGTTCAGTCTTTGCAAACCCACAGTATATAGGCTGAGTTCAGTGAGTTTTTCTCACTAAAGTTGTATCCTGATGTCAAGCCTTTCTTTGGACTCAGGGAAAGACATTGCTAGTACCAACATGGTAAAGGGGTGAACTTCAGGCAGGCATTTTTCAGTGCTTCCCCAATCACACATTCCCCATCCACAATGGGCTGATTTTCAGCAGCCATCAGCTAGCCTCAGCCACCACAGCATGCAATGGGGGTCTCTTTCTCTCTGCAGAACTCTTTTTTTCTACAGACTCTTCTGGGCTCCACTCTTGTAACGGAATTCAAGGTAGCACATATTCATGGACCCTATCTTGCTGTATATGAACTTGGGTGATTTTTGTTACTTTGTGTTGAAAGGAGACATACACTTATTACTATTGAGCTTCAGAGACTTCCAAATCTTAAAGGACAAAACACTCCTCCCCTTCCCTTGACACTCAAAGTGAATGTCCTTAAAACATTGACGTTAAGTCTTTCTTACTCTTGTGGGAGTTCATTGAAACAATGAAGTTGCACATCTGTTGTCTTATTAGACATATATAGTTGTCTTTCACAAGAAGACAGAGGCCAAGGCCATGAAAAAGCTTCAGACTGATGAATGAAACCAGGAGAAGCATGCTGTCAGTCTTCCAGGCTGAGATAATATGCTTCTAGAATAAAAGCGATGCCATCAGAGAAATGCATCTTTGTCAGATAAATAAAAAATAAGTCTCTCCATTTTCTCTATACTTCATCTTATGGATGACAGTCTATCATCATGAGGTACAGAGGAAAGTATATATAATTAAATGGCTGGAGTCTGGACAGTGTTGATTTGTGGAACATTCTTTTGTGATGTTTCTTATCAAAGCAAATAGGTTTTAGAGTTGGCAACAATAAGATAAAATGACAAAAAAATACTGTCTTAGAGTGACATAACCACGTGTTAACTCAGTGCTCTTAACAAAAAATACCATAGACCTTCAAAGCAAATGTCTTTGAACAAGGAGTACACTGTAAGAAAACAAGATTGTAGATTTATTCTTTCAGAAACAGCACCATTCTGCAGATATTTCTGAATTTGTGGCTCACTATACACTGAACTATGTAGTACAAAAATACCATACAGTCATCTTTTTTTCAAGATGGATGAAGTTTGAATTTTTTTTTTGTTTTAGCTCCCATCCTGCACTAAATACAGCACTGGGAGTCAGAGCCAAAGTTTTTAATGTGTAAAACCTAGGAAATCCAGGAATGTTTTTCAGCTTTAGTATCCAAAAAAGCATAGCCACCAAAGTTTGTACTGTTTGTCAGTGGTTAGCACTGATGCTCTAATTTGGTTTAGTACACTGGACCATGTCAAGCACAATCTGCAATGTTACCAGAGTGCTAGTATCATTAACAGTTCCAAGCATGCATCTAAATTCGTTACATATACTGTAATGACTAATTTGATATGTATGGTCAGAGCCTGCCCTTTGTTGCCCCAACAAAAATGTTCTACTTTCTTGGGTCTGGGACAAAAGCTTTCCAAGCTCACTACTCCGCTAGGTTAATCTTTACCATTTTAATGAAAAAATAATACACTGTTGATGAGTTCTAATGACCAACGACTAGTGTCACCACTTGGTATGGATTATGCTGCACTTGATTTACAGTACAGGCTTATAAATGTTCTACAACCTAATGCAGGGCTGAGATTTTTTTCACTAGGAAAGAGTGAATAACACACTATGAAATGAATATTTTTACTATGAAAGAGTGAATAATACACAATATGAAAAATACATAAATACCTTTATGTATTCTAGATAATTATTTTGCCTTTTCTTATATAATTTTAAAGTTCACTACTTTAAAATGAAAGGTTCTATAGATGAGTGTGATTGATTTTTCCAAGAAGGCTTGACCAATAGACAAATTAATTTTAACCTATTAATTCAGTGTTGTGAACTGGTGGGGCTTTGAACAAATAAAATGCCACCTCCTCCGCACCACCCCATTATGGATAGGAAATCACATTGAATTCAAAGTCTTGAAACACAGGGTGGCAGGGAACATTGCTGTAACAAAAAAAACACAAAAAAGGTAGAAAAGAACTTTTCACTTTGTTCAGAAGAAGACTTGCTGAGACCAACGCTTTTACCTGTCCAACTGCCTTCTATTTCTCAAGTGGGCATATACACCAGATGGAAGAGAACAGATTATCAGTAATTACCCAGGGTCTTTCTGCTTGATAGAAGAAGGCATGATCCTTTTTCCTTAATATTTTTACCATGATCTGACTTCTCTCTTCAAGTTTAGTCCCTTGCTGTGGTTTTGTTCCCTTGATAACATCTGTCCCCATAGCCAAATGCTGAGATGCTCCTTTCCTACTTTAAAAAGCTGATCTTTTTACAAAATCAATTGGTGGACATTGCTGCTTGCCTTCCTACACCAAACTAAGGTATCTGATAACTGCATTTTCACTTTTGCCATTAGTATATAAAAAAAGCCTTCTCAGTTGAGCCATTGCAGCTTCTCAGGGAGGTATGAGAATTTCTGGTAGTTCTCAGTCCATGTCATGATCAGGACTGATTTTTTGGATACCTGCTGGAACTTACACCTCCCTAACAGTTGTAGACTCGTTAAATACTTGGAATCATTATTTCATCCCATACAAAGCACAGCTCAGTTGCATTCATCTTATCTGAAATTGGATTCTTGATCTGATTCTAGGAATACACAAGTGTCACAAGAAATATTACATGTTTTTATTGGTATATGTGAACATTTATTTGATGGGACTTAAGACTGTCAGTTTTCTCAAGCTGAGTCTCGAATAGTTTTGTGAAAGTTGTGACTGCTACTGGTAGAAGTTAACTTCTTTTAAATCTGGTAGGCAGCTGTCTAGTTTAATCTGAACTTAGTCATAGGGCTCAGGTGCCCTTTGAAATTTGAAGTTTCAAAAGGTAGCTTTGATCCTTCTTTGTCTACATATTTTGCAACACACTGCAAGATGTTACTAGTCTGTCCACACCAGGTGGAACAATTGAGATTATTTTATTTCAGGTAATGTTATAATTTCTCTCTCCTTCTGCCTCTCCCTTTCCTTTTCAACTTGTAGTTTATGTAAGTTTCCATAACAGAAACTAAGGTGCTTTTTTGCTTGTTCCATGCAACACCTGGTGGTTTTCCCAATTCTTCTTCATCCTTTCAACTGGAGAAGGTAGACCAGCTATCTCAGTGTAACTCAGTACCAGGAATGTGTTACCATTAAACAAGTGGGGTTGAGCCATGTGCATTCAATTCTGTAAGCCCCTCCATTGAGATCATGCTGATTCACTGACAGTCAAATTTAAGCATACACCTTTTTCATAGCAAATGTTTCCAAGGAAACCACATTATTTGCAATTCTAGATACTGAAGATAGCATTGTCTGGAATACCAGTGACAGCGTATGGACTTAGACAACACAACCCCAATGTGAGCCTTGCAGGATGATGGTAGAAGAAGGAATGTAGACATCTGTATTGGAGTCCACGTCAATTTTCCCACCACTGCAGATTATCTCTGACAATAGCAATTTCTAAGGATCCCTTGTAAAATCTGACACATAAGTAGTTCCTACTTTCTACAAGACCCTCTGCAGACTTCACTGGCTTATGAATGGCTTCTACAAATCCATCAAAGTTCACCTGTACATGCTGGCGTTTGACCTGATTAGTCTCTAATAAAGGAGGTCAAAACTATAGTAACAGATGTATGGAACAACACGGTAATGTCATTGAAATGATGACAAAGATGATCCTGGGTTTACTGCTGAGGTACTGATAAATGAAAATTTTCAACACCAGAGAGATGATTTAAATCTCTCTTGTTCATCACAAGGAGAGAATCCCAACTTTCACAGAGTTATGCTCTCAGAGAGCTCCTTATATGAAACTATAGACAGCAGGAACTTTCCAATTTAATTTCCAACAGTCTATTGTGAGAATCTAAGTTTCATTAGGTTTTCAGATGGACCATTTAATCTTACTGATATTGAAAAAAGCCACATTTGACTCTTAAGGAAGTTCAATGTTTAAGCCAGCTACCTCCTCTTTTTCGCTTTTTCAGTGGTAGATCTTTCCCTTATTTTTTGTTGGTTTGTTTAGTTTTGTATTATTTTCTACACTCCTTTTTGCAACCTGGGAACCCTATCTGCAGCCTCCATAGACTCTAGGAGTGTCTGTGGTTGCCCAGATCTAGTAAATTTCTTATAAAGTAATTTTGGGGTTGGAATTAGATTTTAGCCTTGTTCTTCCTGTGAGGTGATACAGGCTCTCTTGGGAGGGGGAGTGCAAAGGAGGAGAGTGCAAAAGAAGAGAGGAGGGGAGTAAAAGTATTTCCTGCCAGCCAGGTCCTTTTTTTTTCTTTTCTTCCCCAAACAAGCTGAAAACAGAGACAATTCATTACACTTAAGAACAAAAGCAATAACCTGCCTTTGCTCTGTTCTTTTCTGTTTCTTCACCAACTTCTATGAGATTGAGTCTCCTAGGATCATTCCTACCAAAGAGTAAAACTTCTAATCCTCTCTTCTCCTTCCATCTAGAAGCTTGTTTAAATCAAACAAATGAGAATTATGGCCCTGGCCTGAGACTCAGCATTTGTGCCTAGTTTTCTTGTAAACTCAAGGAAACCAATCCTTTGGATTCTTTGGAAGGGCCCATATACCCCTTTATTTTATGACCAATACATCTAGATATTTTGTGATTTCTATCAAATCACATCATCAGTTTTTACTTTCACTATGTTGGCTGATGCTCATGTACTTACTAATAATTTATATTCACTAAATGCTGGTAATTGTCTCAGCATAACTGATTTCAGAGAGTATGAATAAACTTGCTTAGGCCTTACTGGACTTCAGTCTAAAGAAGACGGATTGGTCTCCAAACTCCCATGTCCTCTACTCCCCTTCTTTATCTCTATTTACAAAGTTAATATTTAGCTTCCCAGAAGTCATGAGCTCATGCATGGCCAGCCTTAGTAGCTATTTCCCACGTTGCATCCCTTCTTACGTCCACATAACTTTTCAGCTCTTTTCAGACTACAGTGACACTTTCCAACCTTTTGTCTTTTTTTAATCCCTTATGTGGGCTTTAGTCACCCTGCAATGGATTCTAATTTTCTTCTGGGTTTCTTGTCTCACTTAGCAGAGCTTTTCAGCTGTGCATTATGGTTAAGCTTGGCAGCTTATATCTCATTTACAAGTACTGCTGCCATCAATAACAAAAGGAACTTTACCCCTCAGACCAAGAGTAAGGCAAGTAATTACCTTTGTTTATATGTTAAATGATATCAATTAGATAAATCGATCAAAACCATCTGATTGTGATTATTCTAACACCAAAACTCATAAACCAGTGGACTTTCACAGTGCTTGTGTTTTATGTTGATAACCGTAGGGCACCGGCAGTTCTCTCCTTGAAGTGACACAGGTGAATTCCTTTAAACGGTGCTCATTTCAAGTTTCCCATCCATAGGCTTCTCAATGCTTTCAAAGAGAATGACTTCTAAAGGTAATAGAGGTTCCACAGGCTGAACAATAGCTCAAATCTGTTTTGACATGAGTGAAGGGATTATGGTCTCAGCAAGCTTTTCCTTCTCATTCACCAGCTTGACCCTCCCCAGCTGCAAGCTTCTATCTGACCTCTGATGACAAGGCTCACTGGTCTGAGACAGGCATTGCCTGCTCTGGATTAACATCTGCACAATGACACTCCTAATCATAATGTGGAAGAAGACATAAAATTCACACTTGTTTTCAGCAACCTCTTTGTTTCATTTTACAGGCATTAGTTCCTACTATCAATCCTCAAAGGAAGGAAGGTACATTTACGCCCTGCAACAGTCCATACATTGCATTATGTAATTTACCACCCAAACTGTCTCTAAAAGGTTGGCCTTACCTTTATGTAACAAAGAGCTTGACAGAAAAGGTCACAGGCTACAGCTGGAGCAGGTAAGGGATTTTAATACTTGGTAGGAAGTCCTGAAAAGAAGATAGCAGGCATGAACAGGCCTTCTCTGGAAATGACTACAATACCTCCAAATTTCTCGGTGCTATCTTATATTGTGTCAGCTATGTCTGTGCCTTATTAATGTCCCATTCTTACTAAGTTTCCACTAACATAAAATAACAAGACATTACATGCATCTAGACTATTCCCTCTACACAAAGGCACGTGTACTAGCATATTTCATCTAAATATAGTCAAGCCTTCTGAGCAGTTGCAAAATCTTCACTGACTAGCAGGCATGGTTGCTGCAAATCATAGTTTCTTCTTTTGCCCAGCTCTTCACAATATCAGTCATGGTACTTAGTACAGGAAATACTCTGCAAAATATTGACAATTAAGCAAGCAAGCCTCAAACTCAGTAACCAGCAATGTTGCTCAAGAATCTTAGGGGCATCTAATGAGGTGCAGCCTGGATAGGAGCCTTCCAGACTCTCTGGTTCTGCCAGGAGGAATAACCATAGAATCCACTTTAAAGTTGAACAGAGTATTCGTTTTGCAGAGGGACGAAAGAGTTTGCTCACCTCTGCTCCTGTATTGAAGATCCTCATTTTTGCTGTAAGGCCACCTCTGTGACATTCGCAGTAAACTGATTGGTTGTGTCATTTCTTACAGTGTGTCCTCTGTGTCACGTCTCTGAGAAAAGTTGTTTCAGTCAGCACTGTTTCTTATCGTCTCTGCAACGTACAGTAGCACATGCCTTATGGGAGAGCAGTAACAAGCAGCTAGTCCTTTTGAATAGAAGCCTGGCTGCCGAAAAATGAGCTCTTGAGTTTTCTTTCATTGAGCCTTTTTGGGCATCTGTTACCTTCCTAGTGTCGAAGTTCATATGCAGATATTAGAGCTGCCTGGAAATTTTCAAATGGAAAATGTGGTTGCACTTCAAAAAGGGATTAATTGCAAAACTTTGGCTTCTTCTGTGAAGTGGAAAATCCACTGCTCGTCAGCTCTGATTGCTAGACTGCCTCTCCAAATATCCCTAGAGGAGGTGTGAGTGGGTGATGTATGTCTCATGCTCTTCTCATTTTTCCACACAAAAGGAATAGAAACTCTTTCCTCTCAGGAATTTTTGATCACTGGACTTGCACAGAACTGTCAGTCTTTGAAAGAAAACTGTATTTTCTGTTTACTGAACTCAGTTGCTGATAATATATAAACAAAGTATTATGAGGAAACAAGCAGTCTCACTGCTGTATTATTTATACTGTAAAAGGATTTATATTACATTGTACTTATTTCCAAACAAAAATTCAGTTCACAATTTCATCTTTCAGTGTAATTTGCCAAGGGATCCCCATGGTTTGCCATACACACAAGTCAGAATTTAGTCTCCATTGACAACCAATTTAAGAGAATGTTTGAGAAAACATGTGTCTTGAGCTACTGCACAGTGTGGTTGCCGGAAAGGGCACTTTTGGTATCTCCAGCCTCTGTAGGAACCAAACACTTTCTTGGTGTATAGCTCAGACATCTACTGCTCTCTGGTGTCTTATCACATTGGATGGACACGTGAAGTTGTTATGCCCTACTGGGACACTGCTGGAGGCAGTGGGAGAACGAGGATGTTGAAGTGGCATAGTGCCATCCATAGCAGCCAACAGGAATGCTCCCCAGAATGTGGACGACAGACTGGATGTGCAGTCAATACACTCAGATGGGCCTACATAGGATAAAAGAATGAGCTGACGAGAACCTTTTGAAATTGAAGATGGGCAAATGCAGAGTCCTACACTAGGAACAGACGTCCTCCCTGCATTGGTACAGTGAAGTGATGGACTGACTGGGGTTCAGATCCACTAAAAAGGTTCTAGTTGTCCTGGTGGGCAGCAGGCAAAACAGGATTCTGCAGCGTGCTCTGTCAGCAAAGAAGACCAACAGCATCCTGCGTTGTATTACTGGGAAGTAACGTCACTGGGAAGTAATCATTCCCCTTTACTTAACTCTTACAAGACCATGTCCTAAGCACTGCACCTAGTTTTGAGCAAGTACAAGAATACATTGATAAACTTGTGTGTGTCCATTGGAGGGCCCTCAAGAAGGCCGGGGGCTGGAGAATGTGCCCTGTAGGGAAAAGCTGGGAGAACTGGGCTTGTACAGCCTGGAGGAGAGATGGTTTAGAGGGGACCTGCCAGTAGCCTTCCATCTCCCACAAGGAAGTTGTTGAGAAGACAGAGCCAAGCTCTTTATTGAGGTGCATGGCTGGAGGACAAGAGACAATGGTCTTAAATTATGACAGGGCAGGTTCCAAGTAGGTAAAAGGAAAAAATTGCTCAGTATAATCAAGAACTGGAGCCGGTTGCCCCAAGAGATTGTATAGTCCAAGACTCAGCTGGACAAAACTCTAAGTAATCAGACCTGTGCTGCATGTTGAACCCATTTTGAGCATGAGGTTGGACTAGGTGGTTTCACAACATCTCTTTTGTGGGGTGTTTTCACAGTCTACCTTTGGCAAATGGCCTGGATAACAGCATCTGTTAGGGTAAGAACATGAGACTATTTAATGTGTGTGCCGGGTTGAACATGCAAAACTAGAGAGCATTTGCCCACAGCTCACTGTGCTAAATAGAAAGACAACTATCACCCCCCAACTGATCATGTAAAAGGGAACGACAGACATCAGCTGGAAAAAGAATAACAGGGCGGGAGGGTACTTCTAACCCATATGGGCTGTTAGGGAGGGGTTGTGTGTGTAACACTGTGTGTATGATTGTGATTAGAACTACTTGGGATGAGTTATAGAGATGTTTAGAAATCTGTATGGATTTATCAACATTTTGTAAATGTGTTCTGCTTTATCTGCTATATTAACAATTTTCATCCTGCATGTATGGTTCATTGACTGCTGGTTAATTACGTCATTAGCAAACTAATAAACCATTTCAAACTTGCTCTTGCTTTAAACTACACAAAATTAATAGTTTTTCTCTGTGACACCTTCCAACATGAATGATTCTGTGATTTTATGCTGTGATAGCATTTTAATTGTCAAAGTGTGCTTGGGAACTCTTTGGGAAGGCAGTAGTTAGCACAGGCCAGTTTCATGCCCACAGACATTTCTCTGTGTGTTGAATTCACCAGTACAGAGGTAGCTAGTCTCTTGCTCCATACACCCAGCATCATGCCCTAATACTAACATCCAAGTTTCAAGGGGACCAGACTTTCCAGAGCCGAGTCCTGTATACATTTAAGACCGCAGTACTCAGTGCATTGATTGTTTTTGGAACACACCTCATCTGCAAGCATCAAATACAGGGAACAATCTGACCTCTTAAACCTTTCTGAATATTTAACCCAGTTTGCTTAGACACTGGAATTGTGTAATCTTCTGGCTGGTTTAGGATAACTGAAGAAGCAGAAGGAAACAAAGGTGGAATTGCAGCCTCACAGCATTCTGACCTATCCTAAAAATTCTTAGAAACAAGCCTACCATTATTCCTTAAGGAACCTTGCTGTTATGTTTCTCTTTCCTGTTTTTCAAGACACAGTCTAGCCCTTATATACAGTCAAATTGAGATTATGTTCTCCCCGCCTCATGAGCATGTGCACATCTTTTGGCCATAAGAGCAGATATTGCAGTGAGTAGCTGAAAATGCCCAGTCTTGCATAAGGGCTGCTGTGCTCATTTGTCTTTACATGGGAAAAAGAGAAGTGTTGGGTTGAAATCTGAATTCACAAAGCTCAAACTCCAGATCACGCTGTTGTTCAAACATCATTACACTTCTCATCTTTATATAGACTGCAAGAGGCTATATTTTAGACCTGTCAACAGTGCTAAGAATCATAGCCAACACAGGAAAAGGTTTAAATTCCTGGCAGTATTAGATGTTGCTGGAGCCAAATGATTAATGGAGAAATGAGATTAAGTAATGGACTTTTTGGAAAAGAGAGAAGAAAGTTTGGGTCAGGACGAAGGTACAAAAGTAAAATGAAAGAAGTATTTAGGAAAGAAATTGCCCTGACCATTATAGGGGGAACTCATCTTTACACAGACCGGGTCTCCACAAGCCCTTATAGCTAGCGTTTCTAGTTTTCTTTGTTGTGAATTCTTCCTCTTCTCTTTGACTTTCTGTTCTCTTACAGCACCATATAAATAAATGCTCAGTGTTAAAGCTAATCCCCATAGAAGAGATGTGAAAGTCCCTAAGTGAACAAGCCAATGAAAAAGAAAAGATTGGCTGAGGCAGAAATGTATTATATTAGTATCACTGGTATATTTTATCAGCTAGCACAACAGTAAAGAGGATAATCTGACTAGATCTAGTACTTTAAAAAGTGTATGCATTAAAAGAAAAAATCAGTCTCGCACCAGGGACTATGGGAATCAAAAGTAAATATGGAAAGCCAAACTACAGGTCTGTACAGCATTAACTCTCGCATCTTCAAACCACTGAGACTGCTGGACAGTCTCTGGACAGTATCACTGGAAAGTAAAGAACGTGAGAAAGACTGATAAGCGAAAGTAAAGTGGAAAGTAATAAGGAGAAGACTGTAGACAGTTGTTTAATACTTGCTTCAGGATTCTAAACAATGCTTTGGAAGATCAGTGCAATCAGGCTGCAAGAAAAGAAATGCAACATAAGTAGAAGAATCTGTTGCTGTATCACAGTTCACAAGCATAAAAGTCCAAATACCTTGCCAAAGTTACCTTGCCATTTTGCATCTGAAAAAGAGGATGGAGCTTCAGAGCCAACTATGTGAAAAATTCAAGAACTGCTTCTGTCTGAAAATTGGTTTGAGCTAACCTCTATTTTTACTGCCAAAAAATAGTTTACTTTTCAGAGTCCATCCCTGAAATTTCCTCCTCTTTCTTCTGTTTGTACTAAAATATCTTTATGATTCTGAATATAGATGCTTCTGGTTCTGGCAGATATTTCTTTAATAAGTTTCACTGGGCATGGCTTGCTGTGTCCTTTGTGGGACATAGTTATCTGGTTACATTTCTAAGATTTATTTTTTCAAATGACAGGTTGCTCACCTATACTGATAGATCAGTGAAATGCTTTCCCTCTTGTTCTTATCAACTTGCCCATCAAAACTGAATGACTGTTCCTGGAATTAAAACCTTCAGGGAAACAGTTCTTGCAGTGAATGGACCATAAAATGTCATTCTGCTGCTGGGACTAAAAAACATCTGACTTCTTCTTTCAATGCAATTAAAAAAAAAATTGCATCAGATGAATTTTCGTCGATAAAACACAGTCTCCATTTTAAGATTATCATTTTGCAAAGACAACTTCTGAGAGAGAAGAATCTAGACTATTTCCTTATAGATTCAATTTATTAACATTGAATGTTGTTAGCAGCTATTTCACTACATCAGGCAAATCCATAGTGATCTTACAGAATGCTTGGATATCACCAAATCTTATTCCTCTCCAAGAGAAAAATATCTGCAGAAGTGTTTTGTTGAACTCCTCCCACAATCGTAAAGTGGAGTCTCCAGACAGTAATTTAAAAGTTAATATATTAAGTTTGTTTGCAGTTTTACATTCTTGAAGGAGTGTTTTTTATTAACTGGGAATGACCAATTCCAATTTTATTGTTTAAATATCTCACAACAGGTGAGACAGCAATATCATTTGTGGCCGTGCTAAGATGTTAGTCAGCCAAATGTCTTTTATTTTTACAGGAATCTGTTTATATATAAAGGATCTTCTAATCATGAGAAAAAAATTCTGAATCTGGCTCTGCAAGACTGATTGATTTATGTACAACTAAAGATAGAGGAAAGGCTCTTGCTGCTTTGTATGTGTAGGAACATCACTCATTTCAATCACCACATTGTCACCTTTAAAGACCAATTTGTTATCCTTTCACTTGTATTGTTAAAATTACTGGCATCAGGGAAAAAATCATTTTATAGAGACTGCTATCTAGAATAAGTAACTACTCTAAAGCTCACCTTTAGACTCACATTTCTTTATGTTTTCTGCATGGATAATTCCATATTCCTGTTATACATTATATCATCGCTTTTGGCGTTGACAGCTCCAAAGTATAGATTTAAAGAGAAGTTGGATGAGACTTTTAGGCAACTTACATACTTCTCTTTACATTCCTCACTCACTTTTTGCTACCATAAGAACAGAGGAAATACCCTAAGTAATGGCAGGCTCTTTGAACAAATGCATGTAACAAGCATAAACATCACAGAACATGCCATACTCTAATATTATGCGTAAACTACTTCAATTTTAACTACAGGCAGTGAATATTGACAGTGAAAGGCCAAATTAATCCTGTCTGCTCTTCATAAAAAGCAGGTACTTCGAATATGCATATGAAACTGAAGCAACAGTTGAACTTAACTTCCAGTATTAGAACCTTACAGTCTTTGAAGAAGTGTGCCTCCAGATCTAAGTTTTATGAATTTGCCCATGTCCCTGGCATAGGTCTTCAGATTACACTATCAAAGAAAAAAATTCCACATTGGTTGATTTGGTTTTTTCTAAATGGAAAAATAAACTTTAAAATATCATGATTTTACCTGGAGAGCTTAAACTACATATTACTATAGTGTTTGTCAATAATATAATCTATCTTCTGTCCTTTTATCTCAGACTAATCTTTCCCTACTAAGGACTTTTTATAAAAACAAGAAGGGCATTTTTTTTTTGGTTTCCTTTGCAACATTTGAAAGAACAAAAAATAAAACAATGTGGACTGATCGTCAATATTTCCAGGTAAGGCATAGATTATTTCATGAAGTTTACTCTGTATGGTCTGCTGTCCATAAAGATTTTATATGCATCTATATTTTTCTACCTGTCTCCCTCCAATAACAGCAAACAGAGTCTATGAGGGTGATTCAAGTAGTAAAAAATGAGTAATGTGGATCAAAAGCCTGAACACCACTATACAAAATGATCTGTAAGCACGTGTGTGGCTCTCCACAGTTGCAGAATTTCAGTCAGAATTCCAACTGCAGAGAGCACTTTAGGGATCTGAAAGTAAAAGAATTAATTTTTCTTTATATCAGCTTCCTTCTTTCCTTGGCAAGCATTCTTATTCACAGAAGACAGCTCCTTCTTAAGGCAAATTAAGTAACAGCAGCTGACAACGTATGATTCATGAGTCCTGGGGTCTTTCAGCGGTTCTGAGAGGCTCTGTCTACCTGAACAGAGCAATGCTTTTGGGTGGAAGGTGTATTGGCACACGGTCCTTATCACACATTAAGCCCATCACTGTTGGCACACAATATTCTCATATTAATAAATCCAGTAACCTTCTCCTCTCTATCTCTACAGTAGCCTGACAGTAGCCTACTGTCAAATATTACGGATGCTCTTTTAAGAACAGAAGGCATCAAACATACTGAAAGTATAAGAAAAGTAATCAAATTATGGAAGAAATGAAAAACTTTGAAGTCTACATTTATAAAAGGAAGGTAAGACTACATGTTTGATGCAAAGGATCAATGATTACAAATTATTAAGAAAATAAATGGCTTTTATTGCTGGCATTTATGAAAGGGAGATTGTTGTAAACAACAGTTCTTCTATGGCATATCAGACATAAATAAGGATATTTTATGAAGAAATAAGGAAATAGTTTTTTCAGTGAATTTTACTGTCAGTGCCATTATAGCATACAGGATGTTTTCTTCATCATAAACTGTAGAATGTAAGCTGTTTTATACAATATATTGTTCTACAGAGGCAGTTATGTTTCCACATCTGTAATTGACTTGGAAAGCTAGAAACTGTTGGAATAGCTTCAGGCATATTTTCCTGAAGATGCACTTTAGAGTGTTTTCTTAATTTTTTTTTTTTTTATTCCAGCGTGAATCCCATCATACACACAGTATGTAAAGATAAAAGTCAAAGTACAAATGTAGAAGAGCTTACCTTACCTCTAAGTTCCTTATCTGAAGTTCAATGGATTTTAAATGAGGTATCTGTGCCTTTGAAAATCTTTTGCTGTTAAATTCACTTTACTCGCAAGAGAATAGGAGGTAATCTTCCTAAAAAGAGATTAAAAAGGCCTAACATTAAATCATAAATGCATGTTGATAAATTATAATGCCAGTGTTGAAGTAGTGGTGGTCTAACAATACCATGAAGGCAAAATTTATGGGCAAGGTATCACCTCATCGACTATAGCATTTCTTCTCAGGCATGGGATTTGCCTGTTTATTCACAAGTTGTCATCATGCATACATACATGAACAATCCAAATAGCAGTCACTTAAAAGATAGTTATCAAACACACAAATAAAGTATTAATGCTGGGAAACAGCAGGCTAGTCACAGATATTGCAGAAGCTGAGGGAGAAGCCCGGTGAATTATTTGCTGAGCTCTATTTCTGGGCAGCAGTGAATCAACTTGACTACCACAGGGTGGCATTGTCAAGGAGGAGTTACATTAACATCTAGTTTATGACTTAAGCCAAACCGTTAAGTCAAAATTCCTCCTTCCTTCCACTGAGGAAAGAAGGATGGTAAATTTCTGATAGTTTACAGCTGCAGTAAATCAGGATAATCCTTGCATTTATTCAGTGGTACTGACCAAGAAGATGGAAAGTCAGGCCATAACTATGCCCAGTGCCAGCGCCTTGCCAGAGATCCCATCTAAAGTGTGAGTAGCAGGCAGAAAGAGCAACCTATTCGTATGTCCTTGAACAACAAAAATGTAATAGGGCTTTCTTAGTTACCTGACCAGTTGCCAAACCAAATTCAAGCCTACTCCTTACCATCTAGCCCTTTTTGGCGCTTTGTCACTGGCAAAATGAGTTACAGTCCTTACCATGAGCTTGCAGTAAGATAAGCTTTATTTTAAAAATCACTAAATAAATGTTTCCATCCCATAGCTGCCTGAGGTTTTAACCAGTTTGTAAAAACTGGGTTGAACATACAGTTTCATTTTCTTGTAGTCAAAAGATAATTTTGTGCCGCCTTATTTTATACATGAATCTTTGCAGTTGGTGTACTCTTCTGCATTCTAACCAGATGGATCCCAAAGGGATATACATGAAGAAAATATTTCTTAAAACTGAAAAAGAAAGAGCATATTTTTTTCTGGTCAGCAAAATTATGGTTTGATATGAACACAAAAAAAGCAAGAGTCCTTTTAAGAAAATATGTACTACTATTTGCTGACATTTTGTCAGGTACATAGTAAATGTTATCTTGAGAAAACCAGATGAAATCTACAAACATTTCAAGAGAGAGCACTGTAAGTATAAAAACCAACAACGGACTAACAAAACCCTAATTATCATGATGGCAAACATACTGTATAGAAGTAAGAGGATAGCTGTCAATATCCCTAAAGCGGAAAGGTCACTTTACAATTACAATAGCTTCACTTATCTTTCTTTTGTCTGAAGCTGTCAGCAGAAGATAAATGCCTACATCCACCCTAATCACAACTTGAGTTTTATCAAGTGATGACATGCTTGCCAAAAACACTCATTTAAGCCTTGCCTAGGCAGAGACACTGAAGAAAAATGACCTGGCTTAACTTTTATATGACTTAAGCAACAACAAACCCTTGCTTAGAAACAATAATTTAGGACCAAAATGTCTGTAATTTTGTTTAATTTATTCTTATTTCCAGTCTAGAGGAAACTGAATCATGCCACTGAATGGAGTTATGCAAACATACACATTTATCTAGTTTGCTTTGAAGCTACATCTTGAGTCAACTTGGATTCAGTGTGCCCCTAATAAACAAGCTTAGTTACTTTAATTAGAGTAAATACCACAAAGTACAAGCACTGTTAACGTACAGCAGGCCTAACTCTACTCCCATGCCACTGACTGGCAGAGCTTCAGTGAAGTGTAATAGGAATATTAGTTCCAAATATTAGTTCCATTTCCAAAGTCAAAGCAACAGATATCTCTCATGTCATGGAAGCAAAAGACACTAGCTGAAACCAGAAAGGGATGTATCACAAGCTTTTGTAAAAAGATGCTCTCAGACTTCAAATTTTTGCAACACTGCAGGCCAAGATAGATTATTAGGAATGGCATCTGTGAAGTTCCCATGCACCTGGACTAATTCATAGAATCACGGAATGGTTTGGGTTGGAAGGGACCTTAAAGATCATCTAGTTCCACCCCCCCTGCCATGGGCAGGGACACCTTCCACT
>JANXJC010000029.1:2880095-2920602 GCA_027564655.1 Leptodon cayanensis
GAGGCGTTACCACTATCACTGATTGGCTCGGCCTTGGCCAGCGGCGGGTCCGTCTTAGAGCCGGCTGGTATTGGCTCTGTCGAGCACAGGAGAAGCTTCCAGCAGCTTCTTACAGAAGCCACCCCTGTAATCCACCCCCGCTACCAAAACCTTGCCACTCAAAGCCAATACAGTCTCCTTCAAGCTAGGCTGCAATCCACCTACGGCAGCTAGTGCCGTCCCTGTTTTGTAACATCCTCCAACGGTAAAAAAAGCCAGCTCAAGTCTGCCCCAAGTTTTTTTGGCCCCTGTGGGAAACGTAAACTCATCTGCACCCCGTTCTGGGCACCTGGGGTCCAAATTTAAATATGGGTCCTGTCTGATCTTACTCAACAGTGCAACAGACAAAAAGGCATAGGGAAGGCCAGACCATATTCATTACTGCTTCAGAAACTTTTAGGCCCATTTCAAAACACAGCTCTGATGGCATCTTCCAAAATGATCTAAAACTCAGTCTGTTCTGATTTAAACTTCCACGATGCTGTTCTGCACCATAACTCCCGTAATTGTTGTCTCTAGAGAGTAATTTTCCAAGGCTCCAGGACAGGAGCTGTGCAAACAATTGTTTTTTTCAGCTCTTCAGCTAACCTGAAAAATTGAGATTGAAATGAGTTGCAGTCTCTGCCAAATGGCAACTTTCCTTTTTTTTTTCTCATTTAAACAATGGACAAAGAATTGCAGAGTAAAATCCATTTCAGGATTCAAACCTTGCAATGTTTTCCTCTGGTTTTGGAGTTTTAATTTGTTGAAAAAGCTTTAAGATTAAATTTTTAATGTTTTCATCTGTTTGTTTCCCTCCTGGAATGAAACGACTTGCTGAATTTTACTCCTATGTGCAAGTAGCTATGCCCTCCCTTATCCCTTTGTTCTAGTTGCATTTTTAGGGTAGAGAAATACTTCCCTCCTCTCGCCCCACCAAGTTGCCTGTCCTCTTCAGGGTGCCCAGAAGACCATCACACAAGGCTGTGGTTCTCTCAGTGGTATGAATCTAACCCGGGAAGGGACAGTCTTGGGCATAGCTAGCTGAGAAAGAAGTTTTCTGGTGAGCTAAATCTGACGGACCTTGTCTCTGGGTTAGCTTAGCAAACGGGCTGAAGCAGTGCCTGAATGAGTCCAGTATCAGCCACAGCTCCTGGAGAGTGAGTGAAGGACCAGAAGACTGGAAAAGGACATATGCGGGGCCTATCTTGAAAAAAAAGGACAAAGGAACCAAAGAATCAAAAAAAAAAAAAAAGTCACCCCCCCCAGCTGGCTTAATTCAATTCTTGGAAAAACTCTGGAACAAAACAAGCAAAAATGGAACTGTAAGCCTCTAAGGAGAGGCTGAGTAACTGTCAGTGTGGATTATTCAGGAGCAAACTATTTGAAACCAGTGTATTTAATCAACTAAGGAAGCATTGGTATAACACTGAGTGGATAAACTTTCTAAAAAAAGACACCGTTGATGGTTCATTGTCAAAAAGGAAGAGGTTCCTTGAAGAGTTTAATGAAGTCTGAGATGACCTCAGTGTTGTGTCTGTTATGTGTTTTTGCCTGTTACTTGGATGGTAGAGTAGACAATACAGATATTAAGCAGGCCTATAAAACAAGTTGTGAGACAGGCTCAGACTCCAAAATAAACTTGACAAACTGGAAAAGACGTCTGTGAAAAAAAAAAAAAAAAAAAGGATGTAATTTCATAAGTACGGGTGCAAGATACCATACAGGCAGAAACACTTAAGTAAATACAGAATGGGGGACAACTGGGTGGGTCAGCGGAGCTATGATCTTTTACACCATCTCCGGATGTGACCTTTTAGTGACACTGAACCCAAGGAAAAATCACATACACGGATGTGAGTATGCAAGGGGTGAGCAGGAGGAGTGGATATTAGTCACTGTGTTTCTATTGGATTCAAAGTCTGTAATTCCAACACCAGTAAGACACTGACACTTCAGCTGGATTGCAGACAGACCCACTTTCTATCCACGTTCGGAAATGCTGCAGCTGTTGGACTGACAGAGGTAGCAGTTATTTTGATGCCTGCAGACTTCTATGGGGAATGAAAGGTCACCGCATTAATTTTGTGGATTTGTGCTCTCCACTCTGTTCCAGCCAAGCGAAGAGGAAGCTCGCCAGCTGCCAGCATGCAGGGGACCTGGCAGTCTGGGCTGCCGCAGAGTTTATTCCCCTGCCCCGTGGTCGTGAAAGAGATCAGCCCATGCAGCAGCGACTCCATCCTCACCGGGTCGGACGTGCTCCGCTCCCTCTGCCCCTGCAGCTGGGACGAAACGCCTGTCAGCGGAGGAGCAGAGCGGACCACTCTCTTTATAACGTCTGGAACCAGATGAGATTAACTGCAGCTGCCGTAATACGTTATTACGCAACCTCCATGAGAGGGAGACCCCTTCTCTGTGGTAGTAGGCAGTACTACCCCTTCCAAAATATGGCTCCACACACTGGCTTTTCTCCCCACTTTGCTCAGCGATGACCTTCACGTTGCAAAGCCCAGCTGCCTGCTCCGTGCCTGCGGTGGCAGAATGGATGCCACCCTTAGTCCCCAGATGTCCCCTAAGCAACTGGCTGTGTTGCCTAGACATGAAGCCACATCTGTTGGCTACTCTAAGTTGCTCTCTCAAACTCTTGGTGTCCAGCACTAGCATAGCTTGTCCCTATGCAGAAATGCTGCCTGAATACTTTACTGAGGGATATATATCCAACCTGGGGAATACTGCAATCAAAACTGATAACATGAAACAAGTAGAAACTCTTGAGAGCAATAGACTTCATTTACTGACAGTAGACTATGTGATAAAATACAGCAGCAGTAATGAAAAGCAAGGAATGCAAAGAAGGAGATAATAGCTAGTTAAAGGTACCAGTGAGAAAATGGCAAAGGGAACTGTCCTGCAGAGTACCTGTGGCAAGAGATTTCAGCAGTATCTAGGGCTTTCAGGAAAAGATGGCACATGTTAAATAATGTGCAATAGGTTGATGAAACAGACAAACCTCATAACATTTACAGAGCTGCCAGACTTCCCTAAGTCTTTTGAAGACTTTCTCAGTATCTTTCCCCTTACTCTGACCTGTTACTATTTCTTGGTGCTCTCCACTACCACAGCACATGCGGGAAGCCTAGGCGTGCACACTGGATAATTTCCAGAGGAAGAATTTGTTCATCTTTTCTCATCCTCGCTGAAAAGTTCAGGAAAAGTGACCTCTTGGGAAGACTGGTAACACAGTAAAGTTTCCTGGTGTAGAAAAACCTATATATAGGTATATCTCAAGACTGAAAGTTGCTGGATCAGTGCAGTCCTAGGTGAAAGGGCAGCTGGAATTGCAGGCTGTTGTGCCTGGGACTTCTCTTTGCCAGGCCACACTGGGATAGAGAGGGAGTTTTCTGCCGCTGCCTCAACAGAAATGACTGTCAATTCAGGGACTCTATGTACTTAGTTAAATGACCACAGGTCTGGAAATAACAATTAGTTTAAATAATGAATAGCAAAGGAAGTTTGCAGGTGGTAGCAAGTAGTGTTTGGAGAGGAACAGGCCTGTAGAAGCCAAATTTTTGGACAAATACCTTCCGAATGCTGCAGCTTTTACATTTGTGTCACATGAGAGAGCACCTATCTACGCTAATGTTTGCTCTCATCCAGCAAAGATTGGGTGCTGTGCTGCCTAAAGCTGGGCGAGGCAGAAGGAGCCATTGCTAGAAGCTTCTTCAGCTGCTGCATTCAGAGCCTTGATAAAATCCGTGCAAGCCCAGCGATCAGGAGCCCCGCAGAAGCTGTCAGGTGGGAGCCTGGCAGTGCTCCTACTAATTAAAGCAGTCAGTCATTTCCAGCAGAACTCGCTGCCGTTAATGTTTTGCGCGCAACCTCCCTCTTCCCCTCACTGCAGTGTGGCACGGAGACACAAGACTGCCTTCGGTGAGGCAGTGCTCTTCCTCTTCACCTTCATCTTACTTGGGAGAGGTGTTTGTAGAAGGTGAGGACTTTTTCAACCTGCCGCTCCTCTTGACGTTTTCAGAGGGAGGAAGGAGCAAGACGTTTGCTGGTGCTGCCTGACAGCTGGTTCCCTTCAAGGGAATGCATGGAGAGCACCCCGTAGAAAGGCGGCTCACATGGAAGGCAGCGTTTTAATGCAAATGTAAAATGTTAAACCCATGTCGATGCTCTTCTGGACCTAAAACTTGAGTGTTTGGGCGATTGATGGCATCCATGCATTAGAAGAGGCAAATCAGCATTTTGCAACTCAGACTCATGCCATTCTTGGCTGATAAGTGATTTTGGAACATCACTTGCAGCAATGAAAACCAGAGTGAAGATTAGGCTTTAGCTCTCATTTCACCAGAGACAGGCTTATGTCCTCAGGCGAACAAGATAATGGGAATAAACACAGGCACAGAATCATAGAATAGTTTGAGTTGGAAGGGAGCTTTAAATGTCTATCTAGTCCAGCCCCTGTGCAGTGAGCAGGGACACCTTCCACTAGCCCAGGTTGCTCCCAGCCCCATCCAACCTGGCCTTGAACACTGCCAGGGATGGGGCAGCCACAGCCTCTCTGGGCAACCTGTGCCAGTGCCTCACCATGCTCATAGTAAAGAATTTCTTCCTTATATCTAATCTAAATCTACCTTCTGTTACAAATGAATTAATTTTTTTTTTCTTCATGGCCTACTGGGAGTCCAGAATGAAAGCCACCACACTTTTTAACATGCTGTGCTGTCTCCAAAATTATGAGAACCTAGATGGCTTGTGTGAAGCCCCAGGTTGATATGTCTAAATGGCTTCTATTGGTGGAGCTGGCAGGTACCTTTGCCTGATGATGCACTGAACATTGTCCAAAAACTCTTGGAAGTCTTCAGAATGAAAGACCCTTCTGCTGGACCCTACACCCGCTTAAAACATAGCTATGTAACTAGTCTACTCCACCTCCTACACTAACTTAGGAGATATAATAGATTGACATGGGAGGATGTGGTGGGTTGACCTTGGTTGGCTGCCAGGTGCCCACCAAGCTGCTCTCACTCCCCCTCCTCAGTGGGACAGGGGGAGAAAATAAGATGAAAAACTCATGGGCCAAGTTGAAGTCAGTTTAATAAAGAACAGCAAAGGCCAAGTGCGGAAGAAAAGAAAAACAGAAAGCTTTATTCCCTACTTCCCATTAGCAGGTGATGTCCAGCCACTTCCTGGGAAGTAGGGCCTCAGTACGCATAGTTGTTGTTTTGGAAGACAGATGCCTTAATAACAAATACCCCCCCCCCTTCCCCCTTTCTCTTGGCTTTTATTGCTGAGCATGATGTCATACGGTACGGAATAGCCCTTTGGTCAGTTGGGGTCAGCTGTCCTGACTACATTCCCTCCCAACCTCTTGCCCACCGTGAGCCTACTGGCCTTTTGGGGATGGGTGGTGTTGGAGAGCCAGCCTTGATGCTGTGGGAGCACTGCCCAGCAGTACCAAAAACATTGGTGTGTTATCAACATCACTCTAGCTACAGATAGAAAGCACCGCACTATGAGGGCTGCTATGGGAAGTTATCTCCATCCCAGCCAGACCCAATCCAGAGGAATAGGTGTCTTTGCTAATTTCTCTCTCTGCCTAAAGGCTATGAAGTCCTTGGCTCAGTCAAACCAGAACAATGGTCAGTGGGAACATAAAGGTGTTAGTAAGTTGTTCCTCCCCTTTGCACACCAAGAGCGGCATGAGAGTGTGAAAGGAAATAAGATTCAAACTAGGGTGAATCTTATGAAGCCACAAAGTTACGAGATGCTAAGAGATTGTGCATAGGAATATGAAACAGAGTATGGTTTTCCCTGCTAGGGAACTGAAGAACAGAATAGTCAGCAACTTCTAAAAAAGTTTCATACAGTTTCGAAGACTCCAGAAGAAAAGCAAGATATTATGCCCTCACCAAATCCAAACAGACCCAACTACTACGAGCATGTGGGAGTGTGGCTGGGACTGAAGGAAATTCCAAAGAAAACATAAAAGTTTGCAGGAAACAACAGTTTTCTCTGTAGCAACATTTCAATTTAAAAACATTCCCCTCTGTGTCTCCAAAATTGTTGAAATTACCCAGTACAAGCTGTCCAAGACTGTACCTAATATTGCATTGATGTTTCTTTTTAAAGGATGTTACCTTGATGATCGACCTCACACCTAGTGAAAAATTCTTGTGAAAAATGTATCCATGTCACATAAAATAAAAAAAAAAAATGCTTTCTGAATAGTAAACTCCATAGCTCTCATTCTACTGAATGTCTGAATATCTGGGCCTGTTTGCATCTTGAGGTAAGAACAACACCTGGCAGCCTTTGGCATCCTGGGAATATTTTCTTCATGTAGGTTCCCTCTATCTGAGGTAACTTCTACTATCAAATCAACTTTTACAAAATAAAGAATGTGTTACATTAACTCGGAGGCAGAGAGGAACCGCTACTTTCTACCACTACAGAGCAGAGCAAGTGTCGTTTAATGACAAGAAACCACGAGCCTTTTAATTTCCATTTCTCTCGCTTCTGGGTAGTCTGATTTTCCTTCTGGATAGTGAGATCTGTGGACTCCACTATTCAGTAAAAGAATATTCACAGCTAGATGCTGCTATATTTTCCTGCATTTTGGACAGTACATTTTTTAGTAGTACCATGTTAGTGGAATTTTTAGCGTTAAAAATAAAAATGAAATCCTCCTTTATATATGAATCTCTGTAACAATGTTGATTACTTACATTATTTCAGCCATTTTGCTTATTATTTTCTCTATATTATTTCCTCTATCTTTCTTTGGATTCTGAAGTATGGAGAAGACTCCTGCCAGAAAAAAAGCAATGTCATTTCTTAAAATTAATTGATGAAAATTTCATTTAAAAGCAAAGGGCTGCCTAGTAGATTTCCATGTGATCACCATAGCTACACTGTCAGCATTCTTCAGATTTTCCTGTTGTTCTTTCTTGATAGAGGTATTCTTTCTTAGCTTTCAAATAATTGTGAGAATGATGTGCTAATAGTGGAAGTACAAAAGAGCAAATAAATAAAGATTATCCTTCCTTCAAGTGAAGATTCACCTGATTAGATCTACATTTCCAAGGCATGTTTTAATTACTGATACCAGAAGGAAACTTTTAGTATAGTATATCTCTCCCTTACCATTCTGAGAACTCTACTATTGAGATTTACTTTTTTTTTTTCCTCTAGACTGTAATTTACATACCTGTAATAAGCATACTGTGGAAGAATTCAAAGCATGTTTCACCCATTTGACAAGGTATTTAAATTACAGACTTTATGTTAGCTTACAAAGTAAGCTTATTTGCTCTTTTGGGGCTCAGAAAACAATAATTGCTTCATTTAGATTTTCATTTTAAATCCAGGTGGAGCATTGATTTTTTAATGCAAACGGTTAGAGAAATATCCAAATCTACCATGAGAGTTATAGTTTTCTATTCAGGAAGTCCTACGCAGTATTCAAATTGCTGTTTCACATCTACTTTTTCAGTGGTCATGAAAAGCACTGAAAAGATGTTAAAATACATTGTATGGGAAAGAAATTACGCATCCCCTATTTGGCTTGTTCTGCTTTTCCGTCCATTTGCTGTGAGATTCAAGAACACATTTGATTTTAATTCTTTGTCAAAAGAAGAGAGGGAAAGATGTAGAAGCCATAGGCAGGACTACCCAAAAGGTGTTGAAAATATGCCTGTGTGAAAGAGTAAGATCTATAAGAATAATTTGGGGTTGGTTTGTTTGTTTTAAATAAAACTTATTTTTCATTTAGACAGCAGTTGGTTTTGCTCTTAAACTTTAACCAATATTTTGTACTTTAGTACAATATTGCTGTACTTTAGTTAGGAGCAAAATTTAGTAATGAAGTCAGGTATCTCAGATGTGATCACCATTATTTATAAGCAATGGAAAGTGGGATCTGAATAACAGAGAAATCAAAAGAGGTGTGTTGTTTTTTTTTTTTCTCTTGTTTCTCAAGGCTCTGCACAAAGTAGGTCCTCAAACCCTTTCACTGCTCCTCAGGCACTCTGGAACACACCTGGTTGAAGGCTTTTGACAAAAGCTGTGGATTCACTGTTTTTGCCCATAAGCGGAACTAATTTGGTCCAGACTGATGAGTCCATGTGGCAAGGGAGTATATGGGTAGAAAACAGCAGCTTAATTTACACAGAGTATTTTGGCAGACCTGCAGGCACCAAGTTACCGGATCTGTGCTGGTTTAGCTCGTTCCTCAACGCATTCCTTCTTTATCAAGGATCTGTCATGTGAGACACAGAGAGAAATGATAGGAGTATTTCGGATCCTTGTTGTCAGAGGCACACAGCCTTAAACAACGTGGTCTCCTGGCTTTAAAGCCAATTCTTTTTCAATCCTAATTGACTCTTTTTGGCTTGTGGAAGGAGCTCTTCACTGCCCTGTCTCCATTGGAGGGAACAGAGGGGCTTGCAGATGTTTTAAAGCTCCTAATGGGGACAAGCTCACAGCTGGTGGAAGAGGCCATGGGGCAGGTGGAGAGGACACAGCCCATCATTTTGAGTGTAACTGAGTCTTTCAGGGCACAACCTGACACAATACAGCAGAATGAGTGTCCGAGTTGAAGACGGTCTCCTCCAAAACTAAATACAGCTTTTAGAACACGGCTGGAAATTAAACGGGTCCATTTAAGGTCCTCAGAAAATCTCTTGCCAGAGGGAAAAGTAATTCCCTCCAGTTTTTTTCTGTACCCTTGCTGGCTGCCAGAGACTGATAAATCTGGATCCGTGCACAAAATGCAGGGAAAGTGAAGCAGACATGGAAATGTATCTAAGGACCTCAGCAGGGTGAGGTATGGCCTTTTTTCAGCCACACTTTACCACAAGCTGTATCTAATTTGCTATTCACAGTCACCCTTGAAGGAGGTTTTGAATGTTAGCTTTTCTTCCTTTCCTCTGAGTGTGTATAGCTCAGATTAGCTCAGATTGCTATTTCTTCCTTCAATGCCCAGTATGGTCAGTCTTTTTATTCAGATAAAATCTTAACCTTTAATTCCTGGTGATGTGAAGAGAGGCAAGATTTTATTTTTTATTTTTAAGACGAATAATAAAAATGTTATTTTAATCGTGATTTATTATAAAAATCAGCTCTTCCCTCTCCCTTTAATAAAGGAGAAACAAAAAAGACATTTCAATCAGAAATATACAGGATCTTTGATCTCCTGGTGCACTTAGGTTCTTTCCTCATAGGGACAAGTCAATAGCTCTCCAATCTTGGCTATCTAATCTAGACAGCGCTCTAAATAAAAACAAGAACTGTATCTCAAAATCTGTCCTTCTGTAGCAAACCACAGCTGAAGTAAGCTGATGCCTGCTCTTTAGAAGTCAGAAGAAGAGGAGCGACACATTATTATGTAAAGCATGTTGTACTTAAAGCCATCACTTAAAAATCTGGCATAATGCTAATAGAGATGCTGTTATACATTGCCTAGCACCCCTTATATCAGAGGCAGGATGCACTATCATCTCTATCAATCCTGAAATCATTTATCCGGAAAAGAAGAGTTGTTTCTTGTTTTGTTTTAGCTGAGAGATTGTCTAATGCAACAGATAAATACTGAAGAAAGACTGCATGTGTGTGCATGAGAAAGATCTTGATGGAAAAAGAAACAGAAGAAAAAATTACCGATCAGGTTGATAAATATGCATGTAGAAAGAATACAAGATTATTTCTACTAAAGCAAAGAATGTATTGGATTTTGAAAATCCTTCATTATCTGGTGTGCTGGCAGTGGCACCAAACATTCCTGTTATTCCTAAAAATAAATTAAGTGTTCTGGAAAATACAGAGTAGTAAAAATCATTCTGGTAGTATGCTTAACTCCTTAATGTACAACAATGAACATAACAATGTACCGCTGTACTCTATCTCCCATATGAAGCTGGCTAGCTAGCTAGCTGAAACAGTAAAAAAAGAATCTTTGTTTCCCATTTCAAGCACATCGATCTATCATGAATGAAATAAAACTTTGTGAAGAAAATAAGTTGGTTAAAAAACAGTTATTGTACACTTCTTTTGTAATAGGCAGAATAACCTTTACAGCATCCTATGATTCATTAGTGAATATGTCAAGAACCTGTAAATAACACTTGAAGCTTGCTTTTTGGTCTTTTAATTAAACTAACAGTGAAAGTCTTATCTCTCGAGGCATACGCTGCTGCCCTGAATATTTTAAACAATATTTCATTTCTTGCAGTTGTTTTTACTCTAAACATGAAAGTGAATTAAACAAGTAATAATGTTCTGTTCAAACTCAAAATTACCAGATTAAACATCTTTAATATAACTAATTTGCTTGATTCACACCCAAGGATCAGGCTTTCTAATTTTTATAGGGCATAGGTTGTTTTATAGTAATGGATACACACAGTCCCTTCTATGGCTGTTTAGTAGCTCCAGTTACACAGTAAAATGAGCTTTTGGCCCTTTTTGAAATAATGAAGCTGCAGTTAACATTTTGATCTAAATTTCAACATCTCTTTTCCCCTAAAGAGAGGCTTATATGACTCTTAATGATTTAAGAGAAGTCCTTAGTTTTCTGTTTCTGTCACACCCAAATAGATAGAGACCCCTATTTCACCACCTGCTGAAAGGTGGTGAAACCCCTTCAGCCATTGTACAAACCAAAATTCACTTTGTTAACATCTTCTGTGTTTCAGAAACATATCCATCAAGGCTTAGAGAGCAGCAACAAAATTTTCCATTGCCTTTAGGCTCTCTTCCCTGTTTTGATTGTATAATGTAGTCAGGAGATGCCAAAGAAGGCATAAATGGAAAAATAAACATTGTGCTTTCACATTGCTTTGCTTCAAATACATGACAAGTACGGCAACAGTATTTTCCAGCAGAAGGTGTCATTGGCACCAACTGGTTTGTTCTTCCAGCAGCTTCCAGCAGCCACTATTTACCTACTTTGCTTTTGGTTGCAACATACTCTTCCATCTAGGATGAAGTTCCACTCTACCTTTCTGTTTGCATGGCAAGGATTACCATACTCTTGGCTAAGTTCTTTTGTTACCTTTGAGTCAAATATTGGACGTTGCCCATCCCTCCGTGACTCCTCATGCGGCTTCACATAAAAATCTCATACAGTCATCTTAGGATGACTTTCATTGCTTTTTGTATTTCAAAAGTCAGAGATGTAATACTATTGACTGTTCTTCATGTGACTAATCATCATAAGCGATACAAACGTGGTTATTAGTATGCAGGATTCCTCCTTCCATTCTTCCATTTACTTCCTCCTTCCGTTCTTGATTCCAACATGTTGTCCCTCATCTATGGATCAAGTATTTCAAAACTCCAACATTCAAATGTTTAGTCTATGCACAAGGTGGGAAGGGAAGCTAAGGAAGGTTTTCCAAACTGAATTTATCTCCCATCTCCTTACAAACAAAGTATTACCTGGATTACCTATTCTTTTTTTTTTTTTTTAGCTGACTTGAAAATTCCAACCTAAGCACTTTGACTGTAATCAAAAGCTCATTTGAGGAAATAGGAATACATCAAATGGGATTCAGAACCTTGGATCAAGTCCTTGGTAGGTGGTAATCTTATTTTTTTCTCAGTAACAAACTCAGTTGTGCCTATCCACAAACTTTAAACTTGAGCCAGTGAGTACTCTGCTAAAGGGATCAGATCATGACTTAAATCCTTAACCTGCCCCATCTGTACACAGGTCACTTCACAGTCACCATAAGAAAGTGAGAAGCTACTTTTAAACTCATAGCTTCCCTGCAATGGCCACAGTCTGCTCCATGGTGGTCAGGAAGCAATCAAACCACTTCTGCAAATAAACATTTAGGGTCAGATTTTGCTGTGCCCTGCTTAAAGGTGCAATGTCTTCCTTATACCCTCACCGTACAAGCTGAAGTATGGTTCCTTTGTCCAAGTTTGTCCTCATTTAATCGTAACACTAGCAAGATTCTTTCCTCTAATGTTTCCTGGAAGAAAGAAGCTTTTTCACTTTTGCCTTTCTTCTTCACATCTATCGTCTGTTAACTCAGTTACCCAGTTTATCACGGAAAGACAATAAAATATGAGAGAAGCTTCAAAATATTTAGTTTGAGTTCAGACAAACAGCTACCGTCAACACATAATAATAATAATAGACTTAAAGGGAAGGTCAAAGCAGCAAAAAAAATTAAAAGGCATACAAGAGTCTATAATGTGAAAATTTTGAAGTCACACCTTTTCATAAAAGAGGGACAGAATATCATGACAGACATTACTAAGACAATTTTGAAGAGTGGAAGGTCATTGCATGCTGTGAAATAATCTGTCCTAAGCATACAGCTAAGCTATCTATTGTTACTCAGCAAATTGCAAGAGGCAGGAGAGTAGGCAATATTTGTTTGCCAAAACTTGAAATCTTAATTTCTTCTAATTTGTGAAATGTTTATAAATTCTAGCTGGAAAAAGTTTTGTCTCATGAAGACCAAAGAATCATACATCTATTTGATTGATTATGTGTTGGACATTTTCATGGTACCCGTGTTTTGTAAGCATTAAAGAGTTCATTTTCACAGTGCTTCTGCAAAGTGAAAAAGCCTTATTTCAGTTTTACAGGTTGAAGATAGAGCCTAGAATGCTCAAGCTGAAGGACTTGAGTTTTGGAAATTTGTCTCATACTGTCCAATGGGGAAGACAAGACTTGGAGTTTTAGCACTTGTTAGCTAGAAAATCCAATTCCATTTACCCTGGAAAAGCAAAGGTCCGAACTGACACTAACTGATGACTTGAAACTCACAGTGCAGAAAACACAGTTTTAAAAATGTTATGCGTTTTTAAAGACATTATGGCTTTTTTGCACCTGCTTAGGGAACAACCCAGTAGGCACCAGTGCCAACAGTTGATTCACACAGAAGTGAATCCCTACTTCTCCCTTCCAAGGTGTGAAAGACGTCTCCAACAGTGCAGTTTCTAGATGCTGGAGACCCGTGAAACGCTGCATGTAGCATCATGTCTCTGCATTTGAGATATATATATGGGAGTAATACTTGGGACTCCAAGTATTATTGAACAGTTTTTCTGCAGGACAGTATGCAAGCAGAAGTCAGGAAACAAGTTCTAGGGTCTCAGTCAGTGAATTTACTATGGAAATTTGGACAAGTCATCTAATAAATCAGTCCCTATTTCCTTAGCAGTAAGGATACGTATGCACTTTGTGAAAACAAAACCAAACAACCCCCCCTCTCTGATAAAAAGCAATTGATATATAAAAACTATGTAGTGTAGCCCATATGCACAACTACAGGCAAAGGGCAACCAAGAAAGCATGTCCTCATTTACCTAAATATAGAAGATGCAGCCAAAGTTTCCTGTATCCCAAAGAGCCTTAAAAAACCCAAACCCAATACCAAATCCCCCCCAGCTCCCACCCAATCTCAGAAAAAAGGTTCCTGTTCACCAGTAAGCTCCTCTAGCTTCCAAGTTCTTTATAAAAAAGGTACAATCTACAATTGTATTTACATATTACAAGATCAGACTGAAAAATAAGTTCCATAAGAAAAGAATGACTTTTCCTGGTTTCTATATGTATGTAGTAAAAGGGTAAGAAAATTAAATCTGAAATACATTCAGCTTAAACCCTATTGTCACTTAATTTACCATCTCTGTTCACCATCACAAGACCTGCACAAGCTTGTGTGGGCATCAGTACCAAAAATTATAACACACATTTGGTTTATAATTTACATTACACATTATAATTTTTATTTATATTCTGATTTTCAGTGACTTAAGTGAATGCTATTATTTGCATTTTGACTTCTTCATGGGTACATTCTATGCATTTATTTTACATCTATAATGTTATTTAGGTTTTCATTGCCTTTAATTCATTAACCTTCTGCATCTTGTCTCTCTGAAATCATACTCATTGGAACTATGTCTCTTTTTTCCATTTTTAATACTGCCGTCAGTGAATATCAGTAGTGAAAAAAAACCCACAAATGAATGTGTGTATCTTTTCATCTATACAAAGAATGATAGATATGTACATTGTTGTCTCAGAGATGGGAAATGTGATGCATTCCCTGCGGTCATTAGCCTTCTCGTGACAGCTGTTAAACAGTGGCAAGCTTCTGGAGCAGCAGAAAAGCTTTGGATGCTTCTGAAACTCTGGTTATCCTGCAGTAGGCATCCATTCATCCTTTGCTGATGATACTGACCCCCTGCCTGGCAAAGATGAAGCCCGTTGTTTTTTTGGGAAATGTTTAGGCTTGTCTTTAGCACTGAGCCATTGTCTCATGCTGTTTCTCTTGCTGCCTGGCTGATCTTGAGCCTGGGATAATTGGTAGAGAGGTCACAGACTTGCAGAGGAAAATAAAACCTCTATCTTTATGGTCCTAGATAAGCATTATTTGATGGCAAAGGAGCTACTAAGCTGATGTATGACATGCTGCACCTAAACAGATATTACCATTACTGTATCATTTTAATACAGCAGTCTGTACAGCAGAGGAGGCGAAGAATGAGCTATAAAACATTTAAAAACTTCCACTTGATGAAAGCAGGAGTATATCTGGCAATGACCATATTTCGTCTCTAGACACCTACATCTATCAAGGACAAGACAAGTTATAGGGCAAGGATGCAAAAGAAAGTGAAGCAAGTGAAGCAAACCTAATTAGCAGTAATAGGATATTAAATCTATGCTATATCACTGACTTCTTGTATCCATCTAAAGGTGACAACCAGGGATTACTCCAGTCGTGTCATGTAATGTCCAGCCTATAGAACCTTTCTAAATCTGCAGTATAATGAAGTACCTTTTATTAATGTTAATTAGGTATTAAATGTATCACCTGATGTAACAAATGCTGCACAGTTACTTGGAAAAAAGGAAATACAGACAGATGAACTTTTTAAATAAAAATCTCACTTTTGTCCTTGTTTCCTTGAATGACAGAAGTCAAAAGGAATGTTTCCTGTGTTCTATCCATGAAAGTTTATGATACCTTCAGACAATACAGCTGCAAGTCTGTACTCCTTTTAAAACATGTTGCAAATGATGATTAAAATACATATTTTTAAAAGACAGTAGTGATTTTTTTTTCCTAGCTGCATTATTCTAGTAGCGTAAAACCATTATCAGCTAAGTATTTGTGAGTACAGCTAAGGATACAGCTAGAAAGACATAACGCATGACATGAAATTCAAATGGGGTGGCTGTGGTTCTCTGTAATTGTCCACTTTCTGAAAATTGGAAAGCCATAACAAACTGCTGACTTTTTAAAATGAAAAATAAGAAGAGTTGGTACACTTCTCAGTGCTGTGGTATGCTGAAATCCAATGGCATCTAACAACAGAAATACGTAGAGCATGAGACAAACAAGCAAAACAAGCGCCCAAGCACGAGAGCTTAGACATTAAATCCCAGAAAACAGGCATACCTCAGGAACTACTTTTGTGCAATAATGAATCCAAGAAAATGGTGACATTAATTTTTACAGAATTTTTGGGGTTTTTTTTAAACTTTAAGGAAACAGGAACATATGAAAAAGTGAAATGATCTAAAAAGTAGAATTTGGTTTTAGAAAAAATACTGTATTTTGTCATGGCACAGTAGAAAAATGTAGACCAAGTTAGTGTTCTTGGCATAAACTTATGGCTTTATTGCCAATTTATTTTCATATCTGAAAGCGGGAGAAACTTATTTGTCATCCCCATGATGACAGGTAAGCACTTGAACCGGTTGCCCAGAGATGTTGTGCAGTGTCCAGCAGGTTTTTAAGACCTGACTGGATAAATCTCTGAGCAACTTGGCCTGACCTCATAGCTGACCCTGCATCGAGTAAGAGCTCAGACTGGATGACCTCCTGAGATGTCTTCCAAGCTTGAACTACCCTGTGATTGTACGAATCATGGTATGCATCTGTAATCTCTACCATGACAAGCTTCGCTATCTGTTGCAGCTGACAATCGTCATTCTTATTTACTGCATAAAGCAGTTGTAAAAGGAACGTCCCTGTCCTTCTCATATGCAGACTGCTTCTGCTTAGTGCAGGATCACGGAAAACAAGGTAGCAAGCACTTTTTATAATCATTATGAAGGACATGGAAGAGGGCATCACCTCTGAGAGCTAGGAGTTCGATCTCTGGAAAACCAGTATGAGCATAGCAGTAGTGTCCCCAAGCACTGACTGCTGACACCGAAAGCACTCACCACAGTCCAACTCCTTTTCCTCTGCCCTTATGAAGGTACATGCCTCAATAAATCCACACTCAGTATCGCTTCTTATCTGAACTTCGACCCCTCGTATTTTAAAGCAACTTTTCTTATATCCCCGTTCCAATTCACACTGTGACGACCTTCTAAGTGTTATTCACTGCCATCCAAAAGAAAAAAGTACAGGATCATCTCTAATGTTTGGGTGCTGGTTTTGGATAACAATATAAAATCAAAGATTCCCCTAGGTCATGTATATGGACAACGTGTCTCAAAGAGCCACAATATTGTGAAGTAAGCAATCTTCTTTTACTTAGTCGTATAAAATTCCACCTTTTGTGACTCAGAGGCAGTAACCTGGATCACAGAATGCTATGCACGTATCTGTGGAAGGGCTGCAAATCAGGTTGAAGATCTTGCAGTTTGACACCTTAAGTAAAGGCAAATAACATGATTTTTCTGTAAATAAAGCATGTTGGCACCAACAAGAGAAGATAACAGTTTAATTATCAAGAAACAGAAATGAAGTATGAATTCCTGATTCCATAAAATCTCTTGATGTCTGTGTGACACTCTATGTAAAGCTCAGAATATGTTTTCTAAACAAAAATGTTTCATAGTTCATAGATTCATAATATTTTATAAGATTAATCTTAACAGTTAATGTGACAGAAAAAAATATTGCTGTATTAGGCATGTTTCAATGAGAAAACTGAATTTGATTTGTCAAAATACAATATTTAATATATAAAATTAAATATAAACAGTAAATATAAACTGTATTTCTTCCAGGTGTCATTAGTTCATATAGTTTATGCCTTATTTTCTCTTTTTGGTTATGTAGATTTTTATAATACATTGTTTTACCTTGTGCTTGCTAGATTATGGAAAATACCATCCTCAAAGAAGAAAGATAATATTAGCTGATTGAACCATAATTGGCTGCAGCACTCTAGGAGGATGCAATTCCATGTCAAACTCTATAAAAACATGTCTCCACATTTCAAATTGAGTATTTCAAACTTTGTTCCGCAAAACGACCCTCAGCCTTTCAATCAATAGGTTTGTACAAATTAGGCAGGCATTTAGAATTTTATTAATTTCTGTTTAAAGCATGCAGTATTTCCAAACAATTCCATATCTTTCAACTAGGCAGGGAAAAAAAAAAAACAAACAACCCCCCCAAACCCATGCCATTGTTTTACACTATAGGTCAGCATGGGATCTCCTCCTTTTTGTCCTCACCCTCCCCTCCCCGTAAGGAAGAGCGTTTCATTCCTCAGGTGGTACCAGCCTGTCGTTTCACCATTCCCTAGGTGCCTCAGCCTTCTGTAACGCTAAGGGCCCCCACTTTGCCCACTCTGCAACCTGCCAGCTCTGTACCTCTTCACCCCAGCTGTTGTGACGGAGCTTTCCCTCTCGTGGTGTTGTTTTGATGCTGTTATTCCCACGGCCTTACTCCCACAAACTCAGTAGTGTTGCTACTGCTGCTTCTCATGGGAAGCAGCTGCCGTCAGGGTCAGAATGACCCTTCTTGCCCCCTGTTCTCCCTGCCCACCCAAACTACCCCTTGGCTATAGTAGCGGGGACAGTAATACGCATCCAGAGAGGTTAACGGCCAAACAGTACCTGCCCCAGATCTAGTCAGCTCTGACAGCTTCATGAGCAGGAACAACCAGCTGGGAGGTTGAGCAGGTCCTGATGGAAACCATGTAGCCTCTGTTGGAAAAGTATTGCAGGGGGAATCACCGGCTGGATCAGAGAAGACACACCGGGAAGGATGTTTGTCTGGGCATCCCTGTTGCTTCTTTTCCTGTCTGGCCACAGGGAAGAGTTTTCCCTTTCCTTTCTCTCTCTCTTTCTCTTTTCCTCTTTCTCTCTTGTTTTGTTGTTTTTTTTTTTTTTATGCCCCAAAGCAATTTCCACTATTAGAACAGCTGTTTGGTGTCAGCTACAGACCGCTCTAATAAATCTTTGTGCATTTGAACCTGTCCCAACATGCTCTGTGCAACACTGTGTACCCCTGGAGCACGTGCTAACTTCTAACTAACTTCTCTGACAGCTTTGATTCAATGTTATAAAAACATCAAAACCAGCTTGTATTGCATCTGGTTAGGAGGTTGTTAACTTTCTTTATAGTACCTTGTATGGTGCTGTGATTTGGATTTTGAGTGGCTGTGTGGGGCGTAGCTGCCTACTGGGACTAGACCACAACACCTGTAAAAGTTTTAGGTGGGTATCATGTTATTATGCTTCAAAGTAAGTCCTGACATAAACATTTATAACTTTAATCACCACAGTGAGAAAACTGAGAAAGAACTAGGGCACAGATATCTGCAGATGCTAAATAAATAAATAAATAAATAAAATTTCCACCAACGCCCCCCCCCAAGACCCAAAAACCAAAGAAAAAAGACAGAAGGATTGAACTGAGAAGAAATGAAAGAAAAACTAGATTTCATGCTGAGTTTTACAAATCCACCAGGAGCTCCAGGCAAAATAAAGCATTCTTATGATACTAGTATGGTATTAGAAGGCCTGACAGTAAACTCACACAGTCTATGAAGTTTCTATTCATAATATAGTCACAATATTTCAAACTTTGTTGAACAATTTTCCAGAAAAAAATCCCTTCTTCCAATAAGTATCAGCTCCAAAGCAAAACTACAACACATTTTCATATAATATCAAGGGCTGTAAATGAGAAAGCACTATCTCTTTGAAAACCTTTCAGAGAAGATTAAATTGGAAAAGGAAAAATAATTAATAGACTCCTGCTAACCTTAAGCACTTTTCTTCATCTGAGGAATAGTTTCTGTTTAGTTAATCTAAGAAGAGATATTTCCATAAAACAAGGAATTGGTTTTGTTATACAGGATAGCAGAGGTAATTTTTAAAAAGCAATTGAGCTGGAAGAATATCCTAGAAATAAGATTTTTGGACATGAATACAAAACAATCCTAAACCCTGTTAGAGCACAGCAAAAACTGTGTTTATGCATGTTTTCTTATATGTATCTGAAATGACCCTGGAGAAATACTTCAAGGCTAATAAAATAACAGCCTACTTTATTAATATCAAATATTTGCGGGTTCAGATCTCCCACTCTCATTTTGCTGTTCTAAGGCCAGACCAAAACTTTGTAATATGCCTACAGAATATAGGAAGGAAAAGCAAAGTGCTCTCTTACTGTCTCGTGTGATGTGCCTTGTTGTAGTTGTTACAGGTGCTGTAAATAGGAAAGGGTGCTGTGGAGGAAAGGGGAGAAAGTATTCCTTCTTTATGGCAGTACACAGATTTATTTGATATATATATATATATATATATTTCTCTAATCTTTGCTGTGTTTGTTTCATACAAATAAGGATTTTTGTACCCTAAGTTGTACTAACTCTGTAAATAGACTGAGGGGGTTTTTCCTGAGCAAAATATAACCCGAGTGAAGAAATTCTTAGAAAAGAGGGAAAGTAAAACTTTTAGTGTTACCATTTAACATATAATCTGCTTTGAGATATTCACAGTAAAGGAAGACTTCATTCACAATTCTCGTCTGAGCTTCATTTTAAGTCAGAGCAGTCCAGATCAAATATTTCTGTGTCTAAAAGGTATGGAGTTTTACTAATTTTTTTTTCTATAATTTTTCTGATTTTTTTTCTAAAATTTTCTAAATAATTTTGCCTCGTTTAAGAGCAATTTCTAAATGTCCATCCATAGTTGCAACAGTTCTGCATCAGTCTATAGAGGATCAGGTCTGTTCTGCTTGGACTGGATTACTTTAAATCATCCTTGATCTGCTGCCAAGTAAGTAGGAAAAAAAGAAAGACTAAAAGTTTGTATTAACTGCTTGAAAATACCATCTCTGTACAAATCTAATTATGGATTAGATTTTATTCCTCTACAGTCACAGATCAGCAGGATCAATGCATATCTACTGCCTTTATTATATTTTGGACATAACTTGGAACATTTATAACAGTTTTATAAGGATAACATCTTAATGTACTACAATATCTAAATGTATCACCCTTCACTGTGCAGGTTTAGTCTTTCTATTGTAAGTGAGAATCATTCAGAGAGTCAGCTATATCACCAGCAAACTCAGGCAGGAAATCTCTACTGCATTTCCCACTCCCAATGGTTTGAGAACTGCAAAACTAAAAGAAAAAAACCCACAAAACCTTCAGTTGTTGAAATAAATTATGTGTGTGAACATAAGCTGTTGTCACTCACATATTTAAGAACAATAACCTGAGAGATTGATTCAATGTGTAAAAACAAGGGGTATGCGTATGTGGGTGTATTATGAACAGACACTTCTGGCTTTGTTCGGAGGATGAGAAATTATTTTTCTTTCAAAGTATGTTATATATTTTAATATAATTTCCATAATTCTCAACAATTTTGTCCATATTCCAAAATGTCCTGCTGCTGCTTAAGATAAAGGTAAGCTTCCAGCTATCTTTTTCCTTTATTTAAATAAAACACAAAACAAAACCAGCCTCCTCTGGGAGGGAGGACAGAAAATGAATCCCTCCTTTTTAGTCAGCTGCCTTCTGCTGTAATTTGGCATTCTAATTCAAATTAATTGAACTTGCTTGTTTTCCATAAGCCAAGGAAATCTATTTCTGTACATTTCCTAATGTGTGACATAAAATTGTGTTCTCTCTCGTAAGCGTAACTTCAGAGAACTTCTATTCCACTCTTTTTATTATGTTGCATTGTATTTGCTCCTATAAGAGATCACGAAACTTCTGTTGTGATTTGCAAGTTCCTCAGTGTTTGTTTATATATGCATCTAGGTGAAAACTTACCTGCTGTATTGGAGGTTCTTAGAACTTTGAAACCTGACCGGTTTTAGAAAGTGTTTTCTAACCTGCAGGATGAAGTCTCTGAATACTTATTATGTTAAAAAAGGCTCTGTCAGAGCATTCTAGGTTCTTCTCCTGGAGTAGCATTCAAATTCTTATTTTACTTCAAAAGCTTACCTTCAGTTTCTGTCAGCTGCAGCCAAGTAACTGAGATAAGATTAATACCGATTGCATATAATTTTGGCGTATCAGTAAAAGAGGCTCTGGTAAGAACTGGGTAACGTCAGTCTCAAAGAATAGAAAGTAGCCTAAGATGATAGATCGTGGGACACAATCATTAGCAAGTAAGCTATTGAATCATCTGTCTGATATTCTACCTCGGGCTAAATGACCGAACTTGAGCAACTGAGACATGAATCAAGCCAACAGATTCCCAGGTTATAAAGACCATAAAGGAACTCACATTTCTTTTCAGGTGCTTAAATAAACAATGTAATATTCAGGTATGATCAGGATGATGATGCTTTTTTAGAAGAATTTGGAAAACTAACTGTATGTAGGACAATACACCAGAAACATGAAATGCCATTTGGTGAACAAGCAGCTGCTGTCTGCTACAATTTGAAGAAACATCTAAAATGAGCCTCAAATTTCTCTTCACAGGCAAACATGCTGTTGGTGAAATTTAACCTGGAAACTGCTAATGGTACTAGGAGGAACAGTGGTCTGACTGTTTTGAATTTGTGTAGATGTTACCTCTCTCAGAAACAAAACTGCTCTGAGTAAGGGCTATTGATAACAAACCAAAACAAAATTAAAAAACCAAAACCCCACCCCAGGATGCACTCAGTTTAGTTTTGATGGATATAATGGCAAGGAATTTTAAAAGAATACAATCGCAGTTATGTTATGGAAAGTAAAAAAGCTAAGAATTTATCCTACCAGCCTTGATCAGTAGTTTATTTTTTATGTAAGAGTTTCCTCTCATCTCACTTAAACAGTAAACAATTGCTAGCCTGAAGGAAATAAATAAAAAAAAAAGTATGTTTTTTTCACTGTCAAAGTAAGAATGGCAACTGTTTTTATATTTTATGACAATCTGTCTTTCTTGTCCTGAAAGGGCAAAAAATCAAATAATCAGTCTCATCTTTATTTAAAAGTGAGATTTGACATTATGTACAAGCCAGCTGTGTACTCACACCTGTGACACTGAGATTACACAGAAGAAAAATGAAACTTAACGAAAGAAAATTTTTTTTTTTTTGAGGTTACCCCTTCATGTCTTGTGGGCTGGCATTTACCCAATTGCCGTATGTCTGTGGGGCATATCTTTGAGTATTAACTAAGCCTTGGATGCAACAAACCTCCTAATCTGTATTTTTATCTGCGTAACTAGCTGTACCTTCCTGGGTTAATCCTGTTCAACTGCAGGTGTAGCTCAAAACAAATTCTTATGCAGCTATAATATTCATGTCTTGGAGGAAAGCAGAGATTTTTCTATTAACATTGCCAATAAAACAAAAATTACTGCATATTGGACTTTGCATTGAAATGGAGTGGTTACACTTTCCATCAGTCTCTGTAATCTCTAACTAGTGACGTGTACTCCTACTCTTTTTCATCACAAACTCAAATGAGTTCACCTATATTGTGTTTTGTCAAAAATCTGATTTTGTACTGGAAGGGAAGCAATAGCCTGATATGATCACTTACAGTCAAAAGGAATTTCATTTGTTCCTCATCACCTCTCAGCTAGTAAATTGAGCTTGATTGATAGCTGATATCTTGGTTTGGCTCATGAGTGTTATCATCCAGAAATCTACACTGCATTTAGAAAAAAGTTTCAGTTTGGCTTCTGGGGGACATTCCAGACTTGATAGGAAGACACAGTGTAGATACAGCCAGGACAACTGCCACTTTGGTTGACTCTTAGGGTTCAGTAACGGAAAGAAGAATCAGCTCTGTGAACACAGTGGTGGAAATTTGGGAAGAACAGCAACATCTAGTGAAGTTATTTCCAACTTTGGAGTATAAAGCACTATCCAGGCATATGCTTGCATTCATATGTAGTGTCAAATCATATTTTAATGGAGCCTATTTTGTTAGCAAAAGAAAATATTCACCGGTAATTTCCTTAGAGTCTTTTCATGTGAAAAGAAGAATACATCTTTTCTAAGTTTTTCATTTTTCCTTTCACCGAAAATTTCACAGTAGAGTAGGATATCAGATTTCTCTTTTTACTACTTCTCACCATAAGGCTTTACTAAATCATTCTAAGCGAGTCTTGAATCTACAAATGCCTTTATTTTACTCCAAATAAATTTGCTGGGAAGCAATAGCCAGATTGGTGTTTTAATGTGTTCACCTTGTTAGAGGCTTTCTACTGTTGACCGTAACTTCCTTCTCTAGTTGTAAGACAGTCTTCCTTGAGAGCTAATAAATCATGTTAAGAAGTGAACTGATCATGATAGGCATAGTTTGTCAGTTTGCCTTCTGCAAGTTCTCTTCAATACATTTTATTTACATGTTTAAGCTAACATTTATATGATTTAATGTAAAACTAAGTTAGTGGTGGTTTGCAGCCAGTGCAAGAAAAGTATTTTTCTGCAGACTGATTCTACCCTTTGCTATTTATTGAAAATTGACCTTGACCAAGGAGGCTTGGATAGGCCTGATATCATCTTGAATGAGAATTGCTGCCAGGCAACCCATCATTCCTCTCCAGGGTGAGTGAGATTCTACAATATTATGAGTGCTCTGCTGACTGCTGTGAACAGGCTAGAACTAAATATATCCACTGGATAATGAAAGGTAGCATTTGGGACCTTCAAAGAATAAAAAACAAAGCATGGAGAGATGGGATACAAAGGGAAAAAAACCCTTTGCACTTCTGGGGACTACATTTGGCCTGTTAGCTCCCAAATCTAAGAATTCATCTATGTCTTATGGTAATACATGCATGCAGATTTACCAAGCTATGAGTTATAGTAATAGCGGATGTCATAGTTAAAGCTGAAAAGATGCATTTTTTCAATCCTTAGTTCTAACTTATCGGCATAAAAGCAAATTAATGCTGAATAATCTCAATAATGGTGTCAATTATGAAAAATTGAAAAGTAATATTTGCAATTCAAACAAACCTAACTGGACTTGTAGACAGTGAAAAAATAGCTTAATCGAGAACATTATTTGCAAGCCACATTTGATGTAAACAAATAATAGACCATGTGACCAATGCATCCTACATGTTTCAATTAGTATGAATGAATGTGCTAAGCGCACAAGCAATCTATGTAAATAGATTTCTAATTTCAATTAGAAAACGTATAATATAGTGTATTAGTATATAATTTATTTGATGCTGCAGCTAAATGATAACCAGCTTGTAGCTTATGATTCACTATGCCAGTATGCAAACTCATCCAGACACAAAATCAACTTAAAATCCCTCTGTCTTCTCTACTCTGAAAGAAGAAATGGAGAAAGGACTTAAGCAAAAAACCAGCAGGGATTATTCATTTTATTGCTAGCACCCCCTTTTGAAAAGATAGCACACATATATGTGTAATACAGTCCAGTTGTAGTCCTCAGAGGACATTCTAGCTCTTGAGAGCAGAGTAGCTGAACTGGGGAGGTTCACTCACAGTTTAAGAACACCCTTGAGCAGATTATTCTCAAAGCAAACAATCCCCTGTACTGAGAAAAAACAGCAGAGCTTCATCGAGATTTTCAGGAACATCACAGAGCCGAATCAAATTCAAGATAGCAGTCCCATCTTCTGGGAGGAGGACACTGTACTCAAGAAAGGGGAAATAATCCCTCTGGGAGACATCAGTGTTCCTTTCCTCATCAAAAGATGGCCATTTAACTTCTTGCACTGAGGACATCTCTTCGGAACCAGAAACCCAAGCTGGAAAGTAGTACTTTAGTGGTAGAAGATGCTATTTCAACCAAACTGACAGCCTCTCATCCCACAGAATACTGTATAGTGATTTGTCTGTTGATTATAGAAGTGTCTGATCTCATAAGGAATCTGGATCCACCCTAGAAAGTTCTGGAGAGAAGCCAGCAATCATAGTTTACATGGGTACTGCTGACAAAGAAGAGCAAGAGAAAGAATCTGGAGGCAAATTCAGACCCTTCAAAGAAAGATGACAGGCAGTACACCTCTGTTAGTGAAATGTTCCTAATCTGCAGGACTGAAGGACATGAAGAACCTTAGCGTCTCCTTTGAAGGTACAAGGAGTAAGAACTTGGATTCATCAGAAACCAGGGACACAGAGGATTAAAGTGCACCTATACAGAAGAAAGGGAAATTAGCTCAGTGATAGGAGAACCACATTTCTCATGCCTGAAATAAATAACAAAAAGCTGAGTTATGGAAGAAGACATACACACTCAGTACTTAAGCAGAGGAATTAGGAATGACAGAGTGCTTTTCATACAGGATGCAAAGACGAGAACCAAACAGCAGTACTTAGGCTTCTGAATTAAAGTTGGAAGTTTAAGAAATTGTGTGGATGATCTACTTAGTCTAGCACTAAATAAAGACATGTATAATAGGATGCTGAATATTCGTCCGATCAGTGGGAGACTGAAATTGGGTTACAGAATATACGGGACTAATGCTGAAGTTCAGTATATATGAAAAACTGCTTACCTCAGAGGGTAACAGAATCTGAATAGATTGAAATGCCAGATCTCAGATAGGAAAAGTATATTTTTTTGATGTATTTTCCTGATACCACAGGATGGTGATTGCGATCTGCTTACAGAGATTAGAGGCACAAAATACAGCAGTCAGGGGAGACTTGACCCCATCTAGACTAGACAAATGTCATATCAGACAGAGACCACATTTTTATGCACTATCGATGACTAGCAACTGGCTGGAGACTTCCCAAGAAAACAGGCAGTCTTTCAATTGGCCCCAAGTAGAATGCAGGATGTACTTCGATATGTTGGAGTGCCTCCTCAACTCTAACTGCAATTGTAATGTATGTAAATGAGGTCTATCTCAAAAAAGGGACACTGCATAAAAATGACGAAATTGTCAAAGAGCTGCAAGGGCCACCTAAGACATTTAAATGTCTGCAGGTAGAAAGACTTAACAGGATGAAAGGAACACGAAAAGGCTAAGCAATAGGGTAAGGGAAGTTATTGGAAGCAAGGAGACATCCTTCAAAAACCTGAAATTGCTTCCAAATGAAAAAAGTAGAAAAGCTCAAGTCTTGCAGAAAGGGCATAATAAACAAATAAATGAAGGTTAAAAGTTTGAGGAGTGTCTAAACAAAAGGAATAAAAAATAACAGGCCCTCCTCCAAACACATCAAAGATCAGGAAGGCTGCCAGAGAGTCTGCAGGAAGAATGGATAATGAGGCTACAAAAAAAGCATTGCAGAGAAGCTAAATCCTTTCTTAGCAATGATGTCCACTGTGGAAAAAGCAGTGAAGATTCTAACACCAAAGGCAGTTCATAGGATCTATCTAAACTTGAAATGACTGCTTGGGACAAGTTAGGGAGTAAAGAGATAAAAAAGGAAGAAATACACGGCCAGTACTGAGTGGTATTCACCCAAGAGTTTAAAGGAACAATTTGGGTGAAATAGCCAAATTACTAATGAAGAATGTAACATCTTACTTAAAACTGCCTTGGAGTGAGGCAAATATGATGCTATCTTTTAAATGTATTCCAAGGGAAATCTTGGCAACTAAATGCCTGTAAGCCTGTATTGGACAAATAAGTAGAAAACATAAGAAAAAGAAATAGTGGACATCTAGATAAAAACAACCTACCGGGAGGGAGGAAGAGTGGGCATGGTGTTGGCAAAAAGAAGTCCTGCTCCACAAACCTATGGGACTTCTGTGAAGGGGAGAGGAAGTCCATGAGGAAGGGTGAGCTGGCTGTTACAGTCTTCCATTTCTAATCTAAAGAGAAATCCCAGGCTCTTTGGAGCTAAAGGCTCTTACGAAAACTCAGTAACCATGGAATAAAGAGGAAGATCTTGCAGAGATTAAAAAAGTGATTAAATGCTAAGATGTTGAATAATAATAAAGAATCAGTACTCAGTGGAGGGGAGTCATCAGTGGAATCCTGAAAGGAGTTTTCCTAATTTTCCTTGAAATCCTGATGAGATTTTCAGAAAGCAAATCAAGCCACCCCTAGTATGCTCCTAACTGAGTAAGTGGAACCATTTCAAGAATAGTGAGAACATTTCTGGACTTTATTTATCACATGCAACTAAGACCTGTGATAGGTGATTAAAGTAAGCATTTAGATAATCACCTGGCTTTGGATCTGTCTGTTTTGGCATGACGTCTGTCAGCAGTGCTTGTATTTTTGTTTGGCAAATAAAAATGACATATCACATGTATTGATTAAAGAAATATAGCTGAATTATGAAAACTGGCTGTTCATTTTGCCAATGACCAAGGTAATATCCCTAAATCACTATTTGTGTATTGCAAGTTGTGATCTGAGGGGTGTTTTTTTCTATTCATTTTCACATTAGTTTGATATATCTGGTAAACCTCACTTACCTTTGAATGCCAATCACCCAGCACGTACCAGCTGATGTTTTCGATACAACTTTAACTGCTTTAACTGAAAGAGTACTGCTTTGATGGTGGCAATAGCATACTGCTGCATGTCCTGATACCATTAGAGCATTACAGATACAGAAAATCATATACGGTTTGTTAAAAAGCTGAGTTATTTAGGAGGCCTGTCATGTCACTGGAGAATAACTGTATCTGTAACCACATCATGCAGAAGCTCTCACATTTTATTGGGATCAGTAATGTAGTAAGGAGGAAAATAAGTTTTATCTGGATAAGGGTATCACAAACACAATTTCTTTCATGCTTTCATTTAGCTAGTGGGAGAATTTGACTTAAACTCTGGGATAGCCCTTTGCCCTGCCCCATTTCCATACTTCCCAGGTGAGGATGCCAATCCAGTATTCATCCCACTGTACTGCCAGAACCTGCATTTTCAACAGCTTTTCCCTACCTTCCATTTCACATCTTTAAGTAAATCCTGTGGGTTCTGGCTCTTATGAAATCTTTCATGCAATATAGACACTGATGTGCATCACAGAAAAAAGTTACTGTTAATGATTTACTTTTTGTGTCTGTGCAGGACAGTATCAGAACACTTATAGCAGAAGTATTTCTGACAGTATCAGAAATATCATAAAGTCAAATATTTTAATGGGTAAATCAATATGTTAATAAAAGAAAATAAACATCTTTGAACACATAGTTCAGGAAGGTATTTTCTATTTCTGCTGTGTGTACAGGTGCTATGAAATGCTTATTATATGGCTAATGCCTGTTTTGATTTAAGGAAAAATATTACCCCTTATTAAAATGCAACTTACATTCATTATGGAACAAAAAGGCTGTTTTACTCTGCCTACTTTATCCCAGTACTGTTGGTATTCCTTTGTCATCTTAAGGTAATTATATACAAAATCACCTTGTTTTTGGAATGCTAGAACTATTATATTCTCCTACCTACAATAAGTATTATGTCTCCTTTTCCAAAGGATTTGAGTGAACAATGTGAGTATTTGTTTTGTTTCATATCTAGTTGTTGTTAGACTTACTAATGCAACACACTGACCTGCACACATCAGGACAAAAGTATTTCCATTATTCCTTGCTCTTAAACCGCTTGATCTCATTCACTTGCAGGGCTATCAAGATTTGCCTAGTTCTACCTTTCCTCATCACTGATCCCCAATTTTCAGGTCTGCTCAAATTTGCTATCATCTTTTAAACACTTTGTTTCTAAATCCACATGGAAATCATGATGTCCGGCGTCCTCAACTCACAAGTCACCAAAAGATTCGTGTAGCTGTAAATTGCAAAGCATATACCTCAAGGAGCTGAGCAGAGGGGGAACTCTAGGCTTAGACTGATATAATGTGACGCGTGGATGACAGCGCACTGCACCAGGGGTGCAACTGATTTCCAGGTTGCTTCAGTCATACTGCTTTACCCCATAATCCTGGGACAAATACAGCTCCAGTACTGGTCGTGCAGCACCACTATGAGAGCTGCTCTCAAACCAAGTGGGCTGCATGCACCTCTAACCAGTCGTTCTGTTCCCTCGTATATTGCTGTTGCCTTGCTCTATTTACAGACAGTAACTATCAACTACTCAAGATATTCCTCTTGTCAAATTGCAAACATACCTTTATAGTAGTATATGGTCTACTTTTGTTTGTTTAGATAACTGAATCTTCTTTTGGAAGCTCATTTATGGAAGTAAAATTGTAGTTTACAATCATCCAAACATTTCTGATCACAGGAATCCACAGTAGTATATGGTGATATAGATAACAGATCTAGTCCAAACAAAAACCAGGAGTGTAACTTCTACCTTAGTTTAATTTGCTGTATAGTCACCAAGTACTACTTCACACAATGCATAAGAAAAACCAAAGGATTTCATAACTAAACCTAGTTGCCTAAGCTAACTAATGATAAATATTTCTTCGCTCATTTAAAATGCTATTGGGTAAGAAAGTGAATTCAAATATTTTTGAGAAGTGTCACTAATTTTATACTAATTTACAATTCTGTTCCACACAAATCTGATTGCTCCTTGATTCTGTATGAAGTCTATGTACATCAGCAATAGAAAGGAATGTAGCTGAATAATTACAGATGTGCTGGCAGACTGGAGTCCAATGATCAACCAATGAGAATATATGCTTAGTGTAGATATAATTACATGGAAGAGAGTCTCACGTGAAATTTTTGCCATTTCTTTTTTACACAATGTTTACTCCTTTCTGTATCCCACAACACAGACATTGTCGAACATCTAAGTTCTTCTCCCTTGTTTTAGAAAAAAAATAGACCAGGCAGTAACTGTTAAAGACTATGATGAGCTAGTACCTCAACTTTATATAAATCTTTTAAAAATGTACTTTCAGCAGATGTTTTTTCACTTCTTTCATTTTTCACATGAGGTTTATATGTGCCTGCTACTAGAAGTAGCTTTTGCTTGTACAGTTTTCAAGACTATGAAAAATAGATGTCTTGGTTCCTTCTTTTCTTATATTCCTGTGTGAACAACATGGTTTAGGCCATTTTCTTGTCATGATGGCTTTGTGCCTTGTTCTGTTTCTACAGCTGAAGAAAAGTAGGGTTGAAAATTACTGAGGCTATTTGCGAAGTTGCAGCAATGTGACATAATGCTAAACTTCATAAAGTTTGAGAAAGATTTGCTTTCTGCTACTAGCAATTTTTCTTCCTGAATGTGCTGGATTAGATGTTTCTAAGTAAGCAGCACATTAAGAGAAAGATTTCTTCAGAAGACTGAGTATCTCATTTAGGTTAAAATTCATTCATGACTACTCTGGGTTATGTAGCATTTACCTAGCTAACTAGTCCCTGCTGATTAAACAGGAAGACAGATTCTGCATACTTATATATTCAGATTATCATATAAATATAATTCACTTTGAAGTAAATAGCTCCTATTAAAAATTATAAATCACTTTAAAAAGCTAATGGTTTAATATTAAAAAAGGTTGCAACATTTTTCTTCTCTAAACTTAGCATGAAATCTGGTATATGTTGAAGTCTATCTGGGACACTGTTTTTCTGTAAAAGGCAGGTGCTTCTGTTTACGTGCCACAAACAAACTACAGCAAGCCCTCCTTTGTTTATGCCAGATATTACTGTCATGGCCATTTATCCTGATATATCTTTTTAATACGAATTTAAAACATCACTCCATAGTGATGTGACAAGAATGATTTGAATTCTTCGCATTCTACTATAAGTATTTTGGAGCAACTCCATTCTTGATCAAAGCTGATGTTCCCAACAGACAATTGGCAAATCTACTCAGGACAGTATTAATTTCCTAAGTAAGTGAGTTCCATACATCAAAGAGAAATGCAAATCCTGGTTGTATGTGTGATATATACATGTTTTATAGGATTTATATGTATTTGACAGTTTGAATTCTTTTTGCCACATTCCGATGCCATTTAATAATGCTCTCAGACTTAATTCTGCCATTAAGAAATGGGAACTTGTAGTTTTAGCATAACTAGACTAAGTCTACATATTCATAGAATCATATGCATTTTTTAAAAAGTGTGTTTGTGCATACTGCATTGATGACTGAATGTGTAAATACCTTTTTGTGTCCAGCTTTTAGTCATAATTCTCTGTAAAAGTATCATTCATCAAATGCATACAGAAACTTACTTCTGCCATAGAGATTCAATGACAGAAGAGCCAAATATCATAGTGTGAACAGTATTGTTTTACATTGGTTTAGTAATTCGAAGTCACAGTGCTATTTAACATATGGAGAAGTGATTAGCAGAGCAAAATTTACGCACTTGTTAAATTAATGGTACAGTGAGGAAAATGTGTTTTCCACTTCAATGTTGTCTACTACTAGTGTTGATATAAAAAAATCATATTTTAGTAAAAGTTTAAGTCTGAGTAGGATGTTAATAAGGGAAGTCATCCATGGGACTTTAAAAATTCTTCATTAAAACGAATAGCTCTCATACTCTCACTCTATTCATTTCACATCCAACATCCCCTTCCAATTTGTTGAAGTCACAGTCTGAAGTATGCCACTTGAGAACTGAGCTTAATGACTAGCATTCTTTAGCTGAATAAAATGAGAAGAAAAATGTGTACAATCACACTGACAAGTGCCCTTTTTAGAACATTTAAGAAAAAGTCCATAGCACAAAAAAGGCCGAGCATGAAGATAGTTTGCATAATATTGGTTTGTTCAGTTTTCTCAGTTTGAAAGTAAGTACAAACACGCAGTGATGAAATTTCAGTCATACACCCCCCCAACCTTAGCTTTCAAGAGAATGTTGAACAACTTTAAAACAGCGTCCAGTTATTTTGCATTATTATATTTTTAATTACTGTTTTATGGACTTTGTTCAAAAGCATAGATGTAAATACCTTAACAGTAGTCACCTTTAATGCTTCACTACATTGAAGACACAGACAGAGTAACTAAATTAGAAAAAGACCCTCTACTACAAATCTAAGTATCTAAATAGCAGTGATAATGCTTAGAAATAACTCCTATTTGGTTCACACAAATAAATTCTACTTCCTATTTAGTCTTCAAGATTATCCAAATCAAAACCCTATGATGAGCTGGGATACGCTACATAGATATTTGTCTCATGTGTTCTGAAAAATCCTCCAGAGACAGCTCACTGCGGTATTTTCCTTTCCCCAGAGCCTTCTGTAGTATCTTAGTATGTGTGCATGTACAGGGATATGCACAAATTGCAGAAAACTACTACCACTTTCTTTAAAACAATTTTTCACATATTGCTAGACAGGCTTAATCTGTTGTAGATCACATTTGTTAAATCTCTGATCCCTCTTCTTTGGACTCTTTTCTACTCATTTATCTTGAAGGAATGTATTTTAAAACAAGATAAAAGGCTGGTAAATTCTGTTCTGTTACTTTCACACAAGGTAAAGTTATCAGTGACAAGTTAGCAACATTTCATAATTTCATAATAGACAATTATGACATCTCCCTCCTTTTTTTTGCTGGCTTTTATCTTCTATTTTGCTCCATTTCAACCTATGTAATTGTCTCTATGCTCTGTTATACTCTATTAAAGAATGCAGTATTCTATATTTCTATTCCTTTTTTTTATATGCTTCATGCCCCCAAAAGAACAATTTCTTACAATGTTCATGATCTGAAGTTGATAATTTCACTAAAAGATGATAAAGACTACAGATATCCCAGTTAAAACTTCTGCAATACTCAAGGATAAATATATAACGTTTTGTATGAGGAAAACTATATAATGCTGAGCTACTATGAAAAATTTGCTATATTCCAAGCCTAAGCTTGAAAGTTTTCTTTCAAATATCTGCACAAAAGGATGAAGACATAATCAGTCTAGATTAGTGACTTAGTGATTAGATCTTAGTTTACAAAGGGCTAAAATATTTAATTAAAATGTAAACTTAAGAATAGTTAAATATAGTCTTTGAGATTTCAACATATTCCCTAAAATAAGGTTTCCCCAATATTTGAAAAAAATATTAGCATCTCTCCAATTAAATTTAGAGTAGAATTAATTTTCCAAAACAATTTTGGTTAATTTTATTTATTTCTCTAAAGTAACATTTTATTAGGCAATTCCAATGTTATTACTACCTATATAAAAACACTACAAGTTGTAATGTTGATTAATTTTAGATATTTGGACTCTAGTGCTTCCAGGAGTACCATATAATAAGTTTTATTTTCAACCTATTAATAACAGATTGGTACTACTCTTCATTTAGATTAAGGTTTTGCTGAATAGAAAACTCCACATAATGTAACACCTACCTTACAATGGACAGAACCAGGGCATTTTCTAATACTGATCTTGCAAAGAATTTTTGTCTAGCTGGTTGACAGCGTAAACATCAGGCTGTCCCCTCATGCTCCAGAGTAGTGAATCCTACTGTGTTTATTTTCCTCCACAAGAAGAGGCACTGTAATGGTCCAATCCTGATGTAAGGGGAGTATTAAATAAGACTTAAAGTCTTTCCAAACAGAAGTCTTTGCTAGAAACCCCAGCCCTATAGTAAATAGAAACTGTTAGCCACGCCTGTTCCTGTTGTTATATTGCACACTTAAACATCTGGTGGGGTTGAAATGATATAAGTTCAGCTACCCAAGAATATTTTATGCTCTTCAGCAATTTTTTTTCCTGAATATGTTTTTACCATTCTTAGTCCATTTGTTAAATGAATTTTCTGATGAAGTTGATGGTTCTAGCCATATGGGAGTACAAGCTGCTTTTATCTATTCTGAAAAAGAGCTAAAGGATTTTAGACATACCTAGAATCAGGATAATTTTATTTTGGTGAAGTGTTAGGGAATGAGATGGCAAATATTAGATCTCTGGTGTACCTTACTGATCTTACAATTTCTTTTTTTTTTTTTCTATATTGTTTTACCGTTCACTCCCCTCCAGCTCCTATTATCTGCCCTCTCTTCAAATAATCAACATTCTTATTTTTTCATAAAGTCACAGAAGTATTAGTTTGAAGGCAATTTTGGAAGTCAAGAAGTCCATTCTCCAACTCAAAAGAGGACTACACTGCATCAGGTCAGACATGGCTTTGTCTAGCTGATTCTTAAAAACCACCAAGGACAGAATCCACAACTTCTCTGGGTAACCTGTTTTGGTACTGCATTACTCTTCTGATGAAAAAGATTTCCTGCTGGCTAAACTGAAGGTCTTTTTTAGCTTTCATTATTCTTTACATGATTTTCTTCTGTCAGACAGTACTTCTTCCTCCTAGACTCTACTTTCTTTCACCTATGACAAGATCATCTTTCCATCTCAGAATTGTCTCTATTATGCCTCAATGTGTTCATTTATGGCTGTGGATGTGAAAGTTTTCCACTACTGCTCTGGCATATTTCAATGATTCTTTTATGATCTAGCCTGAAAGACAAAAAGACAAATTCTGTCTCTAATTCTGAAGATAAAAGTAAGTTCTATGAAGTTTCTCCAGTGATGAGGGATTCTCTAAACATTCCCATAAAAGAAAATCCTTAATTTCCCTATCAGTAAGTAAACTGCATTGTTCTAGAAACCCCTATTACCATAGCTTACTTCCGGCAAAGGCATTCCCTGTTATAGCATGACAAGGAATGAATTTTTCACAAGAATTTGTGACCTTCTAAAGGCCGCTGTTTCATACCTACAAGTACAAGGTACATTTCTGCAAGTGGTTTTCCTCTAGATTAGGTGTATATGAATAGGCACTTTAGTACACTCAAGATACTTTACTGCATTTATTTCTAGCAAAGACCAAGAAAGAAGGTTTCAATGATGCTAGATTTCTTCTTTTTCATGACTCTGGAATGCTATTATGTGTTCTCCAGAACTTTCTTGGCCCTGCTGCCCATACTATTCACAGTTGTAGGCTTCATTTTTTGTTAGACATTACATGGTCAAGGTTTGATCTCCAGCTTAAACCTGTCATTCCACTATACAGATAAACAGACTCTTTTTTAGCTCAGAACTATCCTGTACTCCTTCCTCTATTCAATGTTTTTACCATAAAGAGAACCACACTGTCTGTTCATTTGAATCTTTCAGTATTGAGCTGAAAAAGTCAGGAGCTCCATCTCTAGGGCTGATAGTACTTTCTTTTAATGAAGATACTCCTGCATTAATCTCAGAAGGACATCTATTTCCATTCCTCAGCTTCTCCTGTTCTTTTCCTTGTCATTGCAAAATTTCCTGGTTCATTAAAAAACCCATACCTGCTAAAATAGGGAAAGTCCACGGGACAACCACAACCACAATATTAGTGAAACACTGTTTAGAAAGAATCTGCAAATTTAAGACAAAGCCAGAATTGGTGATATCTAGAAGGTGTATGAGCCGTTGGTGGTTGTAGTAAAGTAGTGGTATTTGACATTAGACATTGCTATCTTGTTACTAAGACTGTACCTGTAATGCAAATTACGCATGAATGCATAACTTTTAATGAATGCATATTTTAAAATAAAGCTCAGTTTCAGAAACACTTCTATTTATAAACATACTATGGTTGAAATATAAGAATATAAGCTGTAACCATAAAATTGCTTAAATGAAAGTATGTAAGAAAACTTTATTTAAAAACATTTGTATTCATAAAATGTACACATTAATCTCAAGCACCGTCATAGCATCTGAATCTGGAATGTGAACAACTGAAACAACTGTGGAGTCAATACTCTTCCAAGTGCATAGAATTCACAGTATGAATACAAACACTTCGGAGACACTGAGAAGATTTAGAAACAAAACCTAAAAAAAATATTTAGGGTCATAGACTCCTACAGTTTAATAGGATTTTAACTTCTCTCGAAGTTTTCTCATGCAAATAGGCAAAATATGATCCCTTAATTTGATTAGAGATTTATTCTGCAGGCTCTGAAAATTTGAAACAATACTAAATTAAGAAATAGGCTTTTTTTCTTAATTTGAAGATTGCCTCTATTGTTGCAGATTTTTGCTCTCTCTTCTTTTAGCAGCTGCCTTGAGACCTGGAATTCTTTCCAACACTAAATTACTAAAAATACGTATTTCTTAATCTTAATGTAATAAAGTAAAAAAATTCATCAACAGCAATATTATCATCAACATTGCACTTATTTTTTTCAGTAAAAATGGGCTTGACACAAGGTTTATAGAAGCATATGATGAATAAGTTTGGAAAGGACCCCTGACAATCATGTAGCTGAAACTCCTGCTCTAAGGAAAGCTAACTTTAAAGTTGATCAGGTTGCTCAGGGCCTTGTCTTGTTTAGTTTTTAGTACGTCAAGGGATGGAGATTTCACAAGCCCATTGGTCCCTTCCAACCTCAACAATCCTGTGATTCTGTAAACTTCAAGTAAACTCAGACATTTTTAATGAAAGTCAAGAGATTAAGTCTATTTTATGCAAAGAGTCTGTGCATTTTAGAGAGTGCTTTTCTGCTCTTTTCAAACTGTTGGTGTTACAGACTTGTGAAGTGCTTTTATATTTGGCTATATATATATTAATAAGCAAATTAAAGTATCTATACAGCTATCTAAAATTATTACTGAATTTTGAATTATATTTTGAATTATATTTTTATTTATATTTATTAGTGAATTACAGAGATTCTGCTTGTTTGTCTTTAAGGAACTTTTCTCCTGCGTAATAAGAAGGAGGATGAAGATGTCAGCTTCTGGAAGAGAAAAAATGTGAAATCTTCCTTAAGGCATTCAGTTCTATGGCAACCACTCTATGGAGAGATCCAGACCTGCACATACTTACTTTAGATTAAATGGTAGGAGGAAGGAAAAATTCCTGTTTAAGTTACTTCCTGGAAATAAGTACTTTGTCTTTTTTCTCCATCTTAAAATCACTGATTCAGGTTGGAAGGGCCCTGAAGAGGTCATCTAGTCTTCTTCATTTAAGTAATATTTTCACTGAGCCATAAGAATTTCATGACAAGGCATTATTGCTCTTCTACAGTATTTTTTAATGCATTGGGTAAGAAAGATGAGCCTTCTCAGCTTTCTCTCTGGTAGTTTTGCTCAAGAAAGGTTTGTAGATCATTAAAGCTTATTCACGTACAAAAGGCTGTCAGTCAGCAGTCTGCTGAAGGAACTAGCCACAACCGGTAGACAGACATGACTGTTGCATATTGCGGACAAGAAACAATATGGTCCTTAAATTAGTTCAGCATTTTCATTTAATTGTAAAACATGGCTTTTTAAAATAAGGAAAGTGTAGGCCTAATGTAGTCTGCCATGCTCGTGAAAACAACAGCATGTGAACTGTTCAAGTAAATGAAAAAAATACAATGACAAAAGTCAGGATCTCTAACAAATTTTTCTCTTGTGTCTGAATTGCCGAAACAATTTATTCTTTTATAAAAAGTCTTCCTTATTAAAAAAGAAGTTTCTCACCTCAAGCTAAACTCTGCTGAGGGTTTCAATTAATATATTCTGGTATAGCGGTGTAAATCTAAAATATACACAGAGCCATGTTTGCCCTGATAAAATGAAAGGACCAGATGTTACTGTTGTGTTGCTATTTCATTTTTTTTGCTTTGGTTCCCATCCAAAATGGGAGGACACATTGTAATAAGCTTTACTCAGAAAGTAAAAGGTTTTAGAGACTTGATCTCCCAAAAAAGCAGATCCTAAAGAATAATCTTCAGAAACTTGGAGCATTTCTTTGAAGTCCCCTTTGGCTTCCTTACATGCACCGTATTATAGCAAAATTTGACTACAGGTGAACTGTTAGAGGCAATTCTACCTCATTGTCAGCATGCCCTATCACAACAGCCCACCTCATCAGAAACAGTAGCAGGAGCTCAATTTTGTACCATGAAACAACAGCTTCTACCTAGGAAGAGCTTATATTTATATTGAATCCTATAATGAATAAAGGTACCAATACCTTTGTTGACATAATTGTCTAGTTCTAATAGATTTGTAATGATGGGCAGTATGCCCTTTCTGGTAAGCTTTTGGTGAGTGTTGGGGAAGTAAAAGTCCTGATGCCTTTCTATTGCCCACCAAGTGCTACAGAAATAACAGCTCTGCCCTTTGTGGTGTGTCTCGAGAATATCAAATGTGCATGATTTCTTCTTTCAATAAAAACTCTTAAAAATGCTACAATACCATACTATCCAACAGGCTTGTTACAATATTAAAAATAAAATTATTAAAATTGTAAAAAAGCAAGAAACACAGAAAATCATAGATAAGGAAGAAGAGAAAATACGTTCTCAAGAGTACCACCATGTGATCTTGCTGTCTCAAGGCAGGGGCAATGTACACTTCAAACTGAGTGTCTATGTATGTCAAGATTGTACAGCTAGAAGAGGGATTTCATGGGTTTTGAAGATTTGCTTTAGCCAAGTGACTTTAATGACATTTTCTTGTATATTTAAATATTCAGGTGAATTGGTCTCTAATGGCTTGTGGCTGACCGGGCAGAACACAGTCATATGGCACATGTTAGGCATGTAGAATATAAAAAATGAGGAATTCTCCTGGGATCACCTCATCAAAGTAGGTTATTGACTTAATTTTCACCTGATGTCAAAGCGGAAGATTCCCCAAGACAAATGACTCAGTTCATCTAGCTAAACAGACTGACTTTACAGAATACTTATGCAAGTGCTCCAGTTCAGCACCCTTGGGATGACAGCAGGGCAGAAGTCTTCATGAAGTTTCTGAGGCAGACAGGAGGAGGTAGAGATCAGATAGATGATTCTGCTTTATTGTTCACAGTCCATTGTTGTTCTAAATAAATGTAGTCCATCTTATTCCATAATGTAACTGTAACTGTGGGAATGCAGGACTTTTTGTGCCAAGGGATGTCCTGTTTTTTCCTCAGAGTAACTTTTGGTTCATTTTATAAAGTGTGTTTCCTTGCAAAGTGAAGCTAGGGACAAAAAGGAAGTTCACAGTCTCATTAATTTCTTTAAAGCTTCCTTATCAAGAAGGATCTAATCTAGCCTAAAAAAATGTCAAGCTAGCAAATTAAATTCCCTAACTTCAAGGAAAACCACTCATTAAAGATGTAAGATACCAGACTAAAACACTACCAAATTTTTTAATATAAACTTAGCTGAAGAGAAGTTGCACATACAATAGCCTGCCTTGCACAGACAAGCTGAAGAAGCAAATTGTAAACCTTCAGTACCTTGGGAATTATGATCACCACTGTACCTGAGGACTTGACCTGTCACTAATGAACACTGAAAAAGATCCAAGGTCATATAAATCCACAACAATGTAGGGGTGGGCAAAACAGTCAAGAAGGAGTCTGGCTGATGTGTGGACCCAGCCACACATGGGCCACGTATATTGCCATAAATATAGCCTTGAAGCATACCAAACCCATCTTGGTCAGGTGAAGATCGGCAATAAAAAGAGGCTGGAACTTAATAAGCTGAAAAGGGATTTTAACATGGAGCGAATGGAGCAACAGCAGGAGAATGAAGTCCAAAAGATTCTCCTTCCCTAACCTAAGAGATGAATTTACTAAGAAAAGATGTATAACATGTTAACCTACTTACCCCAGCCTTGTTTCCCTCTGTTTTCACACCTCTTTATGGGTAGCTAGCCATCTCTACTGGCTACCTAACAAGGTTATACAGCTGTTCTCCCGCCTGCTGTCACTGAAGACGTTTTCACCAGACTGCTTCTCATTTACCCACATGACCTTAGGACTCCCTTCGTAGACTTGCTCTGGGCTTTTATAGCCCAACTGTCATTAACGCTGGCCAAGTTTTTCTGCACAATATATAAGCCATGACTTTTTCTCTTCAAATACATAGCTAGAACTTGTTCAGTGCCTCATTTTGCATCTGATTTTCTACAACATGGCCTTGACAACTTCAATCTTTCTCTTCTTCTGTTTAGAACATTGCAACGAAATCTGTTTTCCCCGTCAGCTTTAGACTTTTCATCCCTCTCACTGTCCTCTTCCACTGTCTTGCTATTTTGCAGTACACTCGAATAAACTGCTTATCTTTACTTTCACTATCTTTCATCTACGTCACTTATCACCTCCACTTTTGTATGAAGAGGGTGCCTTTGGACTCCAATTATCCCATGAAGCCAATATTCAGCCTGTAGATGGGCTGGGGTTTGTTTGTGGTTGGTTTGTTGGGGTTTTTTTAATCTTTATGCCTTTGCTATTATATTCTTGCATCTTTGAGAAATTGTGTTGGGTTCATGTGGCAAGGTCTTGATCGCGAGAGTGGGAGGGCAGCAGGGACAGCCGCTGTGAGGAGAGATGAGGGGCTGCCCCGGGCCAGACCCAGCTGGCTCCAGCTGAGCCCCTCAGCCACAGGTGGGCGCCTCGGGGAAAGCCTGGGGAAGAAAGGGCAAAAGGGCTGAGGGAAACGGGGTGAGAAACAGCCCTGCCAGCCCCGAGGGGAGAG
>JANXJC010000029.1:2921304-2959095 GCA_027564655.1 Leptodon cayanensis
ATCATACTTTCTCCCCTGTGCTGTTGAGGAGGGGCACTGGGAGAGCGGCTGGGTGGGCTCTGGCAGCCAGAGCAGGTTAACCCATCACAGAAGTTCCATAGAAATATTTACAAATTTCTCCACCATTCATCTTCTTAAAAACCTCCTCTTCATACAGTATTTTGCTGTGGATTTTTATAAAACCCATGATAATCATTAGTTTGATGATGTGTGAAAGGATTGGTCATGTTGATTATTAAAGTTTTATGTATTATCATGTACCTTTATCTCATTTGTATGTAGACTATACAGCTTAAAAAGCCCTGGGGGCAGGGATCATTTTGCTGTGTGCAGTTTTACAGCATGCATCAGACTAGAGTACCAATTCATTAATAAGGTCCCTTAAGGATACTTACACAGTTTAATATTTTAGGCAACTAAATGCAACACCCATTGCTTTACTTCCCCTTCTTTTGCATCCCTTCTACTTAAAATGTTAACATTTTAAATACAAATTTAAGACTTTAATTTTTCATTCATGTATTCTACAAAAGTCCCATCTTAAAATTGCCAGAAATTAGTCGGTTATCACTAAAGACTATTTCCATACACTGTAAAATAAACCAGGAGGATGAAGTAGATGGCCACTGGAGGTCCCTTACAACCCAAATTATTGTGTGATCCTAAGGATTAAAAATCCCTCAAATCTTTATTGACAGGGAATTTTATGCTGTTATGATCAAAATACTTAAAAGAATAAAGACTTTCCAGAATAGGTCAGCAAACTGACTGTAATTCCAAACAAAAAAGTGAATATTTGAACATTCACACGTAAGAAATCATTCCTAAATCTCATGTTTTATGGACACATTTTTCTCCTCCAAGAAAAACACCAGAAACAAATTAATTAATCACACACAGTACTACAGTGATACACAAAGAATAATTATTACCTAGTCTCTGTCTATCCTTCAAATATTGTCCAACTATTTCCAAAACATACTCATGGACACACACACACAGAGATTTCGGGAGACTAAATTTTCTTCATTTTTTCCCAATTCTTTAATATACACTGTGTAATTTACTAGTAATCTTGGGAAATCGTAGCTAAAATATTTTGCTTTCATGTTGTTTCCAATATAAAGTTTAAATAGCTTTGTTGAGTCCTTTACTTCCTTTTTTTCCTGAAAATATCCTAGGAAATGAGCTTACTAAGATAAATGTTCCTAAACCAGGAAATTTTAAAAGGAAGGAAGAAAAAGTAATTATGCACATAAAGACAGTATTTTCACAACAGAATCTAAGTTACCTTCATCCAATCAGGAAGCAGAAGAAATTCCATGTGATTTATATTGCCACAGTAAGAATCAAATTATACTGAGTACAAATTCAGTTAACTGCTTTTGAACGCTGTGCAGACCTGCAAGTGACAATACAGTGTATTCTGGAAACTGTCTGAAATAGCAAATAAAGCTGAGAAGAGAAAAAATCGTGCATTTAGTCTTATCTGATTTTGATGAATCCTAGGTGGTACAAGCTACAGTTAGAGCAGCCACCATTCACTTGTTCTCTGACTATGAGGAAACGGTATTGAGTTGCCAGGTTAATGAAACCGAACTGGCAACTGCTGAAAAATGATGACTGTAGCAAGTATCACTGATGTTGAAGAGTACAAGCAGCAGTGGTGACAAATCGGGGGAAAACACCAAACTAGTCAAACAGCTTGCAAGCTTACTAAGCCAGCCAGCCAGCTTGCACCATTTCTTGCTGCAGTTCTACTAATAATGAGTAGCTTGAGAAATGAAATTCTCCTCTGTTCCTGTGTTGCACATGGTTTACATGGAATCCATCATAATCATGACTGGTCAAATTTGACTGAAAGGCCTTCTAGCCAAAACTTTAGAGAAGGAGAGGAAGGGAAGACACCAAGGTTTTAATGATGATGTCCTAACACGGGTATTTATTTACTGCATACTGTGAAAGAAGACTAATACTGTCTTTTGTGGAAAGAAAAGGGGAATATCTAGTCTCCTCATACCTTTAGAAATGAATAAGTATTGTCTAACGGGTGTTTGTTCTTAACTCATGAATATTATTCAGCCTTTATCTCTCCACACTGGATAGGTGATACAGAAAGATGCCTAGTATCAGATGTCTGTGGCCATGACCCATACCATTTAGAGCATCGTCAAAGAGACAGTCAGAGGAAGGGTCTGTAGAATATCAAATCCTTCTGTATGGCTTTATGTTTGAAAGCTAAGTAGCATCCTCAAATCTTAGAGAAGGTGAGAAACACATAATTGCTAGATCACATATTAGCAGAGCATTCTGAGGACTCAATTGTTTTTCACTGTATTGCTTTACAAAAGTATGCCATTCAGCTACTGAAATTTCTTCTACCTTTCATAATTACTTTTTTAATTAGAAAGTTTCCTGATTTGTCTAGTTAGAGTGGGTGACATTACCTTAAAATACCAGATCAGGTTTTCCAATAATTAAAACCTATAGGATGATGACAGCTACCAACACTTAAAAATCTGAACCTGTATTTTATTGTAGCTTCTGTTCTGTGTACATACCACACACAGAGAGAGAGACACACAGGCACATATTTTGAAACCACATAGAAATGACGCTTGCATATTTTGTTAGCCTGCAGGGAGAATTGTTCTAGCTTTTATCATTGAGGGTATGAAAAATTCAACATTAAATGATTTCAAATTAATGGGAATTTTTCTCTTAGGGCAGAAATAATTCAGTGTGGTACCTCCCAGAAGCCAAATAAGACGATTTCAGCCTCTTGGGAGGAGATACAACAGCTTCACAGAAGAAGCCTTTCTACTGACTTTCATTTAATTCCCAGTAGGTGTTTCATTTTCTCATAAAGACTTCATCGTTATTTTTCCTTTTTGTTCAGAGCAAACATCCTTTCCTTCAGCTGCAATAAAAAGGATCTAAACCCAAAGAGCTTACTTTTTCATAAAACATATGACATGCATTTTTCCTGTCTAGGAGCAGACTTCTGATTCATCTGAATGATGAACTAACACTGATGAATGAATGGAGAGAATTAAATGTATGTTACTGCAGGACCCAATGAAAAAGGAAATGCTGAAAGATAAATATATGGATAAGAAAAAATTCAATTTACAACTTAGCTTATCTGCTGTGACACTTGACACTCCACAGATTAGAGTACCACCTGAAAAAAAATCAGATCTAAAATGAAAGCCGAATAGTTACAGCTTTATCTTTTCAGAATTCAAAAGAATGTAAAGTGGTTTATAGACACACTAATGACATTATGTAGGAAGCAGGAGATGGAAGGGAAGAAAAAAACATCCATGAACTCTACCAGACAGATGCAAGAAGAAGCTTGCAGGAAGAAAGGCAGAGCACGGATCTCACAAGTAGAGATACTGAAGGAAGATAAAATAAAGATTGATACATTAAGAAATGCTTCTTTTTTTGTTTTCTTTAATTCAGAAAGATAGTTTTAGTCAGAAAATTCAGATTTACTCAAAATGAAACAGTTTACAAGACAAGTCTCAAATTTTGAAAAGAAGTATCAAAATGGCTGCAGCATATTATTGAACACTTTGAGAAGAAAACCTTTCATTTTGAAGGTTATTTTGCATTCAAAATTTCAAGGTGGGTTTTTTTTTTCTAAGCATGAAATTAAACAAGGATTAGAACAGAGATTGGAAAATGACTGTAGCATTACTTTTAAGTCCCAATTTTCTCGTTGTCCATTTCTAAAGTTTTTCATAATCAATACTCACTTGAAACTGTTAGGAAAGGTGGCAAACTTAGAAAAACTTATATATTTTTATTTTCCAGGATTTTATCTCTCACAAATGTAAAGTATTAACTACAGATGGACTCTATTCCATCTAACGATTGAAATAAAAGGAAAGATAAGAAACTTCAGCAGAATATTCTGAGGAACTGGAACTTTACTAGGAACTACAAAGGATCTCTCTAGGCAGTATTTTCCATCACTTTGCTGGGGCAAATATAAGCATGGGCCGATGAATAAGCAATAATGGTTTGCATCAAAGAATTTTAAAGAGAAAATTTCAATAAGCAGAAAATTTCTTAAGTAACACATGAGTTACGTCCACGTGGTGAGAAATACTTTGAGCGCCTATACTGTGGAAACAGTTTCTGGGACAGCTTGACACATGGGGTAAATTGTCATCAATGCTGTGGTTAAAAGGGAAAAGATTTTTTTATTATTTTCAAATCTCATTTTACAATCCATTAAAGACTCCATAGTGGAGAGAATTCCCACATACTGACTGTGTCATATCAGAAAATCTATACCAGATAGGTCCTGTGAAATTCTTTCTTCGGCTATGCAGGTAACTGCTCCCTTCCTCTGGTCACTTATTAAAACCTATCTTGAGAGAGGCAGATTCACTTCTGCAGGTGTTCTAGAGCTGATTTTCCCAGGATTATAGGAGAGAGATTTTGTGGGTGTGGAGTAGGGAAAATAAATCCCTGAGGTTGGTCATTTAAAGACCACAAAGCTAGTGGTGGGAACCAGAAGGTGCATGAGCTGGTACTTAGAAGGAAGGACAGAGCTGGAAGAGAAAAGAGAACACTAATCTATTAAGGACAGGTGATGGGAAGCAGTAGCAAGATAGCAGAACACTGAAGATGTTGACTTCAACAAAACAGGAACAGAAGTAAACTGGATAAATCATTCTGTATTTAATTTTCATCCTTTTCAAGATGGGCAACTTTATACCCAATAGTAATAATTAGTAGAAAGACTTCTACCACAGAAGTCATAAAACTGTTTTCCAGGATTTTCAATAGCAAGAGATCTAAAATCATAGAAGATTTTAATTAAAATAAACAAGGTAGAACAACAAATGTACTTCAGGATAGACTTGGAATATTTGCAGAAAATATTCCTGTGGAGGAAAAAATACATATTTTAAGAAAATATTTTATAATTCAAAGAAAAAGATTAATTTTGGTTTTAAAACAATAGTTTTCTTCAATCACTATCTCAGAAACTCCATTTTTCCCAAACTGTGAATGTGTAAAGTTTCATTCTTTTTCTGTTAGTTGTCTCGTTCATCAGAAGTCTTTATTTTTATCTTCTTTATTTGTTGCTATTTGGAAATTTCCTGTTTTTAGCAGATTTATCGCATGTGATCTGACTCTCAAGTTAAGTATTTAGTCCCTTTTAATATGGCTGCAAATATTTATTGAACACATGTTCCCGTGGAGTAAGCACAAATGTTCACTCAGTTGCTGCACCTGCTTCCTTTCTGGGAGCTATATGGTTTAGGTGGTCTGCAAATCCTTTCTTCTGCTACAATTTGTCTCCTTCAGCAATATCACCCTATTGTCACTGGAAATTAAAAAATATATTAATACACATAAAGAAAGAGATACGTAAGCATTCAGATATTTATATCCTGTTATTTCTACTGAAAAACTGTTAATCACATCTTATTTTCATGCTGTGTAAAATGCATGCTTCTTTTCTCATTGGCTGTTTGTCTCTATTCTAAATTTTTAGAATTTTATCTCAATGGTTGTGAAATACGGTGGGTTTTTTATTATTTAAGCAATGTTTTTATCATTTCACAAGCTTCAGATTGTGAAAATACTCCTGAACTAAAATGTGATTAACCTCCCCCCCCCAAATACCCAAAGATTTTGTAAATAGATAATTTGAAAATCAAAGTTTAATATGAAGAAAAAAGTAATTTTATCCTTAGAAATATAAACCGGTATTTTTAAATGTGAAGTTGTTTTGAGTATGGAAGGGAAAGTATTTCAAGATTGGTGGGTTGTGGGAGACAGGCAGAAAGACACAAACCAACCAAGAGAAAACATATCTTCTAAACTCTTTCCTGAAACCTTTTTCTATCATGCTTAAACTCTGGTTTGTAAAAATATTTCTCTGGAAAGCATGCAAACCAGTTCTACTTTTAAAACAACAAGAAAAAAATACCAATTTAAAATGTGCCATTTCTCTAGAATCTCTTGGAGAAAACAGCTGAGTTTTTTAAATTATGTAAGGTAACCTGCATATATGAAAAGCAACCATCATGACACGGCATGGTTTCCTGCTGTCCCATTCTATGAGCGGGTCTCTTAGGGAATGTGGTGCCTTTGACAGGTTATATACTCCAGTCCAGCATGGAGTGCCTTTTATCTGTTTGCCTCCTGGATCGTGACTCCAGCTCCACCAACTGCCAGCATCTTTCTGAAATGTGTTGGAGCAGGGGTGCTGTGCCCTGGTATTGAGGGCTTCTCTCACTGGAGAAAGTTCAGGTGTGAGGCGGCTTTTTTCACGATGATAGAGCCTAATGGTCTGACATATATCCATTACAGTGTGTTTGTGTGCCCATAAGGGTTAGCCCAACAGCAATCTGATCTGTGTTTCAGCTGTCCAGGTTTGAGCCAGAACTTACTGAAATCAGTGGGAACAGGAGCTGATAATGCAAAGTGCCTAACACGCAGCCACTCCGCAGGGACGAATTAGTGCTCATGGGCATCTGGTCAGTCCAAAATCCTGGGAACTGACGGCAACAATTTCTTTGAGGACCTCTAAAACAGAAATTCACCTTCTCTACAACACCAACAGAAGTACATTAGGGAGGCTACCAAATTTCAGATCATCACATTACAAAGTTAAGTTTTGAAAAGAGGTCAGTTGTTTACTTATAGGAGTCCCTAAATCAGGAAGTTTCTGTATGAACATGTAGAGTCATCTTTCATGTCTTCCTCCATGAGCAAAAGCTGCATGATGTACCCTTCCTCTTCTACACCAACTTGTAATACCAAACTTGTATCCCATTCTGCATTTCTCAACAAACAATGTTAACATAATATTTTAGGTTCTCTTGCATTGTGAGAATAATAGCCTATACAGAAAAGTATTTTTGCATTCTCTGCTTCTTTCTTCTCGGTAGAAGACAAGAAAAATTGATGCAGCTAAGCTGAAGAATAAGAATGCAGGTACTCTAGAACTGCTGTAAATGTTCTCTAGGGAGAACGTCTGAGCTGAGCAAAATGCATCCAGATGGAGAAAAGGTGGATGCAGATGTGCAACCAGCAACCAGTTCAGGCTCATGAAAAGTTCTAAAGCAAAACCACAAGGGTGGCAGGGGCCGCTAGGCAATCTGAGCTAAATGGTTAATTATGATTTTCATGATGGATATGGCTTAAGAGAGACTGCAAGATTAATTCTCACTATAGCTTTAGGCACTTTCTGAGATCTTCTCCTGCATCACAAGCTGCCTTTGTTTCTTAGGCAATTGGCTTTTCTTGACCTATGGAAAATATCTACAGAGAGCTAATGGCAAGCCATACAACATTATATTGCAAACAGACATCAGACTGTAGAGTTTGGTATGAAACAAATGTGCTGCAGAATATCTATTCATCTTATATTGACTTTTCAGAAAAAGAAAAGACAAGAAAAGACAAGAGAAGAAAGACAAGAAAAAGACAAGGAAAAAAAAAGAGAAAGTACTGGTTTTGAAAAAGTTACTGAAATACTTGCCAAGTAAAAATATCCTAAGCTTCAAAATGTTCGTGTAGTTTGTTGTTAGCTCTGGAAATTATGATCCCAGCTGCTTCCACTAGTAATAGTATTTTGTTGTGTTATTGATATTTGATCAAGTCTAGCTGTTAACCAACTCGGAAAACACCGTAATTTGAAATTTTTTTCCTGTACATGCTTGAGACAAAGTGTGTAAGTTGAAACTAAAATAAATCATGGTGGTTTGGTATTTTTTTTTTAATTGGGCTTCTGCCTAACATTTTGATGTTAGGCAACTTAACAAGGCATGGAGGATATTGCAAGTCAGCTTTCTGCAATTTGATAATCTGTTTTCTAAGTGAAGAATGCTAGCTTCCACAATTTTATTCCCTTTAATAGATTCTAGCATCAGTAAGAAGTGGATGGCTGCACACAGAATTGTACAACTGTTAGGCAGTAATTGTCACCAAATTTTAAGAGACAATTTATGACTAAAAGAGGATGTATTTCCAATCCATATTTATTTCATGCCTGCAACTTCTGATTAAAGAAAGTACTAACAACATTTTTGCTTCTTACGTTTTAATTTGTTTAGAAATTTGTCTACCCTTTGAAGTTGGAGGAAATGAAAGCAAAAACATATTGGTAAAAATTACCAATTCTTATTCAAAATTAACAAAGCTATCTCCCTCTTCACATGAAAAAAAAAAAGGTTTTGAGGAAAACATAATTAGTGATTCTAGCCTGGGGAATATGAAATTCCAGAGTTATCTGTGCCATGATGCATGGGTTAAACTGCTGGTGTTGAGCAAGGATAATCTACCGAACTTTGCCCTTCTACCAGGTAGTTAACTGAAGGTCTACTTTTCTTCAAAGAGAAGTTCACCAAAGAAAAGCCCAGCAGCTCAATCTATCTGAATTGCCTTTCAAGATACCTAATAACTGGAGGAAAGAGTTTTCATCTTTACCTATTCAATTACTGCCAACTTCTTGCTATTTGGGAAATACTTGGTTTGTTTATAAATGCCCCAAATGCAGTAATTAACACTTATACAGAAGTTGCATACTATTACATAATAATGATCTATTGTCCTTTCCCTTTCTTCAATATAGATACCATAACATGACAGCATCCAGGTTTAACATGAGCCCTATATAAGCATTTCCTTGTTTCCTTCATCCATTCCTACTTCCCTATACTGAAAATCCTTTTTGTCACAAGGCAGCAATCTTCCATAACTTTCTTCTTCCACTGAAAGTCTCAGTTCTATCTACAATAATTTCTTACAAATCCATCAAAATGCAGAAACCTCGTTCTCCCTAAATAAGGAATGCAAAACATTTTTTCAAAAAACCCAAACGATAAGTGTGACTTACTAGTGAGGAGGAAAAGTCCGTGTCTGATGTTTTGTATTTTACAATCTTACTACACAAATCTGTTTCCAGGAAGGATTTAAAAATGAGCATTAGGCATGGCCAGTTTTTAAATTTTAACCAACATACAGGATGTTAATTAAATAAATCCATGGCTTCTAATTCCTGATTATAGACACATGTACTCAATTGTGTATAGTCTTTCTTTTGCAAGGAACAGTTTCAGAACATATGCAAGAAGCTTCTATAGTAGGACAGATAGTCAAAATAATAATCACATATCCCTACTCATATTAATGGTCATTTATCCCTAGTAGCCACTAGTAACAGGTTGATTTTATTAGCAGGCAAAAAGTGTTGGGACACCTTCTCCCACTAGAAGAAAATGAACGGCTTCTGACTTTAATATCACTGAACTGATAAATAACTAAGAGTTCAGCCTATTATTTCACACACAACCCCCCAAAATTTCAAAGCGTAACTGTACAGCATGAAGAGGTTATATCATTGGGTACTCATTAGAGAGACACAAGCTAGAATCACTCTACGTGGAGTACATTTAAACTACAGAATTCTACTGATTTAAGATTGTTCTACACATATCAAAGAAAATAAATTTTACTTAAATGTTAATTACTCAAAAATTAATTGTTCAATATGTAGGATAATAAATTGCCCTTTTTAACAAAATCTCTATAGATGAATATAGTTTGGGCAAATTCCTTCTCCCTAGACAAATGGTAGATACAATAACCCATAAAATGTATTTCTGAGAAATTAGTCCAAGAAAGAGGAAGCTAATTATTTTCCAATAACTTATCACACAGTATACACTGAACTTCCATTACATTTCAAACTATAAACATTGAGTTTAAAAAGGAAATATTTTAAGTTGCTAAGCAACAGTGTCTTTGTTTATCATATTGTTTTTGAAATGAAAGCACTGGAAGGGGAAAACAACAAACAAACATAGAATACAATCTACTTCACAGTCAACATAAGAAAACAACTTTTGCTTACAGAATATAAATTAATAAATATTCTCGAAAACAACTCCATCTATGGTTCAATGGACTTTTTCTCTATGTTTTGCTGTTATTTTGACTTTGCTTTCTAAACGTGTCAGTAAAAGGATATTGGTAAGTAAGAAATAAAAAACTACAGAAGAGGTTTACTATCGAACAGAATTTCTGAAAAATGTTCAAACTAATAGATCATTCTATATCTGAATTTGGACACAGACTGATAGAAACATATAATATTAATTTATAGTAAAAATACCTAAGCATATAGGCTTGATTGTCCAAATGTGCTTATTTAATCTCCCTTTAAAACGCATGTTTACTTCTTATAAAACAAATGAAACAGGGACGGGTTCCAAACTGCTCAGGTTACAAAAAGCCGAGCTAGTGACTGTGCATGGAGGGACTGCACAGAGCTCTCCAGCCGTGTGGCAGCGTAGCCTCGATGAAGGTGTAGCTGCTTTCCCAAACAGGCCCAGGCGATTGCTGAAGCTTAACTATTCCCCCTCCGGAACGCTTTCTTCTTCTTGTGCCAAATCCCTTGCAGTGGGTGGGGAGAAGGGACACAGACCCCCATCCCCGTGACGATTCTCAGCTGGCGAGGTGCCACCAGAGCTGGTCTTTCTCAGTGGTCAACAGCTGAACAGGAACTGCTTAATATGTCTCTCCTACCACTAACTGCAATTTTCTTGTTTGTATCATCATTTTGTCTCTTAAAAAGACATGTGGTTCTCTTTCACAGCTTTCAGTTTTTTCTTCACTGTAAGTAAATGAGGTCAAGACTTTTTGTATTCTGGAAAATGAGACAGATCAGCCAGCAAAGGTGACACTGGCCATCTTCTGAGGTGCCTGACCGCGGTCGCTGCGGCTGGCATTTTGTACCTCTCATTGGATATGCTGCTGAAGCGGGTGAGTTCTCAGTCCCCCCAAAAAAAGCACTTCGGCATCAATATATGATCCAAAGTGTCTGTGTTTGACCTTTCATTGCTAACTGAAATGGTGCGTTAGCTTTTTTTACAGGGTAATTTAATGAACCCCCTTAATGTGTGGCAAAATTCTTGGCATTTTATGAAGATTTCTTTGCTTTTATTTTTCCTTCTTTTTTCAAATACAGTTGACTTTTGCCTCAGTTGCTACAAATGTTACCATGTGTATATAAACATAGACATGGGCGGTAGAAATGCTGGTACTTTGTTTTATCTCACATTCCCCAGACACTTTCAGCCCAGATGGCCTAGTACAGTCTTTCAAGTCTGTCCTGGTTTCAGCTGGGATAGAGTTAATTTTCTTCCCAGTAGCTGGTATAGCGCTATGTCTTGGGTTCAGTGTGAGAAGAAGGTGGCTAACACACTGATGTTTTCAGTTGTTGCTGAGTAGTGTTTATCCTAAGTCAAGGATTTTTCAGCTTCCCATACTGCCCAGCCAGCGAGAAGGCTGGAGGGGCACAAGGAGTTGGGAGGGGACACAGCCAGGACAGCTGACCCCAACTGGCCAAAGGGACATTCCATACCGTGTGACGTCATGCCCAGTATATAAACTGGGGGGAGCTGGCCTGGGTGGATCGCTGCTCGGGAACTAACTGGGCATCCATCGGTCGGCGAGTGGTGAGCAACTGCATTGAGCATCGCTTGTTTTGTATATTCCAATCCTTTTATTATTACTATTGTCATTTTATTAGTGTTATCAATATCATTATTAGTTTCTTCCTTTCTGGTCTATTAAACTGTTCTTATCTCAACTCATGAGTTTTACCTTTTTCCTTCCGATTCTCTTTCCCATCCCACTGGGTGGGGAAGTGAGTGAGCGGCTGCGTGGTGCTCAGTTGCGGGCTGGGGTTAAACCATGACAAAGTCAAACCTCCAAAATCATCCCCAGCTTTGGGGGTTTATATGTGATCTAAAAATGGCAAACGTTATGATAAGACTTTTTCCCCTTAAATAAACAAACAAAATACATTTTTCTCTGCCTTTTATAATGACTTATATAATTTTTTGAAGAAAAAAGATATCCAAAGAACAATTAATACCGACATTCCAGTTATCTATATGTATCCACAACTACTGCTTCCAGTGTTGGTTTGTTGGTTGTTTTTTTTTCCTGTATGTCAGTAATATGAATGAAAACAGATTTTTGATGAGACAAGGGAACTTTCAAATTTACAATTTTGGAGGTATTAATGAGGTATTTTTAAAGTTAACTCTTATTCTGCTAAGATAACAAACCCACACATCTGGCTTTAGGATTTTTTTTTTTTTAATAAGGATTTACCTCTGAATATTTTTTTAAGAAAATGGGGCTTAGTTGGCTCATATGCTTTTGGGCTTCTGAAATAAATAGTCCATTTTGATGTCGTGGCTGGGTACTGGGAACAGAGCTCTGCCAGCCCAGCAGATATTTCTGAAGATAACCAGTAACTATAAGAAGAAAATACAACATGCATGCTAAAGAAAAGCAAATAAATTTAATAATGTTTCCTTTAAAGTGGAAAAATACATTTGCAATCTAGTTTTTTGGTTTCCTTATAAAAATGGGGTGAGTATTTGGCAATGGTTTTGAAAATACAGAAGAGAAAGGAATAATTTTAGATTAATCTCTTCTGGGAAGAAGCACAGTGGATCCAAATATGCAAGAATTATAAAATTCTGGTTCTGAAGTACAGTACTCATCTGTGAAGAACCAAGTACCTTTAAAGACATAGACTGTCCCAAACTTTGATGAATGTTAATGAATAGCAACATGAGAAGACTTTGTAGAAGCAGGTCCTTAATTTTGAGCTTGGCTGTGTGGGAGATGTATTGAGAAATTTTAAATCCTTGTCTCATAGAATATTAAGAGCATGTTATGTAAACCCACATTTTAAGAACTATAAAGACGATGTGATCCTATAAAGTGCCAGAAGAAACTGCAGATCTGATCTCTTACAGCTCCCACTGGCATTAAGCAACCATTCCTAAAGCTTTACAGGCACAGTGCGGTAAGCACTGTCAGGAAAACATTACAAGTTCCTTATTTTAGTAATGATGTTCAAAATCACTGTTAAAAAAGAGCTAAAAAAAAAAAATCCACCTGAAGCCTAAAAATAGGAGAATCACAAAGAAGAGTCTGGTAAAGTTGCAGTCTATTTCACAGGATATTTGTATTGGGTTATTAATCAATGAGTTAGGTTATTAACCTATGAGTCAACTAGAAACCTGGGGACAGGTAAGCATTAGGAAACAATAAATGGGAAGTGGATTCAAGGCAATCCTGTCTATGGATTAAGGATGTACCTAGTTCTATTTTCATGAACACAGTACGAAGCTGTCAGCAAGGACACCCATCTTTACTCACAATTAAAAGCATCTTTCCAGTTAGTATGGAGCCACTGGTACTATCAGCTAATTTCCCTTTTGTTCTTATACTGGCATTCTTGACTTTTTGCTTATTTTCTATGTGTGGTTTTTTGGCATAGAAAAAAATAAAAAATCTGTCTCCTCCTCCACCTTGTTAAAAGCCATGATTAGTAAATCACCTCACCCACTCTGTGCAAATTCTCACTCATTCTTGAGCAGTCTGATGTATTACCTGGGCTGCGAAATAATATGCAGCTTTGTCCCTTTTGCAGGCCCCTTCCATTTCAACTGTAGAAGTCCTTAAAAGTAATAGCAATACCTGCCACTTAATACCACTTTAAAAAGATAGAAAATATTTTATTGAGGGAAAATGTTTAAGCCTATCCTTGCTATTCAAAATACTTCCCAAATTCTATTGAAAGGACACAACACAGCTGAACTCAAGGAGTGTGTCACTCCTAACCCACCACTTGAAGTATCAAACTGTTATGGTGGCATATTGTGACCTGAATAAATTCAGACTTAAAAAGAAATCATATTTGTTGGTTTTGAAGAATACCACACAAAGGAATAAAAAGATGTCTGCATGCTTCCTATTCCCTTAGATGAATATCGAAGCTTGAGATCACTTGAGTTCCACATGTTCTGATGTTGCAAAGTACTTAAACTACATCTTTTGTTTAATTTCTGTTCAATTCAGAATCCCGAAGAAGGAAACACAGATTCTGGTATACTGTGGTGCTTATAAAAGGATAGTATAGTGCAACTAGCTCAGACCTTGTGAACAACAGCCATATGCCAGTAGCTTGTCCGCTATCATGTGTTACTCCTCAAAAGCCAGATGAGACACACAAGTGCTAAAACACGTCTTGAAAGTTGCTAGCCAACACCATCATGGATGAAGACAAAAAAGTTTCCTGAACACTAGGTATTATCACTCTGATATATCAAAGAATTTATCATCAGTGTCTCGCTAACTGCTGTTGTAGCAGTGCAACATGTGTAGACAATTAGCTTCCAAATGCATAAATTGTTTACAGTCAAATCAATAACTTGTTATGAATTCAGTATGATACTGTAAAATTACCATACACTTACTGGATAAATATGACTACAGTTTCAACTCAAATCAATCATTCTTGCTCCTTTGGTTATAATTTTAATTCACATTTGTTTCAGGACTTTCAAACATATCATTTAAATCAGTTCAGACATTAAAGGAAACCAAAGCTGTAGGAACTGTTTCTAAATTTTGACGAAGAAATTTTAAAAACAGTTTAAAGATAAACATTTTCACAATAAAATGAAGACTAGTAACTTTTAGCATGGTGGGATCACGGAGTATTTACCATCTAGAAATACAGAGAGATTACCATCTTACTAAAGGAGGAAGCTATTTTTCTGTTTTCATACACTTAGATGTACACTGATCCATAGCTAGGACTCTTAGACATAATAATAATTACACTAATTATATAATCCATCTTCTTATTAATTATAATAATTAATAGAGCATGAAAGCAGATATTTTATATTTTCCTCCTTCTAGCTTATTTGATATCCCCTTTGTGCCTTCATGGTAGCTAAGTAAGACCAGATAATTGATCCATGCTGTCTACCTCAGTCATGATTTCCTGGCCCCCTACATCAGGGAATGTATAGACCCTTCTCATTAAGCTGAATGTTTTTATTTAATTCTTCTTTACACATACACCTTTGGTCATACCTCTTAACTTGCCCTGAACCTTCTCCAGTTCTAATCTATCCATTTTGAGATGAGTGGACTAGTTAAGAAACTGCATACGGCACCCAAAAAGGCAGGTGGATCACAGAATTGTACAATAATATAGCATTGTTCTTAGTTTCCTTCTCTGTTCCTTTCCTACTAAATTTTAGAATTTTATTTGCTTTTATAACTATGACTAATTCTCATCAAGTGACCACAAGTGACATCACTGAGCTGAATTTTCAAGAAACAGTTTGTCATAACCTGTCCTCTACAGTAGTAACTGTTAAGTTAGCACCCATTGTTTTATATGTAAAGCTGGGATTGGTTTTGCCCACTGGAAGGTCTTTTGCATTTATGTGCAGTAAATTTCACCTGCCACTTCAATGCTCAGTCTTGTGAAGTCTTTCTGCAGTTCTTGACAGTCAGCCTTTCTTTACTATCCTGAATAACTTGGTATTGTCAAAAAAACTTATCTCAGAATTTAGTCCTTTTTTATGAGCTTTATTGTTTAACAGCACAGGTCCCTACAGATCCTTGTGGGACTTCCTTCATGATGGGAACCGACCTTTGCTTCTTCCTTCTATATCTAACCACTTATTTAAAAATTGCTTGTTTTTTAATCCTTCCCTCTCATGCTCCAGCTGTCAAGTTTCCTTGAAAGCCTTTGATGAGAGACATTGTTAAAAATATTTTGGTAAATTCAAGTAGGCTATATTAAAAAGATTTTTCTTATCCACATGCCTGTTGACTCCTCCAAAGAATTTTAATGTAAATAAAGTTTGGAAAAACATATAATGTTTAGGGAGGTTATAAAGAGTATCACTTTTATATTAAATCACAATTTATAGAGAATTATGCAATATTTTCAACAGTACCTTTTACTTGTAACTGCTAGAACATAAATTAGGGTCAAATAAAAAGTAAAGAAGCTCCAATTCATTGGACTCTTGGATTTTTTTTAAGTTTTGTATTTTTTAAAATTATTTTATTCTTCCTTGTTTGTTTGTTTCTGAAGGTCTGACACCTTATTAAGAAAACCAGACTATTCTGAAATAGGAAAAAAATGAAAAACTATCTAATCAAAATTTAAAATCAAAAGAGGAACCAGTAAAAGGAACCATATCTCCAAGACCCTTGGAAAAAATACAGCTATCAAAAGTGAAGGACAACTGTATACGTTTCCACTAGGTGACAAAGAAGCTCCTATCGGATACTGTTGAGTCAAATTGTCATGAGTATGAAGCATGAAGTCTTATAGACAAAGCTGCTGCAGATTTCCAATATTTTTATCCAAGAACATTCACCTCACATCTGCAGAAGTCCTACCTGTGTAATAAAGAGTACAAGGAACAAGTGATATCTATATAATAGAGAATAGAAAGAGCAAGAACACATTCTCTTAGTTAGTAACAACTAAAATGATTTCATAAACCGAGTCTTAGATACACTGTGCCTTCCAAAAGGATATGAGGAGACTAAACTTTTAGTAGGTGTTCCATAGCTGATTTTTTGTCTGCTTCTTCTAAAATATGTTGTAGTGCATTAAAAATTATATTAACTTTTTAGTAAAGGAGAACTGCAGTATTAAGGAAGTCAAAGCCACACATATCAAGTAAATCAGACTTTGTGTTGAAGAATTTTATATTACAACAAATATACAACTTTAAAACCATTCAGAAATGAAAGGGGAAACACAGAAACTATGGAAATATGGGATTCTTCAGTATTGCTAAACAGCAAAGATTTTTTTCACATAGCTAATAAATTTGACAAAATAAGTATTCAATAACTTACATAGTATTGGTTGCATTATTTCAATGTTAGCAGGAGAGCTAGATGAAAGGGAAAATATTTTTAACTCATGTTTTGATGCAGAAAGTGTTAGCATTTTTTTCCTGAGGTTTCAAGTATAAACAGTTTGCTTTTATATGCAATTTTAAGGCAAGAATGTTTGTTTCATAAGGTTTTGAGAAAACAGAGGAGACTTTATGCAGAGATTCATGTTCACAGTTTTTTAAGGTAGAGCTAACTCTGGAGGAAGATAGTTGGTATGTCTGCTAGAAATCATAGGTGGGCGAGAATGATTCTATGATTCTATGAGAAGCTAGTAGTATATAGAAACTTGTGATAAGCCCGTACAATTAAATACATACTTGTGCGCAAAGAGCAGATATTCAGAGTTTTAAGGAGTAGAGACAAAATTGTCTTACTTTTTCTCCTAACTTTTCATTATCATAGGTTGGGAGGGTAAGGAAAAGGAGCTTAAAATAAAGGAGTCTTGATGATGAAGGAAATATTTTAAAGAGGATCTTAGCAGGTTGATGACAGAGGATGAATCTAAAATTTCAAAGGAGTATTCAAATTTCTCTATTATTACATGAAAAGATTCACTGACTGTTCTTTGCTTTATGCAGCACTAGTCCAAACGTAGTCAAAGTTAAATAAACCCTAAATGATAACTGCACATATCACTGTTTTTCAGAGCATCCAACACGCTTCACCTTTTTTTTTTTTTAAACCATTACAAATTTCCTATGTATTTTTGAAAATAATCTAAACTTTCTTTCTCCTTAATGTGGTCAAGGCAAACAAGCAGGTTGACCACTTGGCATACTACATATTGATGACATTTTTTTTCCCCAAGGATTTTTTCAAGCTATCTCCAAGAAAAACTTTAATAACAAGCAGTTACCCACAAAGAACTGTGTGCCAGCTTATGATTCCTTGCCTTACTCCCAAAGCCTGAGAGAAGAATATTGACATTAGATTCCTTTTTATCAGAAACATCACTTCTTAGAAAAATATGTTACCATTGAATTCCCTACAGTGAGCTTAGCCAGCATATGGAACTGTATGAGCTATACTTTCTATTCATGCATTTTGTGCCTCTTTAACCAGCAGTGTTTTTGCTGCCCAACACAACTTATCCCTCATTACCAGGATGAATATAGCATAAAGCAAACAAACTTTTCTACTTTATAATTTTTGTTGGCAGCATTTAACATTTACATACATGGAATATTAGCACAAGGGATACAAAGTCATTATATACTAATGCTTTGCAAAGTGGAAAGACAATATCCTCAGCATCACTCTGCACTGCATTTCAAATAGCACATTTCAGGCGATTTATGCTAATTTCCATCATTTACAGAACATAATGATACAAATCAGTTAGAATTCAGCACAACAGCCTCTAAGCGTTCAGAACTATGGAGAACACGATAATGGTTTCATTAACTGTAAGTTGAGAATTGAATTTCCATTTCTAGGCAAAACTGTTATTGCCCTACTTGTGATCCACAACACTTTTCCTGTTTCATAGGTTATAAAAGCCACTGGTCAGCTGCATTTCTTTCCCTTAGCGACCTCACTGAGCCCACCCAAAGCAATAAAGAAAGATCAATTCTAGTGATCTTACCTGAAGTGACCTTATTGTCTGCTTTCTGGCTTGACAAAGAACAGCGATATCCAACTTCACTTCATATGCTTAGGAGCCTTAAGTATATACAGAGTTCATAGTTTAAGTCTTCGATGTATTGAAAGGAGATGGCAATAGCACAGCAAATGTTTGCCTTTCAATTTGACATTACAGTGAGAAGGATAATAAACACTGTGTTCATAAGAATAAGTACAGCTAAAGCAAGCAAAAAGCCATCATTTCTGAAGCACATGAATGCTGGGAGGTATTAGGAAAAAAAGGTCAACTGACTGTCCAAAGCCTATTAAAAAGGCTAGTTATATCAAACAGTACAGCTAAGATATGTCCTGGATCAACAGCAGAAATATTTTTCTTTTTTTTCCTCCTTCTCAAATTTTTTTATCAGTAGTTTTGACTAGAAAATTGAAAAGTACAATGATGAGTTGAGTAGACCCAAATCTGTTCCAGGTTATACTTAAGCACATTAGTCCCATCCCATCACACTGACAGGGTGCTATACAGTTACGGATCCGTAACTGCAGACATATCTCAATTATGTAAATCCCTAAACTTTTGTTTGCTAAGGGAAGTAATTTACATAATGACTGTACACTTCATACTCAGTAACTATAAAACTATCTTTCAAACCTCTGTCTTCTCAGTAGTTAATATCCTAGGACTACAGGAATTTCTGTTGTGGCTGCTATAAACTTTAAAGCATAACTTAACCTGCATTAAGCATTGGTATACAATGATTAATCATTATAAATATAGATACCTTTGTATATGCCTGCATCAGGAGAATAGCAATTACCCAACAGAATTGTATCAAAGGTTTATCTGATACATTGTATGATAGCGATCAGCACTGGTGTAATTGTATAGCTAGAAGAATACCTTCCATGTTCTTAAACGTGCAAATTCTTAACTGTTATCTTTATACGAAATAAGAAAATGGAGAAAATCTTTAGGGTATCCAAAGAGGCTAAAAGTAAGAAATTTTAGTAAACATGAAGTACTACCACACTGTAGAAATTGAAGGTATTGCAGTGTAGCAGAACTGAAATATCCTCCAGCAGTTCTACAGCAGATCATTTTCCCTAAGCAGCAGTCAATAACCCACCAAAGGTGCAGTGCCACAAAAGCTTACAGACTTAGCAATGTATAAATGCTGAAAATCTACAGATGTTAAAAAAGTGTATGCACTGGGAGCTATTTAGATACTACCACTATCAGTACTGTTTTACCCAAACTGCATTACATTTGGTCATGAGCAGCGTAAACAATGGCCAAACTATGAATAATGACATAAATAAGAGATGGATGCTTATCTTATTATTAGCCCCCAAAACACCAGGGAGAGACAAGAAAAGATGTACAGTGTATTATCCCACAACTCTTAGAACATGCTTTCTTTTTCTTAACTGCTTTTCATTAAATCACTTTTACACAGACAGAAATCCATACTGGACTTCTATCTGCCATGCATACTTCTGGTATCCCCAGTGAAATGTGGCAAAGTGTTCTACAGTTTAACTCCATGTTCTAAAAAAAATGTTATTCCTTATTTTGTTTAGAACCTACCATCAGCTACATTCAGATGACATCACCTACTTCTTGTGCTGGAACAGGAAGTGAACAGATTTTTCCCTGTTCACATTCTCCAGCCTCTTATGATTTTACAGATACCTGTATCGACTCTCTAGCATGACTTCACTGCTAACCACTTTCAACATGAAGACTATTTATTTTCAACTAGTTTCCTGTCTTTTAACTTGTCTAATATGCTGTGTATATATATCCACTAACTCTATAGTTTTTCACTTTTACTGATTTGCTCAGTAAATAAACTAGCCTTATTGAGGCATTCACTGCCCAGATAGTACTAGGAATGTGTTGAAAATTAAAGCAAGCTGCCAATACCTTTTTCTACCTTCTTTATCCTAGTTATTATTTTTCTTTGCCTAGCGGAAGTGGAGATCTATCTACCTATGGCAATAAAGAGAAATTTCAGGTTGTTTGTCATTCATTATCTGTACAAACATATTCTGGGATCATCTTTTTAACACCTAGGAGAAAGTAACAGAAATATTAAGTCCATTTACCAATGGTGTAATGAAGGCAGAAAATATTAATGTCTTAATAAAGCCACAAATGAAATAAAACATGCAAAAAGGATAACATATTAGGAAGTCAGGAATGACAGATTCTATAAGTAAATATTTATTCTATACCTGGGGACCTTCCAGCTGATAGTTTTCATGTCAATCTGCTATAACTTCTTTGCAAATATTTAGTTAAATCCTTCCCATTGACTGTTTATGTACCAGGTTTTCTTGGCTGGCTTTATTTTGCATACTAATTGTTATTTTAGACTATTACCAATCTAGGAAAAGCACTGTTATTAATTATTTCACATAGTCCACTATGAATTTTGTATTGCCTTTGATTTACCAGATTCAAATGTATTAATTTGAAGGACAGGAAGAGCTATAAAATAGCAGTTAAAATATATTTTTGAGAGGGAAGAATGCAAAATAAGGATTCAGTTTCAAAAGATAACTGCTATTCAAAGCCTTCTTAGTGCATTTATGACTTGCCAGATTTGTAGACACCATACATGGTATCTAGAGTATTTATGTTTTTTTAAACCTTCAGCAGGATCTAAACACTGAGATAAATGCAAATGTAAAATTTGTAGGAAAACCTAATTCACAGAGTAACAATTATAGTATCAGAACTCATACTGCAAAACCAGTATCTTCTGCTGTGTAATAACTTATAGAAACTAAAAACTTCTCACTCTTTTTTTGCCTCATCTGAATTGTATGGGTGGGCAAATAACCTACCAGAAAATGAAGGCTGAATGAGTAGCAAACAAGAAATATTACACTTGGCATGTTTAAAATTTTCATTTTACCTCAGTTTAAAAATGTAAGAGGATTAAACCATACTCTCCATAATACAATGAAGGACAAAATGCATTTTATTACTTTCATTAACTCTGTTTTTCTTGTAAACGAGTAACAACCAGCTTAAGAGAACTACACTGATAATCAAACACTTAGGTGAACTAACAGGAATAACAGATTTGGAGAGACAGACTTTGGTTGTTATGGTCATCTTTTTTTTTTTTTTTTATAAGTTGCCACCAGCTGAACCATTTTGGGGTAATAAATGAATTTCTACATATATTTTCAATTTAAACTGAAAAACTGGAAACTTGCATTCAAATGTCAAAATATTATCTGCAGTCTTATATCTTGATGCCTACACTTCACACTCAAACAGATTGAAAAAGAAAGCACAGGACAAATAACTGCGAACAAGCCTCTCTCTAGAAAGACTAGTATTATTCTTCTGGAGTCTAGACAGTATGAACTACAAAGAGCTCACAGGGCAAAGCACTAGTCCGTGGGAGGAAGAAAACTGCAATCTTTTTTCTTACATCTTTTCTCATTCTACCCATTTGTACCACAGCTAAGTTTAAGCAAAGAGCAAACATGTTAAAAGTAGGAAACTCATGGTGGTAAAAATTTTTGGCATACATTACTGGTTAAGGCTGGAAGCAGAAGTAACTATGACTGACAGTCATAAAACTCCAAAAATAAAGACTTTCCAAATTTTAATGACATTCCTTTGTGAAATTATTTTGTAAATTAATGTATCAAATATGAATTCAACTGATACCCTTTTCTACTTTCAGTTTGAGCCAGGTATCATTGCCTATATAATCAAGGTCTTGTTCGTCTCATTCTCAAAATGATGCCTTAAAACATTCCCTTGATCTGTGTCTAATGGAACAAGTTGATTTATTATGACCTGAAGTAGTTGCCAATAGAAAGCCCATGAGAAAAAAAAGGAAAAAATCCATTGCTTTCTAGGCCAGTAAAAAAAACCAACAGCAACAAAAACTCTTTCTAATTTGTCCATAAAGCATTGCTAAATGTTCCAATTTTATCTTAAGTCAATATATGGTGTTAGTGTTGAAGTCTTACTTCTAGTGTTTCATAATAATGTGAACAATCACACCGCTCTATTAAAAAAAAAAGAAGAAAAAAAAAAAAAAGGAAGGTTGCTCTTAGAGCATGAGCTCTCCCTCTGCTCAAGTTCATTTCCGAGTTTCTTGCAAGCTGGCTCATTTAGTGGCTTGTATTACTATTATAGTTGTGGCTGCAAAAAGATAAGCCAATATGAAAGGTGGATTTCCTTAACCTGGGGCTGGGGGTGGGGAATCAGCATCAGTTACAGCAACAAACATTTGGGGGTTTCTGCCTTCTTCTGAAGCATCTGATCTGGGGAATGGAATGGGACAAGTGTGGGACTGCAAAATCAGACTCTGGGAGACAGCCCCTCTTCTGAGGCCATGAAGGACAGAAAAGGAAGGACAGAGGGGAGTTGGAGGAGGCATGATGAGTGATGTGAAAAGAGTGCTATAAAAAGTGCTCCAGCTTAAAAAGATTCCCTTTGCAGCTCTAAAACAAAAATTCAAAAGCATCCTCTGCCTTGCAGAAACAAAGTAATAAAACTCTGTTGAAAACAAACCTAAATAAATGTTAAATTTTAGGTGAGAAAGACCACACCATCTGTTACTATGTACAAACAACAATGTTATTAGATTATAAATAATGTATTGGCACAGAATATATGGCTGCCTTCAGATTATTAGGTTAGGAGGCCTACAGAAAGACTCTGTAAGTAGGAAAAAAGAATCAGTTTTACAACTTAAAGTACAACCAGAAAGCAACCTTACCGACACGCGAACGAGAACAAGGCGGGTCTGTGCCATAGAAAGTCATGAGCAACAAGGGAATTAAATACTTAGTTATGATTTACGAACAACATGTAAGGATAGCAAAACTGCGAAGCTGGTGACTTCAGTCTTCAGTGCATCAGTCAGTGCCCCTTGAGACACCTACAGTGAGTCAGACATAAATGATGGATGTAGTAAATAATTGTCCCTGGAACCACTCTGTCACAGATTCTCCTAAGAACTGTTCATCTTTGGATGTGGTTTTATAAGACAGAGCAAGGAGATTAATCTTAATTGATGCAGCAGGCTTAAAGGATTAAATATGATTAAATACAAATAAACCTGGCAATCTAAAAATCAGAAAAAAACATGTACCAACTAAAAGAATATATAATTTAATAAACGCTAAATGAAAAGTCAGGTTATTTTCTGTCACCAGGAGAAAAAAAAACAACTTTAAAAATACAGTAGAGGAGTAGCAATGCTGTGTTTCTGGAAAAAAAGGCTTCCTGAGCCTGAGTGTGTCTGGTGACAGAAAATATCAGTAGTGTGGGAAGTTACTGGTCTGTGTGTGTATGAATGTGTGTATAAGAAAGCTCATTACTCAGTTATTCTAAGTCACATCAAATCTGGCACAGCTAAGAACTCAGGCATTTAGGTAACACAGAGAAGTTTGCCATATGTTCTCTGTCCCTTGTGCATGTTTTATATACTTAGATGATATGACATACTCATTTTTGTCTAATACTGTATAATGTGTCATTCAAAGAGAGCTAGCCCTCCTTGGGAAATATGGCTGTAGTCACAGAGAGTATTTTGCTTACCTTGTACTGCTGCACAACTGCGAGGTGACTGCGCACCTCCTCTAAGGGTAAAGCTACAGATCGTTGTTCTAGTGTAACTAAGCAAAAAGTAGCCCAGCTTCAAAGCTCCCAAACTTGCCGTTTTTGACAAAGCACAGCTGTTAACACAAAACTTGGCCTATTTTAACTCTCAGAGGAGACGGACTGCCATTTTGAGGGGGATCATGGGGAATTACCAAAGAAATTACCTTAGTGTATTCAGCTACTCCTGAAACCATGAACATTCACCTGGTATTTAGCATGTCTCTTTTGAAACCATTTTGTACCAACTAGTTCCAAGAGCGACTGGCCCTGCTGCTGCCAGCCACACTTTGAGAGCGTGAAATATCTCCATCACTTGAAATTATAAATAAAAATTCATCTGAGAATAAACTGCTAGACTGGGAAACTTGCAGAGCTACAATTTAGGCAAGACATTTTGTATTTGAAATTAATAGGACCCAAGTTTTCAATAAGAACAATGTAATATGTCACTAGAGAGAGAGAATTTGAACAAATTTCCATTCCTGCAAAAAATTTATAATTAGCAACTCAATGTGATAGGCTCATTTAACATCAGGCACAAGTTCCTTGGAAGACATAATGAGCTTCAGAGGTTTTTATGCTGTCTTGTTGTTCCATCAATCCAAGCACTTTATTAGGAGAGAAAAGATCATTATTTTGCCATTGTATAGATCCATGTCTCTCTCCCATCTTGAAGACCTTGTAGCATCCTTGTCTTTTCTCCTCAGAAAGCAGGTAATACTGAAAATGGTTCAGAGAAGGGTATCAAGGATGATTAAAGGTCTAGATTGAATTCCACATCAAACACTTCTTCTATGCATAGGTGTTGTGGGTTGGTTGGTTTGTTTCTAAACCTTGAAAGAGAGAAAAATAAGAGTGGAAAGAGGAAGGGAATAGAGGTTTGTAAAATCATTAGCAGTATGGAAAGGGCAATTAGGAAATATGTTTCACTCTCCTCCAGTACAGGTAACAACAACTTCAATTAAAGCTAGGAGGTGACAGGTTCAAAACAATCAGATAGAGGTGGTTTTCCTGGCACATTGTAATTAAGCTGAGGAATTCTTTGCTGCAAGATGTTGTGAGTTCATTAATCAATTAGATAAATTCATGGAACAAGAGTGCACTGTAAAAACCACTAATATTTATATGAGTAAAACCAAAGATATTATTTATAATGCATGGAATCTCCAAATCTTTAATCTTTTCAGCCTGGAAAATCCTGAGGATGCATCACTGTATGTTCACACTCTTTCATCATTTTCTCTAGGCTTCTAGTTTTGGCCACAAAATAGTGGGCTAGGCAGACTTCTTGCTTTCGTACAGTATATCTGTCCTCATACTCCTGCTTCCTCCCTCCTCTACAGGTTATGAATGTCCCCTGACTTCCTTCAGGAAGAAAAGTAGTTAAAAACTGAAAATAGAAGGGAGCTTTATTTTACACTATGTTGTTGAGACTGTTGTTGTTTCTTTCAGCTGATACTTGGAAATCCAGGTGTGTCATCATTTCCAAGACTTATGGGGAATGGATAACATCACTCTTAAGAATTTACAAGATTTATTTTTTTAAGCTAGATTGCAGTGCAATCCAATTATCTCTCTGTTATATATTATATAGCTTACTTGCATTCAGGGTATTTGAAAAACAGTTTATTTTTATACTGGACAATTTCCATATTGATGATTTATTGTGCTCAGTAGTGTGTATAATTCCCATTTCTTCTGAAACTTTCAACTTTTATCTTGCGCCTTCAGTGTGTTTACTGAATTTTCAATGAATTTTATATATAGATGTAGATGCTGCATGTCAAGATTAACAGGTCCATTTTGTAAGACTGTTTCTTACAGAACAAGAAATCTTTTTGCATATAATGCCATAAAAATATAGATTCCACATTTATCTATTCTTGCAATACCTTCCTTTAAAACATTAAAAAAATATCTGAAGGCTCTTTTACCTTTTATGAATTTCTAAATAATGATGCTTTTCTATTAACTTCAAAGAAAACAGGGACATCATTAGGATGTGCTATACCATCATTCTTAAACAAGTCAGGTTCATTTATATCATTACTCATACAAATGCATTTCATTGAACAAAAAGAAAAAAAGTAGTTAAGAAGACTTTATCCCAGGGGATGCTAGTTGGCTTCAGTGGAAGTCCCAACGTGGCATGCACACTATCGTAGTAGATTTGGTATTCTTTCAGAGCAGAGATATTCACAAACCATACATGAGCACACCTATTCAAATGTACTCAAAGATGTGAACATTTTCAAAACTGAATCTTTTCCTCTGCTTATAAATTATTTGCAGATAGACCTTCTTTCTCTTCTTTGCAATTTTAAGTGCACTTTTACAGTAAGTTTTAAAACCTGGTTCATTTTTCAGCTATAGAATATTCGCTATTTGCTGTTTTAAATGGCTATTAATTATTAGCTATTTCACTGATTTCATTAATTTAATAAAAATTTGTGCTTTAAAAGAATGCTCTTACTCATAATTTTTTTAATATATTGTGTAGATAATAAAAGACTTTCTAAAAATATTTCTAAAACCCATAAAAATGTCATGAATTTGCAAGGAATCTCTTCATTGTTTCCCCCACAAATACTTTTGTAAATAGTGACTTAGCCAAACATTTATAAACTGAGATATTTCAAAGGTTATTGATATCGACAAAACATATTACATTTATAAACTGAGATATTAAAAAGGTTATAGATATCAGTAAAACATATTGGCTTCTTTTTTTCACTGAACTATGTATGAATGTATTTTATTCTTTTTTTTCTTCTTGGTATTTAACCTGATTTTTCTGTTTTTGCAACATAGTTACTCCAAAGCACATTTTCCAGTAATTTTTGGTTGATAAAGCAAACCTTTTGCTAAGGCTATTACTGTTTTTCACATACATCTGAAACTTGCCTTGGGAAAAGAAAAAACAAAAACAACTCTGCAACACCACATTGCCAGGGAAAAAAAACACTTTTGCTTGTGTTTTCCCACATGCTTGAGTTCAATTGTTCCTTCTAGCCATTACTTTTCTGCTAATCCTTTTCTTTTTCCTGTAACCCTGATTGCTAATGAAAAACCAATAAATAGAAAAAAGGAAGAAAACAGACAATTCAATATTGCTATCCATGAAAAACATAACACAAAAAAATGACTAGAAGGAGTAGGATTTGGTGAAGTAATGCCCTATGAGAGTGGGTCTTTCTGCAAGTTTCATAGAAAATAAAAGCTCCACAGAAAGCTAACACTATATAACTCATAGGGTAATGTAACCAAAAAGAGGTATCTGAGCAACGATCATAGTGTAATCCTGATTCACAAAAATTTCATATGTCCTGCTTAGGGATACTATATTTCAATATAAATAAATGCACAGGGTTAGCAAATGCAAGAACAATGGATTACACAACAGGGAGACACAGGGTTCTTCTCAGGGCTATAGCTAACAGCAGGTAGTGGGGAGCAGCTCGCGCTCATGGTGACCTATAGTGAAATCAGATTTCATGAGAAATTGCTGAAACAGCATTCTTTTGGGGCAACATCCAGATGAGTTACCTTCTCAATAAAAATATGCAGTGAACAAAAAGGAAAGTTTTTTGATTTGGTAGGAAAAAGAAATTTGGAAGCATTTAAAACAACAACAATTTCTTACAAGTTCAAGATTACCCCTAGAGTTAAGATACTTAGCACCTTTGCTGTTATTCCCCAAGTAACATGGCCTAAGTCAGACATCTCTATTGCCTCATTAGATTCACCATTTTGAATGTCCACTTGTACCCTGGATAGCCTGTTTGGCTAAAAACAGACTGTTTGGCAATACTACTTCAGTTTAGAAAATGAATTTCATGGATGTATTTCGCGGGGTTCTCTAGCTATTGTGGGGGTTCTCTATCTATTGCAAGTACAAAAGCAGAAGTTTGACCTCATGCTGAAGGCAAAGAACTGCTTGAACTCTACGTGGGATTCACAGATCCCACACTGAGTCCTTTCTTCAACATCAAAGGAAAATATTTTCAAACCATATATTTATATATCATTCATATCATCCCTAAGGCACTGGTTGGAAAGGTGATGTATACTGGATAGAAACAGTAAATATCATGCAGGATTCAGCATTTATACTTAAAGTTGAATCAGTAAAACTGTTCAGCAGCCAAACTGAAAATCATTCAGCACCAAAGTACAGATTCCTACTTGCAAAATTCTTTCTGTAAATAAAGGAAGAAAAGTATCTCTAGCATCATATGAAGAGCAGGAAAACCGTTTTAGCCTGAACTCAACTTTTCCCCATTGTTACTTAATGCAATTGCACACCTTGTCAACACTGAGGCTTCTAATTCGTGCTATTTACGGTACAGTTAAAAGAATGGTATAGTAACAGTATTCTTCCAGTGGAGAAAACAAAGTTTTCTCAGTGTGCTGTTTAAGGTGTTAAGAATATTAATCACTCCTATTTACATTAGCAACCGTGCTATGGCACGGTTGCACAAACTGCTGCATTTTCCTGACAAAAACCCTCTTGCTTTATGGGAAAAAGGCTAGTGGTGCTGGGGGAATTGTGCACACACAGATCTGGATGTCTGTGGGCTGATTATTTTGTGTGCACTAAAAAGAGAGAACCACTAGACATGACTCAGCAGTCTTTTATTACAGCACATGCCATGTGACAGACACGCCATGATTGCATAAGCCTTTGTTTTAAACAGAAAACTGTGTGAAATCCAAAATAAAACCAGGAATGGCAGCAAAACAGGCAGAAAGATAAGACTTTGAAAACTACCAGAAATGGAAACAGAGCTCCAGAACAACAGCACTTTTTATGAGGTTTTTGTTTTAAAAGAGATCTGTAAATAGATCCTGACAAGATCCATGTAAGAAATGCTGCAAAAATCTCTCTTATTCCACATCCACGTGAAACCAAGACCCCTGAAATTTAAGGAATAAAGAGGGAGTAGGAGGGGAGCTCATGCAGACACTAGCTATTCAAAAATAGCCACTAACCTGGTACATAAAAGAAGTACAAAGATGACTGTGGAAGAAGATGAAGGCTCAGAATAACTTTTTATTCCAGCTTTGGACTGCTAGAAACATCCTCCTTAGTTCTGCATTACAATGAAGTCTTATGGAGCACCTCTCACATACTGAGTGACCCAGTCCTCAGACAGTAAATTTATGTTAGGTGAGAAATCAGAACCCAGGACAAATCACATAATGTCCTTCAAGTCCCCCTCCAACTCGCTGCAAATGCCTTTTTGAGCAGGTGACATTAACTAACTGTCTTAAGTGTTGAATCCTCACAACCTTAAGCAAAAATCAATTGAAGCTCAGTATCCTAAGGAAGTGAAATACTCTCCCTTCATGACTGTCAGTTCCGAGTTGCTTAACACAGATTGACAATGCAAAGCAGACTAACCTGCTGTTTGTGGTTTTGTTGGGTTTTTTTAATTTTGTTTTTGTTTTTTAGGTGAATCATTAGTAGCGGCTTGCTCATTTTTCATCTTGTTCACATAAAATATAGTTGTTCCAGTTACAGAAAAATCACTTCTGTGTATATCTCTTTGCACCCTTTACATTTTCCCCCAGACGTACAGGATAGTTGGCACTTTTTATGTGTATCATTGGGTACTTTAAAGGCAGTCTAAGCTGACAGACGCAGCAGAACCATAGACCTATAACTCCAGCTCCCTTTTCCAGTTGTACGAAATACTCTTTGATGCAAAGAAGCAAAATGACTGTTGACAGGATTTATTTCATGCTGCGGTTAGCAGTATGATGAGAAATATCCCTATGAGCAAACTTTTATGCCTTCAGCTTTCCTGAGTTTGAAGAAAGACTGGTGTCTTATTCTTTCTCCATTTGCATCACAATGAGCCTTAAAAGACCAGCTTTCTTCACCTGACGGGACATCCTTGGATGCTCTAAGAGGCATAACAAAGTGCCATACCCTACTTTATACAAACTGAAAACTAGGTATGACAGTGGGCTACCACCATGGACTCTTTCCTCCCACTCAGTCCAGCAATGTCAGCAAAATATTTTCTTGCATCAAGACCCTTAGTTCATACAATGTTTTAAAAAAAGTAATCTTGTAATACAAGGATGGGTGCAGTTCTGATGGTAATATCAGCATATGGTTTGAGTTCTGCTGTGGCATCAGATCACATGATGGGGCAAAGATGTAAGAGGCCTAGATTTATGGATGTAATAACATCCCTCTGAGTCTTCCCAGTAAATCAACACTACTGCTACAATCTATGCTAGCTCGATTAGACCAGCACAGGCATGCCAAGTTCTACTGTAACACCATTATGTTCTTTGCTGCTATATTCCACGTAGGTATATGCTAAACAAGTTACATTTACCCTATTGATTTTGGCTTGTGCTAAAAGAAAACTTTTGTTTCTTCTCTTTAAATTTGTAAGGGAAGCTTCCATGTGCACTTACTTCTTCACAGATGGAGGGACATATTTATAAATCCATCAGGAGTCCATCATAAATATTTCAATTTTTACTATTAATGACATGAATTGCACTTACCACAGTTGTAATCTAAATAGATTTATGAGATGATCAGTGAAGCTGCCTGGCATACTGAAGCAATCTGTACTACTTGTCCTTTGCCAAAACCCCAGAAGTGTTAGATTCAACCTGATGTTAAATACTTTGTGCAAGATTAACAACTCTGCCTCTCAGTGTTCTCAGGAAGTTTGTACTCCTTCATTTTTTGGTAGAGTTAAAAACTGACCACAAGTAAGAAACGCTAACATTGCTTATTCTTTCTCCTTCTACTGTCTCTTTATTCTGAATGAGCTCCCCAGATGTTCTGGCTGCATGCAGATGCACTATACAACAGTTGTGGCAGTGTCCTATAGAAATCTATGCTTAATAACTAAAAGCAACTAAAAAAAAAAAAAAAGAACAGAAAAAGAAAGGTTGTTTAAACTGTTGAGACTGAATTATTTTGAGACCTCAGAAAAACATCAATATAACTGACCAATCAAGCTGAGAATGTTAAAGCTTACAGAACAAGACTTTAGACTGATTCCTAAATTCCGAGAACAACATACTTTATTATCGCTGGAGTTGTCTGGACTGCTCTGCACAACTACAATAAAAACCTAATTCATCACTGTGTCACTACAGTGTTATGCCTGTTTAACTTCAGTGGTTTCAATGAGTTACTGTGATAAATCAGGACCCCGAAGAACACAGGTGTAAGATACCATAAATGTCCATCTGTTGGACCAAATCACACCCTCTGCAAAACAAGAACAGCTGTTGACTACAGAAAATTATCTTAAAATCTTTTAACACTGTACTGAGTTGACTCCTGTTAAGCTGTATAGCAAAGCAAAGTAAGGCCTCAGAAAGGCGGCTTTCATCACTACTGTGTTATTCTGGAACTGGAAAAGCGTAACGGAACCTAGTAAGAATCTGCAAGTAGCAGAGCTGCGAAGAAGTGAAAAGGCTTGAGGACCCTGCTCTAAGACACCAACTAGCACTGAAACAGTGCGCAAGAGAAGCACAATTTAAAAAGATAAATAAAGTCTTTACTGTAAGCAGAATAAAACCACTATGCATCATCATTTTGTTTCTTGAATGTATTAACCAAGATACAGAATAAATTAAAAGAACTTAGAAATGCCACTAACAAGTGAAAAGTTATCTTTTTACAGATATACAGTGGACACTCAGTAATGTAGGAAACATACATATGCAAATATTATGTTAGAGAATGAAATAGAGCATATGAATCTTCAAAGCAAATTCAAGGTATTACAAGAAATGGTTATTTACAGAGTACTCTACTTGAAACAGTCACAAGTAGCAACATGTTCATTTTCCTTCAAAAAATTCTGGTGGTAAGCAAGTCAAACACAATCACTCAAAAGGGCAAAAGACTTTCAGAACACTGACTTCCACTAAAACTTTAAAAACTAACAAGTGATATAGAAAGCAGAAACATGATTATTTCCTTGTGTCTTCACGTGATGCCAATCTTTTAAGTGTGGCACATAATGAGTTGTAACAGGTACAAGCCTCATGAAGAAATAGTTAAGTTTCTATATTAATTTGGGATTTTAATAATACATACAAGTGAACAAAATCTCATATTGGGTAAGTATGGTCACAAACTATAGACCAACATAATAACTGGTTAGGTATTGATAGTATTTCTGTAATAATGAAGAAGGAATGTTTATTATGAGGCAAAACAAACCCACCTTATTGATCTTTCCATTAAATTAGGAACACTACTTGCACTTTTAAGTAAAATCCCTAAAAAAGATAAATGACCTTAAAAAGAAAATTGAGCATAACATTTGGATGTTTTTCATATCTATTCTGCACATAGACACAAAAAAGTCATGAGCTGTGACATCTTAGTTTGTCTCAGTATTTTCATCTCAGTTCCCTCCAACATCTCACACCAATGTAATGAAGGAGGAGTGTAGTAAAAAATCACTTCTGCCAGAGGCTCCTATTAAAGGTTTGGGGCAAAGAACCACAGATAGGTTGAATATTACACAATGCAGAGCACTGATCTGATCTGATCTGTAATAGAAACACCATTGGGAACTAGCAGCATTTACATGGTATGTCTGGGCTATCAGACACTCACAGAAAACCTGAACCAGTCTTTTAAACTAACAACAGAGTTCAAGATTCAAGATAAACACAAGTCCTGCAAACAAAAACTTTACAGCAAAAGTTAATGAGATCAGAAGTATTTCAGTCAAGACCTCCACTTGGAGGTCCAACTCATTCTTCAAGTTTATTGAGACTTGCCCTAATCTGCACCCTGTATTTTACCAGAAAGAAGTGTGAGAAAAAAAAAAAATCAACTCAGAAGTCCACACATTTAATAGCTAAAGCAATACATTCCCAACGGTGCCATCACAAACACAGCCTTTGTGCAACCAAAGGTCAGGCTGACAGTTGGTAGGAAAAGAATCGCATGGCTGGAGATTCATGGCAGGAGTGACTTCAGGGCTGGAAAACAGAAGGCTACAGCATTTCTTCCTTTATTCCCCTATTTATTGTTCAGTCTTCAGACAAAAATATCCTCAGGCTTTGCCTTGCTTTTCAGGGATTTACCACGATCTTTCATGGACCACAGGAGGACCGTTAGTCTATCATTCTGGAGGATCAGAAAATGCCAAGGTTGGTCAGATTCCTAAACTCATTCTTCCAGAGTACAAATTCTGTGTGTACAAAGAAAGACCTTTGCATTCTAGCTTTTAAAAGTCTGTGATAATAAGAGATGACCAAGTAACTTCTAATTATTTTTATGAGAGTTTTTAGATGGAATTTTGCAAGTTTGGGGTTTTTTTGTTGTTTGGTTTTTTGGGGTTTGTTTTTGTTTGGTTTTTTTTTTTTAATATACTTTGGTAGATTAAGGCGTATACAGTCTCTGATTTAGTAAAATAACATCCTCTTCCATTTCTTACGGGATTACACATAGCATTAAAAATGAAGAGATATTTTAAGTAAAAAAAAAAAAAAAAAAAATTAACTAACCCCAAGCAGAAAATAAATACAGCTTAAGAGACTTTTCAAGGCAATGTTTTACTTAAAAAAACAGCCATGCCCTTGGGTAAGAAAAATAAATACTTGAAATTAGGATTAACCTTCACAAATAAATGTATCCATTTCTTGAATCTACATAAATCAAACTAACAAAGTAGTGTCAAGAAGATCTATTATTAATTATCTGGTCCTTAAAAGTTACCAAGACCATTCTGGAAGGGCACAAGTTTTCGCAGAATTCTTTCTTTCCTGTCATCTGTATGGAATATTTGGGTCACCACATTCTTTCAAATCTCTTAGAATAAATAAAAATTTATCAGTCTTGCATGTCTTCCTGTTGCTTTGTCAGACAGCTTTCTGCTGCATAGTGGAGATAGCTACAAGAGCCCCTTTGAATGACAGAGAACGAATAAACTTGCAGAAGTAAGTGTCAAATAGTGATAGAAAATACTTTTCCTTTTTTCAGGAAGTAGCACCATGCATTCATACTTATCTGTGAGCTGTCTCTGTTTCAATAATTATTGTGGGCTTGACCTGTGATTTTTTTAGAATCTTACACAGATTTGTTCACCACCACCCCCAGTGTTTAGCAAAAACTCCCAACTTCTGAGCTACATTGTTTGAAACTCTTAAAGAGTTTTCCAAAGCCTTCATTACACTACATAATGCCCAAAGTCATGTAACTCTCCTTTGTTGGATCATCTTTGTTTGGGCAACTTTTATTGTTCATAGAGGCTCATGAAATTAGGAAATACAAAACTTAAATGCAGAATGACTGAGAATCCCCTACAGAGAAAGGAAAATTTGAAGAAGGAAAATAAATACTTTCAAAAGTTTTCATTTGTTTGTTTGTTTTTGACTAAGTTTCTTTCCTGACATGACTTCTGTTTCTTCAGACAGGACATCTGCACTGACTTTTAAATGAGGAACAAAAAGGAGGAGGGAATTAATTGTTGTTTGTTTGATCATCACTCTCAGAATTGTTGTATGTGAAATAAAATATTTTCATACTTTACATGAGCAATTTTCCTCATGAGGAAGGTGTCCTGTTAAGACCCAGCAGTTTGCTATTGCTCAGTGGAAAGGAAAACTACGGCACAAAAAAAAAAACCAAACAAAAAACCCAATAAAATCACAAACAAGCAAACAAAAGAAAACCCCAAAGTATGTAAATTTTATTAAAAATAAAGTTTTAGAAGCACATTCCTACTCTCTTCCTCAATCTCTCCTTTAACATTTCTTTGAGACAGGAACAACAAAAATTAGAAGGAAAGAATAAGGTGACAGTCACACCTACGTGACCGTCAATGTGATCATGCACATTCCTTATTTTTTATATCAAAATCAAAGTATTGCCATTGTCACTAATATTCTGTGATTTCCCTCCTTTTGTGAAGGCTTAAACCCCATATAGTAGAGTCTATTTCCTCCTCATTTCTTCTGATTTGCCCCAGCTGATCTTCACAGATTTCTCAACAGTGACTGTAAATCTACTGAAATTGTGAGGAGAAGCAATTCATAGCTTTGTGCTCCAAAAATATGAGAAACAGAAAAAAGAAAGGACTCTTTAGGTAACATGGAGAAAACAAAGCCTGTATGCATGAGAGATGGGAGAGGGAAGAAAAAAAAAGTCTCATCTTCATCTTCTTTGAGATGAAAACTTGACTTTTTTTAAAGACCATCCATAAATAAAGTCTGATTTTTCAAAATGAATGTGGGTTACAGGAGTATCTGCAGACCTAAATACTCATTGTTTTTCAAACTGTGAGCCTGTTTACAAAAGATTGAGTGAAGAGAAGTTATCCTGTTAAGAGTTATCTATTGAAGGGGTAAACAGCATCTCCAATTACTTCTTACAATGTAACGCACCTGGACTATATGCTGGCATAGCTATTTCTGTTCTGAAACAGTGTAGGAACTTTTGTTTTGCTGAGGATCATTTAATGGTTCTATCAGAAACAGAATAATATTTAGTGATTTTGTCTTAGTTATATTGTTGACCTACAAGACAAAGAATATAATACTCAGCTACTGTAAAATATGTCTCTTTGTAAAGATGTTACAATTTTCCTTATCTCTGTAATGAAAAAATTGCATTGATATCATGCATTCCATGTGTTAGATGGGTATTTGCTTCTGTCACGGGACTACAACAGTCTTAGGCACGAGGTAAAGTTGCTAGTCTCCAGAGGTGTCACATCAATGATAACTAGCTATAATATTTGACCACTAGAGAAACAGCAATATTCTCATATGATGTTTTCATAGTTGGTATTATGTTATGGGTAGGCTGTTATCCTCAGCAAGGTCCATCATAAGCAAACCTTGATTAATGCAATGGCTATATGTTGAAAACGAGAGAAAAGGGTTTCGCAGCAACACAAGAAAATTTTGACATCAAGACTTTTTACTTGTCATAGGTCGTTTTAGAAACTGATATGATTTCAGTGTTTCTCAGCGTATTTACATAAAGATATATGCAAATTCCAACAATTCAGATTTATCAACAAGGAAAATTCAAGTCCCATTAAGTTATATAACCGAAAATCCAGATTGGTTAACACTGTTAAACTCCACAGTAATTTCAAGACAGCTTGCAAAAACTGACTTTCAATGGATTTAATATTGATTGTTTCACATTAGTTTCTTTTTCCCCCCCTTTGTTTTGCACTTCAATTTCTTAACTGATTCCACAGCCATCTAACAAATGTAACTTTAATATCTACACTAAATTTGAGAGAATACATTAAAAAGTATCCTTCTGTATCAGACACTACTGATGCATTTGACATGAGTTTATTCACAGTACAATGTCGACTGAAATTTAATACTATGAAAAAATACTGCACTGCTATAATCAGAAACTGTGGGACCACAAGTAGTAACGATAATTATGGTGGGTGTCTGTAAGTCACCATTAATTACTTTGCTGCTTACCTACATAATTTAACCTTGATGTGACAATGCCACCATTTTCCAAGTATAGGCAGCACAGGAGGAAGTGACAATTTTTATTACATTTTATGATTAAGACATTCGTCAAATGGGAATTCAGCTGCAATCTTCCAGTCATTTCGCTGAGGTGATCCATTAGCCAACAGGAGCCTGCTGTAATGCTGTTGCACAAGTTGTGAGCAGAGTATGTTCTACACAGAGATTGCAACTAACGTTGTGGAGTTTAGTGGAGGTTTTACTAACCACGGCGAGACAAGGACATCATTACTATTCAGCCACAGGCTGTAAATACATGCCGTTCAGCCACATGGATTGTGCGCAGTAGGTTTGGCATAGGAAACCTCAGGGCTATTTCAAGCACTTCAGCCTGAGGCAGGACATGGGCTGAAGCCAACCAGACTTTTCAACACAATCTCATCCAAATTCCAGTAATCTCTTAGCAATGAAAGGCTCTTTGACATATCCTTGATTTATTCTGTAGGAGGCTGCTCCTTCCTCCCACATCTCAGAATTTCTAACAACCAAGTATGAACAGATGTTCCAGAGAGGACAAGGCAGAAGGTGAGTCTGCATTTGGGTATGTCTTCACCAAATTGATCAGGGCTTTCCTACAACAGGGGTCCTTGTGTGCTCCACCCTGTTTGATCTTTCCCACCTCCTCTCCCCTTATAACAGACAACTCTGTTCTGTGATACATTAAAAAAGGGGGAGAAGGGGGGAGTGTAGCTAGTAATGGAGCAGAAAACCAAAGGTACAGTCTCCAGAACCTATTTCTACCCTCCATTATGCCACCTGGCACAACATTGAATCTTTAGTGCCTCAAACTGCAAGGCTTAGAAAATCTAGGCAGTCTTCATGAAAATGGTTGGAATATAACAGACAAATTGAATCAAAGGAAATATTCATCATTAAGAACACTTATATAGAAATAAGTCTTAAGGGTAATACAAAAAATTTCATATACTCAGTTTATCTCCTTTGACACTTTAAGCAGCTTTGTGTTCTGCCAAACCAAAAGACATAAATCTTGCTCTGCATTCCCATGAAAACCTAAGTCATTGAAATCCCCTCCTCCTCAATGACAATTTTTTATTGTAATGGGTCCAAGATTGTTTTTTCCATTTTGTTCTTACAAAATACTTCAAGAGGTTTACCTTCACTATTCTGTCCACGCACCTAAAACAGTAATTCTATGCAATTAGTATGAGTTTCTTCTGATCAGTCTAACCTCTTTCATTTCTTTCTAAACCAGAACCATTGACTATAAGATTTAGTTTTGGGGGGGGGGGGGGGGGGGAGAT
>JANXJC010000029.1:2960738-3001038 GCA_027564655.1 Leptodon cayanensis
TGGATGGGGCTGGGAGCAACCTGGGCTAGTGGGAGGTGTTGGAACTAGATGATCTTTAAGGTCCCTTCCAACCCAAACCATTCTATGATTCTATGAACTGGTTATTTAACAAGATTTCAGTAGGATGAAGAAGGAAGAGCTGTGATATGAAGTGATCATTCAGAGGTATTGAGCAGTTTCTGTTGGTACTTAATGAAAGGAGCAGAGGGTAAACAACTGCATGAGAAATTACATTCTTTTATTATGCATCTAGTGCAGAATTTTGAAGTTTAAGGGCTTTCCAAACATGATTCACTGCTAACTGAATTCAGAATCTTTATTACAGTCCTGGTTTGTGTACACTTGACAGGTGTCATCCAAGCTCCCAATTCACATTCTTCACTCTAATACTCTACAATGCCAGGGAAAATAGTCAGTCTGTTGTTTTCACCTCTCAAATTCTTCTGAACTACTTTCTTAGAGTTCACTAATAAACTGGGGCTGGCTATACCCAAAGATGTTCTCTCTGCTCTCCTCCCCCTTTGATCACTGAAGTGTTTTCAAACACACTAAATTATTTATGGCTTATTTATTGCTTCCTTGGGCTTTCATGGTTTTGTGCTCCAGTGATTTTCCTGTTACCTCAGTCTTACTTCAGTAGCTCTTGCCATATTCTTCCAGCAAGACCCCAAAATTTCATTTACATTTTCTTCTGTCCATCCCAGCTCATGCAGAGCTTTATGTGCTGCCATGCCTTAGATGCCTTAGGTCAGTAACCCTCACCCTTGATATATTCAGTTTCTTTCCCTGCTAAATTTGCAGCTGTTTCTGGCTTCTCTTAGATATTTTAACAGTAGCTTTTAATAAAACTTTGTATTTGCTATACCATTAGTTCTCTGCTTTTCCGGTTAATTAAACTGTGAAATGGACATTTTTGCAAATGATGCTTATGTGCAAGTTAGTCTTAGATGTTGATGTTCTCTCTCAATGTGTTCAGCATCCATCATTTTCTATTTATTCCTACTGATAATATTTTAGGATCTTATCTAGACTTTTCAGCATGGATTACTTCATTCAGGCAGTTTGTTGAACACTTGTGCCACTTGCTATGAACCACCGTGTGTATATATTTCATGAACCTTTGGTATCTTCAGAGTATCCTGAAAACACTGTGCTGCACTTGGTTGCATTTGTTTCTTTAGTCACTTCCTGAATTCACTACCTATTTCGCTGAACATATGAATATATAACATTCATATATACACATATCATACCCTTGTAAGCAGAAGTTGTTTCCTCTCTTTCATGTTCATCCACAGAATGGTTTCTCTTTTTCATTTACCATATATTGCTGCCCTCTTATTAGGTACTACAACCTTTCCCTCTCAGAAACAAACAAGATATATATCAGCTACAATTTGAAAAAAAAGGATCTGAATAGATAACCAAGATCAGCTATAACATGGAATCTTTTCAGTGCAATAAACTTCACTTTTCCTGATAGCTGCCCTACTTTGTAGTCAGGTTGCATGTCACACCTAATTTCAAACTGAAAATAAAATAAAATAAAAATGTAAAAAAAAACCCCAAGTACACAATTTAAAAACATGAATATCAACTCCTATCATACTATATATTTGAGGAGGACATTTTTCCTGTCACTGTGGTTCTAACCTTCCCACCACTGAAGTAAATTGGATTATTGCCATTGATTCATCTGGAACAGGCTCTGAGTCACTTTAAGGCAATGGCTGAGCTAAAAGAGCTGTGCAGTCTGTCAGACGAATTCTCTTTAAAGAAGATAAACAGCAGTACACATTTTAGTAATAGCTATAATTAGAAGCCGATGTTAAGGTGATAATGTAATTAGTAGTGTTGGAAAATGTGAAACTTCACATGCTTCATATTGATGTTTCTTCTCAGGAAATCCTTGATGCTTACTGTTTCTGTCAGACAAGGTAACGTGTCTTTATATTTCATCTGACAGAAACAGCAACTCTGCATAAGCAGCTCTGGAAAACAACCAAACTGTGAAAAAGGGGCAGCCAAACATTTTTGATGGTGATCATAAAGTAAATCCGTTCTGTCAAGGAGCTGTAAGACTCAGTGTGAAGGCAGTCTATACTCACTTGAGACAAACCCAAAGCATGGGTATAGAGAAATAGATAATACACTGAAAGGGTTCACACTCATCTCCAAAGACTACTGAGCTTCAAACTTTTCAGTGGAAAACACAGAAGTTATTTAATGATGCTGCTGCTAAGTAAATGTACAAAATGCAAGTTACATTGTTTTCTATGACTTGTAAAATGAGATTATTAATGTGTTTTTCAGTGCAGTATTTATGCACTATATTGTGTTAATCTCTTTATCATGGGAAAAATCAAATGGTGTCTTAACCACTTTCCACTAGGTAGACTATGTGCTGTCACAGTCAGTCTGTACAGCTACAAATGCCCAGCAGTCTTCAGAGTGCTGGAAGACTGATGCAGAATCATGTTATACCTAGCAGAAATAAAAGCCTTGCCTCAGTGCGGCAAACATCATTTTTTGACTTGGTGTTTATACGTAAAGCAACTGGGGAGCTATCTTCCAGCCAACTTCCCACTGACTGTGAAGGCCAAGATTTAAGAGGATGCTGATGGCCACGAATTGCATATTACTAAAATAATGGGGAGATTACATACATTCCCTTATAGTGCATATAAAATTGCTGGAGACAAATACATTGAGCCCCTAAGAGCAGTCTGTCTGTAATGAAATTTTAGATGTTGCAGGAACTCCAACATCTGTTTTTTTACTGTGAATTCAGTTAAGCTCTTTCTTCAAGAAACCAATACCACTCACTAGTATTCCAAGAGAGCATGGTCACAGAAAGGACAATGTTATCCTTATCTTAACTCAGAGAGGCAGGGGGAGGGTTCCCAAGGAGCCGGAACAACAGGCATCATTGCAGAGTCTTGAAAGTATTCAAGCAAGGCTCTGACACCCACGTAAGAGCATTTCAGCATATAGCAACATTCAGAAAGTTACGTGAAACTAAAAATGCTAATAGATTTTTTAGGATGAGAGAGTTAGTTATGAAATTCTATCTAGTAAGGTTAAAGATTACAACCCCTCAACAGAAATATGAGGCTATTATAAAATACATGTTTAAAAGAGACTACATACACAGGCATCCTTTGATTAACCTTTGATTTGAGAATCCTTTGATTAATTTATTACTTATATTGAATTAATGACTTGGATGGACAACTAAGGAACTTTGACAGAACCCATTACAAGATATCAGGGAGTGACCAGAACTGGAGATCCAAAACCACAGAAGAGATTACAGCACAAGATAAACTAAGAAAAAGCTATACATCTCTGTCAAGCTGCAAAAGGAAAAAGAAATTATTCCATGTCTAGAAAGCAAGCTACTTATAGCTACACTCAGGAGACTAACCATCAGGAAATTGGAAGATAACAACACAAGCGAAAGAATGAGGAATTGACTCCCTAGAGCAAGTATCTGTTGAAGGAGTTTGAGAGGCCTCTGGTAGGCATTCCTTCCTTCTCCTGCAGACACCGTGCAGAACCTCACCAGGAAAGGAGCGTTCACAGTTAGCTAAATCCTTCCACTACCAATACAAATTTAGTCAGGTATTTGAAATCCAGCTAGGCTAAAGTGGTACACAGAGAGCAGAGCAGCAGAAAAGTAAATAGGCAGTTGAACACTTTATATGGAAGAATTGCTCCAGACTAGGTAAGCAAAGAACAAAACTATCCGGGGAGAAACAAATTCTTGGTGGTTTGCCATTTTCTATATTAGTTATTTTTTTTTTTATTTTATTTTTTTATTCCTCAGTACAGCCTTGTCTGTTGCCTTTTCCTCTCCTAACACAGAATGTTGTACTGAACAGGTCAGATCTTGTTTGTATAGATCTAGTAATCTCAGGCAGATGCAGGAATAAGTAGGCTTAATATATATGTATTTTAAACAAGATCAGCTCCATTTTTTTTATTTGCTCACCCAATAAGACATGTAAAGGATATATTTTTGTGCTGATTAGTTAAGGGATAAAACAGCAGTTATTACAAATTCTGGTGTGGGTGAATAACCCAAGTCATTTGAAGTGACATTGAATTATAAAGCACTTATTATGGAGATAATTATTAGCCATGATTGCTTTAAAGGAGAAACTCAAGGGATATTTTGCTTTTCCTTTCTTATTTTCAGAAGTATATATGCCACTGTCATGCTTAGTCAGCATCCTCTAATTGGAGTAATACCTAAAACCAGTAACAAAACAGATCTTATTGTTGATGCACACACTTTCTCTGGGGGACAACCAGTACAGAATCTATGCTTTGTTTTAAGGAGTGGTTTTGCATATTTGTGGTTTGTTATAAAATCACAGCTTGCTGATAATAACTTTAGTTTGAATACTCGACATTCTTATGCTCAGGACACGTTTAAAAGCTATGAACTAGTATCCCTAGATAAGACCCCCAAGAAGCCCTCTCAACATTAAAGCAGATACTATCTTACCAGTTTGTGACACACCTAGACAAAACTTATGGGTGCAATCCCAAAACTCTTCTCAGTTACTGAATGCCTTTAGTTTGATAGTTCTGGGAACTGGGCTGGGACACCCTAAGGGGAAAGATGCCAGCAGAAAATACTGATACACAAAGTTTAACACACAGAGTAAAGAATGCTTACAGCTCCAAAAAAACAACGTTTGGGTCAGAGATTTAGAATATGTTAGCTTCATACACATTCAGAAGGATGTTATACATCCATATTACCAGCTAACCTTTGCTATGGAAACAGACAAAGTGACAGTGTAACCACAAAGTTTGATTTTTTTTTTTTTCTAAAAACTTCCTTTGCTTTCATCCTTTTCTCTTTTCACAGTTGGTTTTCTCATGCCGTTTATACTGATGTGTAAAGCTCACAAACTTTGTTCACATTATCATGAAATCTTTATTACATGAAATTTCCATAGTTTTATCACCAATATGAATATAAACTACTACATCCAATTTTATTATAGGATTATTCCACTTTTGCTCCATTTCCACATTGTCCCAAGGTACCGCAATGAGCATCACATAAAGCGTCTAAGCAGAGGTACCTGCCAGTGCCCTTCCTTCTCAGCCATGACTGCAATTAGCAGCAGCACGGAGCGAGGGTGGGAGGCATTACTTCCTGCGCCCAAGAGGATGCTCTTCACAGCACATCAACACACTGTCTCAGGAACCATATGCCTCACTGCTCTGTGACAACTGGTACTCTCAAAACCCTGACAGATGCTTGCTAAGTTATCTTGAGAACTGAAATGCATCTTCTTATTGGAAATACTGAAAATGATGTGGATTTCTCATTCCTTCCCAGCCGACAATGTCAAAAGAAGTTTCTGTGTAGCCTCTTTTTTTTCCATGGTTCTGCTAAAAAGCCCGAGTTGGACTTAACAGAGAGGAACTTAGTAACCTAGGTATGCTGCCATGATGATCTCTCTAGCTGTGTCTTAGACATGACTGAAGTAGTATAAGCATATGCCACTGTAGGCTATTGCAGAGTAATTCTTAATCAGGTTAAGAATATCTTAAAGGCTTGTCTCACATCTTTAGTAGCACTTCCAAAGTCCCTGCAACTGCAGTTTCTTTGTTGTTCTGAAGCACACTGAAACAGGACAAGATGGGAGGTGACGTAAAGCTCCCACAGCACTCTGACAGCAGGAAGACAGGTATTTGAAATCACCCCCTCTGACAACAGGGTGGCCCAGACAGAAACAGTAGTCTCCAAAAACATTAATGTGTATTAATGGGAGTAATTACCTGAAAGCAGAATAAGAATTTAAAAAGGGTCATGACTCATCAGTCAAAACTGATGTTTTTATACTTAATAATGCTTGATGCATTCCTTTTCCTTATATCATCTGTCCAGCTGATTTTATTATCTGCAATATCCCATTGAGACAATTCTGCTGTTTAAACATCTCATTTTAGAAAAAGCAACTTCTGCCTTGTTTTGAACCTGTTGTCTGCTGTCTTAATTTGATACACTCTGTTAATTGGATCAGAAGACATGCTGGATAATCTTACTAAACAATTGTTTTACTATATGCAGATCCTTTAAAATCACTCTGTGATAAGAAGCTTGACTTCCAAAGTCCTGCTTACAGTGGAGTACTTTGTCTTAAGGATATAGAAGATTTTTTGCCTCAGACAATGAGTTAATTTGGTCAAAAACCCAGTCAACTTCAAAATTTCAAAGTTGATGTTACCCTGGACATTGCACCACATAATACACCACTTCTTGTAGTTTCCCATGATAGAAATATCTGCATTTTCTCTTATAAGTAACAGCCAGAGAAATCAATGTTGTCTATTCTTAAACAAGAAATAACACACTAGTAAACATATTTCATTTATAAGAAAGAAACTTTTTTATATGAAATGGCAGTGAATTCTAGCAGACAGCAAATAAAATTTAGGATACATTGACAATAGTTTCAGTCTAGGTAGTAATTTTTCCTTCCTTTCAAAACCAAACAAAACCAAATCTTAGTTCAAATATTTGGATATAAAGATTAAAGGGCAGATGCAACCCTAAAAAGAAACAGATTTGGCGATTCCAAGGTATGGGTTAGGGCAATGTGTTATCTATTAGACAGCTCAACACTTTGAGGGACAAAGGATGTAAGTGAAAACCTAATTCAACTGTGGGAACAATGTGGGATCCTCAGCAGCTGATTTACTGATTGTTACTGCCTATTACCCCAAAATATGTTCAGAAACACTGTTAGATATTGTAACCTTGTATTTGTGTTCTACCTGATTGGAGCATGAACTGGAGCTTCCTCCCAAAGAGTTAATGCCCTAGAGTAAGTTTTCAGAGCATGATCCCTGGATACCAGAGGTCTGTTGTGGATGACAAGGACCTCTGTCCTGTCCACCAGAATTCCCGTTTTGAGACAGGAGGAAGTCTTTTGGGGATTCCAGAAGATGTGCAGCCTCAGGGGACACTTCTTTGGCTGGAGAAGGGAAAGTGTTTGGTGACATTAGATGAGAGTTTGCAGAAGAGCAGCAGGAATTAAGTAGGATTGCCCAGACTTCACAGTCATCTGTTGGAAAGCAGTCTCTCCTAGAAATACAGCTAATTAATAACAGGTTTCTTGGTACAACAACAAAAAATCTCCTGGGAATTAGTGATACAAAAGGACAACAAGCAACTTTAATAAAATTCACTTTTTGGCTGCTAGTCATATTTTCATTCCCCTTGGAAACGAGATAGAAGACCAGGATGGCTGTATTATTTAAAAAGCTAATATCCTCATGCTTGATACACTGCAAGGCCTTCTTTCTCAATCTTTCAGCATAAATACTTTATTACTATCTTGTCGTGACAGCACTGTTTACTTCTCCTCCTTGCTTTTTTCCAGACACCCTAGATTTAATTGGACTGAAAAATTCCTGAACCTCTGAGGGAGCAGTATCTCCTCTGTATTACCTTTTTGATCTCTTTCTTGCTGTTTTAACTAAGTGTGATGCAGTGGGAGATAAGATGCAATTAGAGAAACCAACAAACTTTCAGAGCCTACAGGTGATTTCTCCATATCATTTCCTTTCACTCCTTGTGTGCCTTTTGTATTAGGTGTTCAAAGTTAGCATAAGGCTTTGTACATGCAGTTTCACCATCACAATTACAAATAAATACAACACTTAAGGAGCATGAAAATTTTTTGAAATCCTTTAGTTGTAAAGGTGTCTCAAGGAGTTAGACATCCAATTTACGCAATAAAATTCCACAAAAAATGAGCACTTTACCCCTTTACGTAGACCTTGAAAATCGTAAGACTACCACCATATTTAGGCACTGTATGAGGGACCTAATTCTTTTTAGAGGAAAACTCAGCATCTCACTCTTTCCGAAGAATTCCAGCTTTCAGATAAGATGGTCTTTTCAGAAGCTGGTTGCGTGGGCTTGTCAAAAGCCTCAACAGAAATTTTCACATTCTAGTTTTTGACCAACTCGTTTGGCTGGTTTAGCCCTGCATACCTAAGCCCTTGTCAGTAAGGCCAGTCTATACTTAACGGAAATTCACTGTGCATATTAAAAATGAAGTCATGTTAGCAAGTCCTTTTTAATTGAAATAGCAACATGTGAGGCAATGACAACTTAATGGCAGATGAAGCTCAAGGAACCACAGAAGAGAACGGTATACCTGCAAATTCAAAAACAGATGACTATGTGTGAGGTGATGTCAGACTGAACAATAAATACTGTGTGATGCCCTCCTTAAATCTGATGATAGGAAAATAAAAGCATGTAAAAGATGTCTGCAGAGTATGTTGTGCTCTTAATTAATGTGATGGTTGGTGTGCAGAAAAAGGGAAGGTCCCAAACTGCTCGAAAGAGTAGCGTTTAAGTTGGGCTGGAACAAATCTACTGGACTTGTATGCAGATTGTGTATGTTCATACACATAGCAGAAAGCCAGGTGAAGTCAGCCCCTTGGAAGGCTGCTGTGGGCTGGTACCAGGTAGCTGCTGAGAAAATGACTAGATGGACTAAAAACGTGAAAAAACCCAACAAACAAAACGCAAAACAGGGAAGGTCCATAGCTAAACTTCTTGGGAAGCTGTTAAGACAAAACCTACTGGATTGAGTAGTATCGAATCATTATTTAGTATCAACTAAATGTCTAGAAACAATGATCTTTGGTTTTGTGGATGCAAATAATTTCTTTTAATTTGAATTTATGTCTAAACCAAGAACTCTTTCTCTATTACAGCCCTACTTTTTTATAGTATGAGCAAATGAAAGCAGTAAAGTCTCACAAGGGTTACAAAAACCCAGCAGAATCTTCTTTGCTGCTTGAAAGCAATAGTAGATTTAACACACTGATCTACATTCCACGTACTGCTCTTGGTAATGTAGAATTAACACCTGTTGGTTTTGACAGAAATTTTACATACAAAATAAAAATCCACTTTCAGTTAGCTGTGCCCTTCAGGGATGTATTTAATTGCCTTTAGGGCAGAGAGCAGGGTTATCTCTCTCATCTCATACACCAGCTGTAGTGCTGCTTCCAGCAATGAAGCATTTCAACCTTCAGGAGAGAAATCCTTCAGTAAAAGAGCGCTGTTAAACGCTCTTGGTAATATTGTGAACAGGATTGTCACCGAGTGCCTCATATGACATTGGGATTCTGGCACTGAAGAATAATTTACCATGAAATAAATTACTTTTACTCCTACCCAGGATATCAGAAAGATCTGTAGTAGCTGCCCTTGAGCAAAAGGGCAAAAAAGAAAAAGGGCATTTGATCTTAATAATGCCTTGCTAATTCTCATTAATGAGTGGGATATCCTTTGTGAATTATAACAGGAATAATGAAATGAAAGAAAAATGTATTGATAAAAAGCAATTAGAATAAATCCCAAAGAAGACCAACTCATGAGAATATGGAGGTTGGTTTAAGCTTGAGTTGTTAGAGCAATCGTATACACATTTTAAATTACTAAATTTCCCCCCCCCCATGTTCTAGATTTGCAGATGGCCATGGGACAGTTAATGAGGTCATACCCTATTCTTTTTTTAATTCTTATTTGAAATTTCTGTAGCTGTAGCAGTGTTTCAGATGCTTTGAGAAACTACTATGGCTTTTTTTTTTTAAAGACCTGATACTGGAAAAATTAAAGAATTTTCAGAAAGCTGTTTGGAATTACTTCTGAAGGAATTAAATAGTGGGCAAACAGAACAAGAAATTTTTAGCCACATTCCAAGCCATTGGGGTTTGTGCCCACAGTTGCAGATACACCCACATTTGCAAATGTTTACAGCAATACTTTATTCTTACAGTTCACATTTCTGTAAAACTTCTTTAAACATATTAGAAGCCTGCTAATTTTATAATTCCTAATAACCATGCATAAATATTAAACTACACAAAACACCACCCAAATATTAGAACATTAAAAAAAAAAAAAGGCTATCTGATAACAAGTGAGAGATGGCCAACTCTACAAAAATCAGGAATAGCTAGAACTGTGGTGCAAATAGCTCTGCCAAACTCATTTGTAAGAGCCTGAAGTACTACTCATTTTTTATTCTCTGGAATTGAATTGGGCCGTTGTTGTGGTTTAGCCCTGACAGCCAGCTGAGCCCCACGCAGCCACTTGCTCACTTACCTGTGGTAGAACAGGGAAGAGAATCGGAAGGGGCAAAAGCGAGAAAACTCATGGGTTGAGATAAAAACAGTTTAATAGGTAAAGCTAAAGCTGCACATGCAAGCAATATAAAACAAGGAATTCACCACTTCCCATGGGCAGGCCACCCACAGATGAAACTAAGGTACTCAGAAAAAATCCTATATTCTTAACCTTAAAACTAAAAGCTAGGATATGGAAAGTGTAATCTCCTCTCTTGCTATTACAAGTCTAATATCAAATCAATAATGTTCTAGCCATTCTAAAAATAAACCCTTGCAAATGTTTAATTTAATATCGCTGAAAAATTACATTCAATTTTTCAAAAGTTCTCATTTAAAACCAATGTAAGGATATTTTGGAATTGGTCTAAGTTGGGAAATAGTTTGCATTACACTTTTGTCTGATGAAGCCAATAAAGTGGTTTTTTGAGCAGCCACAAATTTCAGTCATTCACTTAGGCACATCTCAATCCAAGGGGCTTCACAAAACAGTGGATGTCACCTGTGATATTGTACTCGCGGTAAATATCCATGTATTTCATATTAGCTTGCCCTCCTTGGGAGGTTCTGCAATTGCGTTGAAACTTAATGAAAGAAGAGTAAGATCATGCATTCTATATCAGTGAGGACAGGCATAAGATATACACAGATGACTTAGTTGGCAGGGACTTATTTATCAAGAAATGCTAACGTAATGTCTTTAAGTCATTCCAGTCTAACAATTCAGTTCTGAAAGATCATGCTGATGACTACCTGATCACAATCTGTAACGCGGAAAATAAGGAAATCTCAATGTTAGTTCCAGAACACACGTGGGTGGAGAACCACTGTATTTAATAGTTATAAAGGACTAATTCTATTAAAATGTTAAAAGTTGTAATTGTAAAGTGCTGCTCATCTATTTCAAGGAAGCTTTGAAAGTATTGTCAATGACAAAGAAAGTAGAAAATAAAAGCTTCATGGTTTTAGGCTTTGCAAATAAACAAATCACATTTCATTTGATTTTAAAGGTAGCTAGTTTAGAAGCTCTTCAGTGGTAGAATTCAGTGATACCTCTTGGGTATAAATTATTTGAAAACTTTTAATTGAGTTGTTGTATTTACACTATTTTTCTTGTGTTTGTAACACAAGTATTTTAGATAAGACAGATTTCAAGTCACATTTCTCTGGCTAGGCAAATAAAGCCTGTATGTTTTCTTTAGATTATCTTAATAATGAATTGTGCCCAGGGAGAAAAAAGAAGCTTCAGAAAAATAGTTGATGAAAGGCTCCAAATTCCAAATCTTAGCAGAGCTCTGTGGTAGCTGTATTACAGAGAACAATATTAATCAGCTCAGGGTAGATTCATGTGCTATTTATTTGTAACTCAGCACACATCCATAACATCCTGGTTGATATTTTAAAAAGAGATTTCAAGATATAATCGCATTTCAAATTTGATTATCCTGCCATTTAGCTTATCACAATGTTAGGTTAAAATCCTCTTACTGCTGCTTACATTACATGTATAACCACACAAAGAAAACCCAAAACAAACCTATATAGGGGAAAAAAAAAGTATTGCTGAGTTTATTATTATTAAAATTGTGAGTAGATTATTCCAAAAGGTTCCAGTCAGAACCACTGTTCCAGCTACTGATGCAGAGGGATAGAACCATGGTAGTTTGTTTGTCTGGTCTTTGAAAGGGCAGGCCAATTTTTTTACAAAGCAGAAAGACTGAATAATTTGTGGGGAAGAGACAAAAATAAGGTGTATAGAGCAGGACTGCATGTGAGTACGAAGACTATTGACACTGGTAGAGGATGGGATGGGGACTGGAATGTCATGCACACTACCTCCTAAGTCTACCAATCTCTTCCTTACTCAACAAGTTCCTGCACTGAGGGAACTGAACGCCTAACTGAAATCCTTTGGTTGCTTATAGCAAAAAGAAATTTCAGGCAATTGTCCCCAGTTCTTCATCTCATTTGTATCTGATGTAGCGATCACAAGCCTAGTGTGCTCTCACTTTGCTGCTGATTCTTCCTTGGATCAGTATAGCTTAGTCATTTTACTGTCAGGTAATCTGCTTTTCAGAAGCTCACTCTAACGCTTCAAGTTCCCCTTGAAGCTACATTCCCCGAAAAGTTGGTCCTGCGGTACCACGTTTGACGTCCAGTGCTATAATTCCTAACTCCTTGCCAAGTCACTTCCTGCCAAGTTATACCCATTGACCGTCTGCCCAAAGACATTACAGCAGTCCTGAGTCTAACTAAAACCATCCTAGCTCCCTGCTTAATTACTTGCTGCAGGAGCAGCGCCTGCTTGCTTGCAAGGGCCCTTCTCCATACTGCAATGCTTTTAACCAAGGTCTCAATAATTTCTTATGATCTCAGCCAAACATGTCCAATTTCTAACAAACAGCCCCAAATTATAGAATGTTTTTTTACATCAAAGCCAGAAACGTGGTCAGCACTGAGAGTCTGTCTGGAAGCCAACAGCACATCAGCTTCCTGCTCTGCAGAAAAACACCATTAATAGCAGCAGGATTCTGACAGCAACATTTACGTGCTAAATTTTCATTAATTGAATGTAGCAGTGAACAGCCACATCAATGTGTTTTATCACAGAAACACGCAGAGTTTTGAAAGGTTTCTCAAGGTCTGCATTAGGACTCATAGATTTGGGGATTATTTGAATGGTTAACTTTAGCTGTCAACTAGGGGATCAGCACGGCAACACCGATCTCTGTTGTGGTACATATAATTAATCCTAAGAATATATATAAATTCACATCACATTGCACTACAGAGGTTACATTGTTTTGCGAACCTGTAAAATAACTATTGCTGTCATTGCTGAACTGTGTTGAATTGCCAAGATCTACAACATATTTTTTTATATGTATAAAAAAATAAATATGTAAAAGCAAGGAAAAAATTAACCTTCCCATTAAGATGCCCAGTGGCTTGATATAGCTGGCCTCCTGTACACAGCCAAATGAAATACAATGCAAATGATAGAAACTTAAGGAGCATGTTTTGCCAAATTAAAGGGTAGGAATATATTTTTCAGGTCCTAAAGATTATAATAGTGATTTTATCAGTGGAAGTGCATGTTGACATTAATAGAGAATCAGAAAGAATGAATGATCAGAATGCATATATTATATAATATTATCCAAAACCTATATCCCCATCTTTCTTATAACCCCCTTTAAATATTGAAAGGCTGCAATAAGGTCTTCCCAGAGCCTTCTATTCTCCAGGCTGAACAACCCCAACTCTGTCAGCCTGTCCTCACAGGAGAGGCGTTCCATCCTTCTGATCATTTTTGTGGCCCTTCTCTGGATCCTCTCCAACAGGCCCATGTCTTTCTTATGGTCTCCCTTTTTTTAGAGCATTGCTAATCTACTTCATTAGCATAGAGCACCTGTAAGCACCGAGAAGACTCAAGGAAGTTTTAACTGAAGCCTCAAGCTGAAGAGATCTCTTGTTCTTCACAAATATGCCCACTCTTAATAGTGTTCTTTCTGTATGTCATTATTCAAACTTAGATTTTGATGAGCCCTTAGGATGGGCTAATAGATACCATAAAATGCCAATAATTGAAACTGCAGCCATAGACTTCTAGTTTCTTCTGAAGTTTTATGGCAGCAAGTCCTCAGATAATGTAAATATTTGCTCATTTATGTTGCACAAATTTATAACAGAAATAGTAAAGTTTGTATGGATATATAATGAATGAAATGTTATGTGTGTAAGCATCAGAAGGAGCAGCAGAAAAGGGTTTAAAAAGGTGGCCTGCACTGGGAAGGAAAGGACACCCTCTCCGAGGCACTGCTCTCACGGGTAGCACCGAGGAAGATGTTGCTTACGTCAAGATGAAAAGGCCTGCACTCTGAAAAGGTCACAGCACAGATGACTTTCCAGCTGAAAAACTACCCTCATGCAAGGAAGATGGCAACTAGGTTGCCATGTACTGTACACACCATTCTTTTTTCTCTGTTTGCTCAAAAGAACAGTCTGCCTAAACTTATTTTAACCATATACCCACAAATGAGGAAAAACATACAACAGGCATCAACTTCTTAGCCAAAGATTTAGGAAAGCAGAAATCAGCAAGATTCTCAGGTGTAACATCTGGTGACTCCCAAGGGTTGCAAAAGAATTGTCCAGAAACCTTTTTGTCATCTCCAGTCAAAAAGAAGTGATGAAGACTTGATGGCATGCTTTTCATATTGCACATAAGTGCTCCTAGCCAGAGTATGCAGGCAAGAGAGTGTGAATGCATAAAATCCACTTGCTTAAACACTTTGTGAATAAATACCCTGGGTTGAGTTTTACTTCATTAATTTCCCTATCACGCCATTCCACTGTAGTGCCATATTATCAGAGTAACTGGGTCATACATTTAAAGACAGTATTGCTCCAAATTATTATAGTGTATTTCTCACGGTTATTCTCACAATGAAAGAAAGAAGATGTTGTTGCAAGACTATGTAAAAAACTATCTTACTTAAAATAAATACCACACAGGCAATACACGAGTATTTTTCTTGTCTTAGTCCCAACCATTGAATTATTTATGTTTATTGTAAATATCGTTTGGTCACTTAGAACTTTTAAAGTTCACATGTAAATATTTCACATTTGGTTCATTTTCTTCAAGTAAAAAGTTACCACTTATTTCTGCCTGTGCAACTATGTCTTCCAGAAATCCAGTTTCTTCACCCTAGCTTTGATGCAGCTGTACTCAATTCAGCACTCAGATGCACAAATGTTAGCAAGAAAACAGCACAATGAATGAGGCAGAATCTCACTTGTGTAATTCCCCTGAAAGGCAGTAATCGCAGTTAACCTTCTTAACAGGATGTGAGAGAAGTTGAAGGAAAATAAAAATACTGCTGCTTTAGGAGGTTCTCAGGGTTTAGAGACCCAATAGTCACCACAGTTCTAAAGAAAAGCAGATGCTAGTATTTAGACATCAGCATTTCAAAAACATCCCTAGGCAAAGCAAAAGAGGTCACCAATTGTGTTGCCTCTATCCTTCTTTAATGAACACCTGAGAACTATTTTATGCTACAGAGAATGAATGCTTTTAACAAGTTAATATACTAAAGTTATATATTAAAAAAGCTAACATTCAATCAAAAAATAAAATATTAAGTATTTATCAAGTATACCACCACATAAGGCAAAGTCAGTAAAACCCACAAGTCAGTTTTCTGTGTGAGCACTGTCACACACACTGCTTGCTGCACAGGAAAATGATCAGCATAAAAGCCAGACCAAGATTCATTGCTGCTAAGGTGCTCTTCTATTCCTGTTTAAATCTTTTCTGTCACCTAAATATAGATGAGAAATAAAAATGCCATGGATTTTAGGTGTGCAAAATCTGAAAACTTCAAAAAAATTAATTTTAACATGATAAGTTTGTGTGTGAAATAGTTGTTCACCTTACCTAGGAAGTATTCATAAATGACAAACACTAGAAGTAAACAGGGACTAGGCTGTGAATGAGTTCCTAACTAGGGACTCATGTACTGGTGCTTAAATTATTGTATGCTTATTCTTGCAGGCTATAAATCATAAAATGACAGACTAGATTTATAATAGATTTGTTCTATTAAATTTAGTACCCAGAAACCACTTTTCTGCTTAAAAAACACAAGGCTTCTACAGCTTAACAGATCATCCCCTTCACTCACCAAGGACAGAACCAGAGTTCAGAAAGGCAGGACAGGAATAGCTGGAGAACTCGTCCAAAAAAGCAACTCAGACTATGTAGGGACAAATGTAAAGTTCCACACTTAGTCAGGAATCATAAGCTCCAGACTCACTCAGGACAATAATTCTTGGAATATTAAAGCACGAAGATAAAAAAGTGCTTAGGTATAAATATCCTTCCCCCACTTAGGGCCTGATGGAGTCTCACCTGGAAAAATGTTTTTAACTTTGGAAAAATCGCTTTAAAATAAAGAAAAAGAGCAACAAATTATCCTTAGCTCCATTGTGGAAGAGGTAAATAGTAACGATTCGTGAGAGTTTAAAAAGAAGAATAAAAACACAGTCAGACTATAGGATAGATTTTTGGTGAAGATGGAGCACTTCAGTAGTAAGATAGCTGTTTTCATCACTTAAAACAATGCTATTTCTACTCTGGAAATAATTTATTGTGACAAAAAAATCCCTATCCTGCATTTTTGTTGCCTTCCTTATTTTAAAATTATTTTTTCTCAGTTACATTAGCCAACGGATAGAAGAATTAATTCATAAAAAGCCTTGCTCTGACATAATCTACAAATGCTAAATAAACATTGAAAAAAATTTTCACTTCTCAGGGTGATGAACGCTTGAGACTCATTAATCAGACACATTAGCAACAAAACACTAAGTGTTTCTCTCTCTCATATTACATTTCAAATAAATCAATACTTAGCCATAGTCATGGTTCTTACCTGAGCATTGCAGCTCTATTTGTCTGGCAGATTCTTGCAAGCTACCAACTAAATTGGAAACTGTAGAATTTCCTAAAATATTTCTGAAGTACTGTCAAAAGTTTTGCTTAACCACAGAACTCAGAATTCTACATTGAAAGTAGGGATTTAAAAGATTTTGTTAAAAGTTTAAGAAACCACATCATGTAACCACAAGCCTATGCAGAGGTCTTTGCGAGTAGTTTTGAAAACAATTTTTGCCTATGTAACCACCATTACGTAGGTAAATTTTCCGTTAAGCAATACAAAGTGTTGTGTGAACTCTCAAACAAAAGAGCAGCCCCATAACCACTCAAAACCAAACTATCAAAAAAATAAAAAATTGTGACTGCAAACACTGAAAATGTATATTCCTGGTATAGTAAGAATATTTATCATTGATAAAACCATTCTTAACATCAGATTACAACTTTGATGCATAAAGTTTCACCTGATCACCTTTTCACTAAGGTTAAAGGAATTTTTAAAAATACAATATAAGTGCATGCATAGAGCTTATAGTACACATATAAATGCATTTTCCAGAGAATACAGTTTGTCTCAGCTGTTATTATTCATTATCAAGTCAACCAAAAGTCCAATAGCAAGGTGTAGAGGCAGTAATACAAAAGCATCTGAATCTGTTTATCATACAAGTGGATGAAATTAATCTTTGTGCAGTAGAACACGTTTTAGGCAGTCATAAAAACACACACACCCATTTATTTACTATTTTTTTCTGAAGAATGCCATAAATTCTCAAATTTCTGTTCCAGAAGACCTAGGAGAACACCATGACTGGGATTTTTTCCAAGTTAAAAATTAAGAATTAGGCAAGAGCTATGCCTAATTCAAGAGTGGGTTCTATTTTCTGAAGTTCTGGAGCAAAGTTACACATATGCTGTCACCACCCGGGGCCGGGCAGGCCAGGGAAGGGTTGTGCTGAGGTTGGAATTCCCTCGGGCTAAAATTTAGGTGGAAAAAGGACACCAAAGGATCAGTTGAAAGTTTTGCCCATGGCAGAAACCTCCCGAACTTGGGAGGTTTAACAGTAGGTGGCGGGGTCTCCCACAGCAGGAATAGCCACGGAACTACCTCAGAAAACGACGTAACCCGCGGTAAGCAAAAACATCAATTCAGGGAATGAGGAGATCCCTGCCGCGGGGCCAGCAGGTTCCCAGCACACCCCCTCGCTTTCCAGGCTCCTCCTCAGAGAGGAGCCCGGGGGCGGCTGGATCCACTCCTGGTCCCAGGCTTGGTCAGCGGTTTGTGCCTAAAGGGATGAGGTGTACGGATTACGGAAAAGGAAGGAGAGAAGAAAAAGATTCCACCAACCCCGGGTCCAGCGTCGTTCCAGTCAGCCGAGGGGTTCGGTCGGTCGGTCAGCCGCGGGGGTGGGTGAGTCAGTCAGTCAGTCGCGCGGGGTTCCAGTTCGCGCCCTTTTATCTTCTCCTTGCCCCTCCTTCGGGCGGGCACTCTAATCATCAGGCTAATTAAGGTACCACGCGCGGTTTGTGCTTTCAGACCCTTGGGGAAAGGTGGTGGGTGGGCTCGGGGGTCGTTTCGGGGAGCCGTTTCCCCCTTCCCTGCAGACGTGGCCGCTGTCTCATCTCGGCCCCGCTCAGCGGAGCGGAGCTGCGCGTCCTCCCGCCCGGCCCGGCCCGGCCCGGCCCGGCCTCCCCGCCTTGCTGCTGAAGCCTGGTGGGGGCTGATCGGCTTCTTTTCCCCCGCGGTTCCTTGCTGGGCAGGTTGGTGGTTGTGTAGAGTTCGTCGTTAGGCAGAACTGGGCCCACCGCAGGCTTTCAGGCATGAACTCAAGTCTCTGGCGGACGCGTGACCCCGTCCTCTCAGGGGAGCTTCGGCAACTTACGAACCGTGCTACCCTCAAAATCTTCAGGCAGAAAAGAAATATACCTTATATATAGCCAAGGCTTCGTTGTTAGTACAACAGACGGTCTAATACAAGAATTGTTATTAGTTCGGAACTATTACTAACCATCAGGCTGAAGGACGTTTTGAGTTGGTTCTGTCTCCGTAGCTTTTTTGGCTGTCACTGGATAAAACTTCTGGCCCCTGTGCAGAGAGAATTTCGTCCTCGCAGGAACAAGCAAAGACATCACAAGAGAAGGCAAAATGGAATAGAAAAATACTTAGCAAAGGGAAAGCTAGGCAAAGCTCATTCCTCCTCACACAACTTTCTTTTCCTGCATTATAATTCTGAACTCAGGCTTTTGTAGGAGTCCTTCCTTCAGATAGTGATGATGCCACGGGCATGTCCTTGTCTTTACCCTGAAATGAAGGAACACGTTTTCATAAAAACATCCTCTTGAAGAAAATCCTGAAAAACTCTAAAGACCGCAATAGCAGCAAGCCTCACCGTGAACAGGACTTTTGTGCAGTGTGCCATTCCCTGACCAGAGAGGTCTATGGGTTACTGTATCATCCCAGATCTCCATCATCATGGATGTAATATTTTATAAATTACTATCACTTTTTCTGCAGTATCAGTGTGTGGCTTTCTTGTTGAGATCCAAAAAGAATCAGCACCTCCTGGTGCAAAACAATAACTACAACTGTTAAGCCTATGCTAAAAAATCAGTATAAAGCTCTCCTCTTACTTTATTCTATACCCAGCACTGTCATCCCCACAGAGCCCAATCCCAGGATGCTACATTAGTAATGGCTTCCAACATGAGCTTTGCTACATCATGGCAAGATGGTAACTTTAGTCATGACCTGATGCTGAAAAGACAAAATTTCTAGTGCTACATGACCTTGCTATGGCAGCGAAGATCAGAATTGCAACTGATGGTATTATAGAAGAATAGGTCCCGATGTGCATGTTTTAAGAGCAACAAATTCCTCACAGCATCTTGCTGTTTCTTTATGTACATATCCTGTACCTTTTTGGATTCACAACCACATACACCTACATGAGTAATAATTTAATTACTTGAATTCTTAGTTCTCTATTGTACCAACACCCAGGGCTTCTCTAGACATGCATTTAGTTTCTGACATTTCTTGGGGGTTTTCATTGCTAATGTGATGCCAGATAGTTTTCAAATAATTTCTGAATACCTAGTTAAATCATCCTTAGCACAGTGCAGCACTTCCAAAGAGAAAAAACAAACACCCCACATATAATCTCAGTTTTTTTTCCAGATTATTAGAGAGTAAACGTTCAAAGAAATTTACAGATAGTTTAATCCTAAACATACCTATAATGCTGTAAGAATAACACAGACAGAATGAGTCATACAAACAGGAAATTAAAGTATGGGAAACAATAAAAGGCTCAAGAAAAACACACACACACACACACACACACGTACACACATACACACACACACTCTCTCACAAAACCCAGACATTTATCCACTTGTTTTTGAAAGGGAAAACTTCAAGCGTGGAGCATTGCTTATAGATAAAGAGCTTCCAGGCAGACTATGAAAGTTCCAGTAGAAAGCATGTTTAGGGTTTTTTCTTTGTTTGTTTGGGGTTTTTTACGGTCTGGAAAGATCCCCTTTACCTATTCCTACTGGTTCAGACACTGTGGCGGGAGAGAGCTAGAAACACGTGAGCAGTAGGATGGATCACAAGCACAGAATTCCGCCTCTGATTATGGTGGTTTATTCTCACAGATATTGTGAGACCCCTGTAACTTATATTTAATGCTTATTGCTCTGTTGCTTGCCCTCATGTACTTTTAATCATAGAATCATAGAATCATTTAGGTTGGAAAAGACCTTCAAGATCATCGAGTCCAACCATCATCCATGCCCACTAAACCATGTTATGGAGTAATCTAGAGATCTTTATCTGATCCTGGACTGTGCAGTTTTATTTCACTACACAAACCTAATTTTTAGTTGTCAGTGAAAAGATTACATAGAATGAGAGAATTTCTCTACCTTTCTTTCTTTTTTTCCCTCTGTTAGCTCCTGTTTCATATAGATTAAATATACTGCCAGATACAGATTAAATACACTGCCATTGTCAGTTTATTTTGGCTTAATAGTTAGGCTATGCTATTATTAAGAGAATCAACAGTAATTATGGAACATTATAGCAAACGGAAAGCAGCATAAGAAGGTTTAGGTTCATAATGTTATTAGCGGCACTGATAGTAGAAGTAATGAATGGCTTATGGATTCAGAGAATCCAGTAAAACTCATGAGACTAACACTTAATTACAACATTGTGAAGCAAATGTTTTCTTTTCTTTCAGTGTCTGCCTTGAAAATGTTTTAAATTAACATACAATACTGGTATGGAACCTATCAGATATCTGTAGAGAAAACGGATTGATCATGACATATGGGGTTTCAGATCACACCAGTAAAATCCATTTTGTAATTTTTTTCTCAACCAAAGTTTTCAAGTATCAACTGCAAAAAAATAGAGGTTTGTTAAAAATGTAAATACATAAAAAAAGACCCTAAGTCTTAAGGACTAAAAACTCTGAGGAACCTTGAAAAAAACCACAACCTTCCCTCATGGATTTCTGCCACAATTATATGCAATTATATATAAAATTCTTCTGTTTGTTTTACTTGGCTATGGTGAAACTCAAATCATATTCTAAGGGAGCACAGCATACACCCTGATTCTCTGATGCACTATGGCTTTATCACATGCTTGGATAACTTTACATCATGGTGGAATTTAGGGTGAGGTAGGCACAAAACCAGAAGTACACCACTCGGTAACATAAAATCCAGGCTTTATTTACTAAGTGGGACAGGTATAGTTGGTGAATAGCAATTTAACGCGTGCGCACTTATGCACACACACACGCTATCCAAAGCACGGGCACGCCATTTAAGGTCTCCGGTCCGGCTGTGACCAGCTCCATGGACGTGGTGGTGGAGGACACTCCCCGCAGGTAGCTGAGGTGCTCGAGTCCTGGCAGGTGGCCTGGCCTCTGCCTGTGGCAGTTCCACCAGGTTCTCCATGGCTTCAGATGCTTGTGGACATCTCCTTTCCTAAGAGGCTAGTTTGTTCACTTATTTCTTGCTTTCTGACTTAGATGGTCCCACACGCTACCAGTGGTTTTGCTGGTTAAATCACCCAAGGCTAATCTCTGAACTTTACTATATCTAGAGACAGTTAGCACAGTTGCCTGGGTCACTCGTGTTACAGGGATCTAAAACTCTGTTGCTTTGTTTCTTACTCATACCTAAAATATTAGAGCAGGGCAGATGTAATCCAGAGCTGTGTGACACATTCCCCCTTAACAATTATCTGTGCTTTCTTTGTTTTCCCAGCATATACGAACATCAGCTAATGACATAGAACTGGGTAGTGCAGTCAAGGTCTCATTTTATCTGAGATACAATTTTGGGAAGGTTTCACCCTGTGACATTTTAAATACTAGGTCAGTGTGTCACATTCATACACACACATTTTTTTATGATTGAAGACAATATATATATTTTTGCAATAACTTCATCTGTTTTCAAATAAATTTTTGTGACAATTTATGAAATTTTAAGGTCTATATATCATGTACTATGTGTAATTTCTTAGATGATTAAATATTTAATTATCCTGCATGACAAGAGCTTCAACAGTTTCATGGAATTACATCAAAATATATGTACAGTCACAGTTTGAACAATTATTTTTTGAGATAATTGCTTTTTGCAATAGGCATTTCTCTTTCTTCTGAATTAGACTAATATAGTATTCCTTTTACCTAGCCTGGCATTAAAATGTATTAAAGTATCCAGCTGGTATCAGCTCAGTTCTGCTTTGAGGTTTGTTGGGTTTTTTTTCCTTCCCGTAAATCAATCTTATTCAGAGCCCACACTGTCCCCACTCATGAAGAAGACTGCTAAGATCTGCCACTTGAATCATATATGATTTATTACATCACATGATATTTCTGTGATGGAAACAAATTGACATTATTGTCCCCCGCTTTATATTTAAACAATATAAACTTTTAAAATGGCTCCTGCATGCTTTTATCAGTACAAGTTACAGAATACACAGGTTCCCTGAAGTTTTCTGTTGTTCTGGAGTTATCATAAAACCCAAAGCCTTCCAGTTCTTTTTTTTTTTTTCCCCTTCTTCTGCTTTCAGATTCTTAATTTGAAAAGGTCAAGCCTCAGTGAAGTATTGACATTACTAGAAGAGATACTTTTCTGGCCTGCAATATTTTATTAGAAAACAAATGTCTGAACAATTTTATGCAACCAAAAAAATACAAGAGTCAGCAACTGGGTCCTGATAGCAGTCGCACAGTAAACTAAACACTTCAGTACTTAAATAGTTATGTTGGATGTACTACATCTCGTTGCTTTAATTTGGGGAGGTCAGATTTCACCAGGGAAAGAAAATTCTCTAATGTTGAATAATATGGGTTAGTAATCACTTCCAAAAGGATTTGCTTGGAAATTCCCAAGGTTACTAGTTAAGAACCAAGAAGAATTCATATCTCAGACATTCTTTCCTTTAATTGAAAATTTCAACTTCTTGAAAATTACACTAAGCTGTAATTTCATGATTGTTTGCAGTTGAGACATTCATTCTGATTGAGTGAACTTTGTTTACACATCTAGCGTGTCACTGAATATCAACTTCAAATATTTAGCCATGGACAAATCATCTACTTTTCAATACTACTGCAATATTCCAGAGGAAAATTGTGGTTCACTTACAAACTGCTATCCTGTTTCCATTAGATGCTATCATAACACAGAATTGTTTCATTTTCAGTTCATGTGTGTTTTATAATATGGTATTTGGGACTCGCATAAATCCTGCAGGGTACCAAATTTAATAGATTTAACTAAGTATTTTCATTTTTCTTACTGAGAATTCTATTAATTCCTTCTTAATTGTGAAATGTATTGTCTTTGCACACTCTGCAGATGCATTTTTGTGTTAAATACTGTGTTGTTGCCATGACAACCACAATATTAAGGTCCAACTTGTGCATCAAGATGGCTGACTGCTGACTACCTTTCGTTTTGTAAGACACTCTCTCCAGGAGGTTATAGAAGGCCAATCTAGTCTGGTAAAACTTAAGAATCACAGAATTTTTATCGTGTACTGTAGACTGTCCATCACATCGCACTGGGGCGCGGTACTCAGATGCTGTGTCCTTCCTTCCCATTAACAAATAGGGGTGAAAATGCTGACAACCAGCTACCACGAGCTAGCACCTTTCGTAGTGACAGGCAAGGTGCCTGTGTGTAAAACACCTGTGTGCCGCCAAAGAGAAGGATGGGTCGGAATTCAGGGGGTTGCTGTACCTCCTGACACAGCCCCAACCTGCCTTAATGCTTTTTAGTTTGCAGGAGCTGAGCCTGCTACTCCAGCCTTTGCTTGCTTTGTGAGCCAAGATTGAAGCTGTGCATTGTTTGCTGTGGAAGTTTACTCACATCATATATACCGCTGGGTGTGATTGCTCCCACATTCTAGGAGGAGACCCTTTAGACACGGTTGATGCTTGACAGACCCTGCCTGTACTTGCAGGATTTCTACAGGTCCTGTCGAGCAGCCATGCTGGCTGGAGGACAGGTGGAAGATACTGTACGTCACTAAGACCTGTTACTTTATACTTTTCAAAGAAGAAGAACCAAAGTGGTTTTTTTCTGCAGGAGTCTCAAACAGAAATTTGCTCCGCTATACATGTCTATTGGCCTACTTTCTCCATCCAGTGAAAAATAATGTCCATTAAAAAAAAATATATATGTAGTGACTGTATCTGGAGCTTCTAGTTTGTCCCAGGACAGAGAGTTAATATATTCCCTTTTTCCCAGTTCCTCTGATTATGCACTTCTGTTTCACATGAATAGTCAACGTTATTGTTAGCAGGTTCAATTAAACAGCCTTCATTCTACTTCCTCACTGCCTTAGGCAGTAGGTCTCCAATATTTCTCAATTCTGAATAATAACATTTCAATGACGACATCTCAGATAGAACAGAGGGAGCTACAAGGCAACAACCAAAGTTAATTTCTTTTTCAGTAGCAATCATCAGTCATTCTTATTTTTTTTAAAAAGGGAGTCACATTAACAAAGTGCTCATATATTTGATATCTACAATTGATTTCCAGGAATAAACTGCATTAGAAACAATGGGTTTTTTAATCTTTCACAAGACCTGATATCAAAATACAATTATCTTTTTTAATAAAACGAATGCTTTCTAGTTTTGAGTTCCAGTGTTTGCCTCATAATCTCATTTAACTGCTTAAATCATCACCTGACATATGCTGCATGTAGACATAGAACATAAAACATCTATTCAGAGTTGGGCAGAATAATGTTGGAAGTGCTAATCAAAACCTGCAGAGTTATTGCTGAGGCGGAAAGGCCCACACCTCATCTCTAACATCAGGCTGCACTTCAATAGGAAGAAAGTGCTTACTCAGAAGGTGTCCAGGCACACTGTCTGTAAAGGGTATCTGCAAGAGTTTCATCTTCTTTCTGTTCCAAACCAGGTACTTCTGGTGGCCCACAAGACAGACCACAACGGGAATGGACTTGTGCACAACTGTTTCTTCTTCATGCTGACCTCGTGTAAGGAACGCTTCATCAGCATTTGGACTGCACATAAATTTTGAAGGGCAATATTCCTGCAGCGTATGACTTCGTTGATTACCTAATACTTTGACTGTTCTTGCTCTAGCACTATCTCAAAAGTTGTCCCCTTTCTTCTCTTCTTCAGCTTCTTGTCATTTATAATCTTTAGAAAATTAGGATTTTCCCTTGTGCACGCAAAAGCTGTGGTTAAATGGGAAAGGACTACTGTGGAAACTATGCTTTGCTAGTACGGGTGAACTTGTCTTTTCTGGTATCCTGCATCTCTGTCTTAAAAATGAAAGGAACATTCCTTTTCCCAGGACAACATGCAAGCAGTTTGGGGTCAGAAAGTCCGTAGCAGGCAGGATTATGACAGATGGTACAAAGACCGTCATACAGATCATCTACCTGTGACTGGTGCATGTCCACAACATCAGCAAGGCCAAGCAAACCTAGTGTGCAGACATTGCACAACCCCAGCCGCACAAGGATTTTTGAAAGGGGCAGACTGGTAAACCCACTGAAAATACATACTCCTTCCTCCCTCTCTGCAGTCGCAGGGCTCTGCAGAATTCCCACAGCAGCTGAAGGGTCTTCCACATCCTGAAGGCTGCTGTTAGACTGTCAGGGAAGAATCACACATACTGTGGTTGGTTCTGCCTGAAACTTGCAGCCATTCAAACAACAAGACCTGTGTTTGGATCAGGACCTGTGGTCCTGTAGCATCTCATTGCGGTGTTTGGCCTGCTGATTTTGAAATCAAAAACTCCGAGGGACAGGCTAGACATCAGCATGCCTAGTGCTGTGCAAAACATCTTTTACCTGGAGCACCTTATACATCTGTGTGAGAATGCAGGCAAACTGTTTCAAAAGGAGGATTCACAGCAGGATTGGGTCCTTTAGCTCATGTACATCTTGCCTGACTTCACTGCCGCCATCTAGTTCAGGGCTTTTCCATCAAAATATTCATGAGCATTGCAGCAGCAGCGTTCCATCAGCCATCCCCCAAGGCAAGTTTTAAAAATAGATCTGGCTTCTCTCCCACGCTCTACATGGCACCAACACATTCTCTTGCTGTACCTCAGTTCCCTTGACTTAAAAAAAACCACACCAGAAGAAACAGACAAATTAACCAACCCAAAAATCTATAGCGGCCACTCGCTCTAGCCCCTATCGCATAATATGGACCGTTTGCTTCTAACCACGCCTCTCTATCACCACACCATCTGCTTGTAACACAGACCGTCTGATGGGTAGCCGCGAGGTGCAACATTCATTCTGCTAAATCCGAGCCGCCTCCCAGCTGCTCTAGCCCTTTTCGGTGGCTAGTCTCCACCTGCCTCCACGGTATTCTCACACACAGACTTTCTGGATGAGCCCTGGGCACCCACCACCCACACTCCGCTGAACGGTTTCTAGATCCCGCTGCTCTGAGCTGTCTGTACTGTACACTTGCAGCTTGCAGATGCTGAGTCAGACTTGGCTTGCACCTCTATCTTAAGTATCTTAAGCGCCATTTCTCCTCTATCTGTATGACACAGACAGGCATTCTTGTAAAATGTTTGCTTTCCTATCATGGTGTTACAAGGGCTGTAGGAAGCCTTCTTCTCTCCCCAGTTTATCGCATTGACCTCTACTGCATGCCACTGCTATCCAACATACCCAATCACAACATGCCAATCGAAACACCCAAATCTCCTCCTTCATTTAAATGAATGTAACTATATATTGCACTTTATTTTCCAGGCAAAGGAAACCATAACAATGGGAATTTTCCACGCTTACACTTCAAGGGATGTTACAGACTTAGGGAAAAGGTAGGAGGGAAGCAGATAGCTGGAAGAGACTAGACTATGAACTGCCTATCCCTTTCTCTTACCACTCATCTTCTCAGCAGTGTGGCTGTTCTTCGCCAGGTGAGGAGGGCATCCCACCTCCGTGTATAGAGTACTCTCAATACAGGTGAGGAGAGAGATCCATCCAGAGCTGCATCTAATCTACTCATGGCTAATCTCCTCATAGACTGCAACTGCAGTGTGCTTTCCTCCAGCCTCAGGATGCTTTCTCCTGCAGCTCCACCCTGCTGTGAGAATGAGAGGCTGCTCTGCACCTCTAAGGGTGGAAATACATAGTATGATCCTGTAAGTGCCTGTCCAGTGCAACCACAGAGCAGCCCGACAGCATGAAGCAGTACATGGAGTTACGAGGCCTGCTTGGATATTGTTGGAGGGCAGAAACAGGTCCCAGAGACATTTTACCTGCTGAACTGTAGCTGGGAATTGTTTGGGAAGGTTGGTGGTTAGCATGGGCACAGCTGATGCAAGTAGGAGTTCTAACAACCTACTTGCATAGATAAACTTGTTCTACTCGTGGGGAATGTTCTCAGGCAATGTAATTTACTGATGTAGCTGTAGCCCTTAAGTACACACAGAGGCAGTGGTGATTAGACTAGGATTTGTTTTTTTTTCCCCAGCTACGCCAGTTTTATGCTGGTAAGTCACAACCTCTGTGTTTTTGTGAAATGGATATAGAAATTATGTGCTGCATCAGAAATTTACCCAGAAAGAAGATCTATGGGAAAAAAATACTAATGTAATCATACCACTGTATTTATAGCTCCCTCTCATGGTACCTATTCTAAAATAAGCATCTACAGGGAGAATTAGAGCAATGTAACTACAGCAGGAAAAACTACGCCTGTAAATTTTCCATGTAGACAAACCCTAAAGGATTCGTATTCCAATAGGAATGTGTAAAGGTTGCAATACTCTCATGACCTAGGATTCCTGAGAAATTGCAGCTGTGATCATGAGTGTAACCACCTTGTAGTTGTTTTTTAATTTGGTTGTACTGTTCAGTTTGTTAATTCATAACACATGATTTTCCCAAAGACATTTTTATGCAGCATGACCCTTAATTTTTAGATTGTGGATAAAAAAAAAAAAAGCAAGCAAGCACATGCTTTTTTCAAATCAGATCTTTATTTTCTGGTATCCGAGAGGTTCAAAGTAAAATTTCTTAAGGTTGTTTGGAAGGGGTAAGCGAGATAGGGGAAGAAGAATAAGAATAGGAGGGAAAAAAGAGGTGACAGTTTTCCAAGTTGAAAGATGTGTGCATAATGATATTTAAGTTACTTCAGTACCAGTATTTTATAGCATAAAGGAAAAAAGAAGTTGGTTTAGGAGAAAGAGATCAACCTTGAGTGGTCATGAAAGCTCTTTTCTGAAGTCTCATATCTTGCCAATATTTATTTGGGTTCCCATATGCAACATTTGTACTTATCACAAGTATGCTTGCAAATAAATTTAATTCAACCAAATGTTCATCTATAAGCAAACAAAAGAGGTCATGAATACAAATGAAATGATATGGTAGAATCTATTTATAACTATAGTTACCAGACAGCTTTAGCTGCAATATACTAAGTAATTAAGTGGATGTTTGCTCCTATTATCTATAATCAGAGAGCAGGCAATGGAGAGAAATCTAGATAATGAAGGTCCTCATTCTGCCCCTCCTACTGATACTGATTTCAAAGGGAAGCAGTCAAAGAGAGCTTTAATACATATCATCCGTAAATATGGGATAAATGTTATTTTGAAGGAAAAAAGTAAGATTCCAAATCAAATAATGGTTCCAAGTGGCGTTTTGTGAAAGATTTATGTTACTCTACAGTGGTTAATAGTAGAAGAAAGAAAGAATTCCATATTTGCAGGTGAACATCATTTATACATCACTCAGAGAAAAAAGAGGCCATTTAGGTACTGAACAGAACACACAAGTTCAAAGTACCTACATTTGATCACAAGGAACTACAACTCAAAACTGCAGGTGATGAAGTACAAGGAACACAGCTTTCTTGCACTAAGATCAAGATGTTTAAGGACTGTGCAAATATTTCACAATAATAATCTTCACAGGAAATCACAACAGCAAAAGGACTGAAATTCTGTCAGATGAAAGGGAATTGTGAGGAATGTGTTCAGAGGTGCCAGTGTTGATTGAGTAAGCCCAGCTGCTGCCTTCTAGATTAGTCATCTATACAACTCTCTCAACATGTTGTTTGTCAGAGTGCCAAATTACAACTCCAGTGAACTAAACTCTTTTCCTTTGCAGGAGAGGCACATAGTTGGAGATAAGAATAAAATCTGTGACCTATGCCATTATAATTAAACCTCATGAACAAACAATTATTCTGTTGCCAAAGTCATTTCCATCATTTTGTACAACAAATCAAGATCCCAAAATACAACTCGAAGCACCTGTAGTCACACATGAGAATTTAGATCTAGAAGCTCTTGTGTGATCGCAGTTATCCCTTAATTTGGATACTTACACAAACTGAAACTGGAAAACAAAGAAAATTCCTTTCTTTCAAAGAAACCCCCACACCAACCCCAAAACTACAACCCAATACCACCCCTCTAACCCCCGCTATTCTGTTTGGCCTTGTATACAGTGCAATAATTCAGACTATGCAGCAGACCTCAGAGAAGAAAATATTGTTGAAATAAAAGCAATGAACAGCCTTTTCCTCAGCAGTAGGAATCACTCTTTAAGTCATACACACCAAACGAGTGAGGTTTCACAATCCCTTTTAACAGCATTTCCCGCTGACAGTCGCAGGTGGGAGAAGCGGCTTCCACAGAGCGCTGCAGCTGAGTCCCTGCAGATAAAGGCAGCAGCAGGCTAACAGGGCTGGCTGCTGAACCTGCTGGGTAAAGGGCATTTGAAAGAGACCAGGAAAGGCAGAGGACAAGGGAACCATGGGTAATGGAGATTTGAAAAAAATTGTTTAAGGTAAATTCTAATCACAGGTTGGTATAAATAGTGAAACTATCTGTTTGGTATGAGAATTTATAAGAATATTTTGTGCTGGAAGAGAAATTCAGGTGCTGAAAATAGAAATATTTTAACTCTCTATTGGATAGTGAAAGAGACTTCAAAGTTTTCTACTCACTCTTTGTTCGCTATTGTGCAATTAACAAGAAATTAACCTTTTGCTCCTGCTAAGGCAAGGCTTCCATACACCGTCAGGTTAATAAATAGGGCTTTATTTCTCTCTTATGGCTGAGTTTCACAGATCACAGATTGGACACAGTAATTTCCCATCTTGTAAGCCTTCATACCGCTGAAACAATGGGCTTTCCTTTGTTAATGAGTCTTCAGATGAATCTCTTGATACTATTTTTGCCATAATGTCTATCATTTAAATATGCTGCTTTAATTTGTACTATTAATGGGAGATCAGTTAAATCACAAGGTAAAGCAATGCTCCAGATGTCTAGCATTCTGCAGACATTAACACCTGTATGCAATGCATAGATACCTTCTATTTTATTAGCTTCAGCTGGTATGACATACCAGAATATGCCAGTGATAACATACTGTGAGAAGTGGCATTACGCAGATGGATACTTAGTGATACGTCCCAGCTAGATACCACTTGAAAGTCAAAACAGCTCTCTTCTCAGAAAGCAATACAATTGTTTTTCAAAACTTAGAAAACTTAGTTTTGTCGTAGGACTAATGCACGTAGTTACAATACACCTCAAGGATAAGAAAAAAAAATGTGAGCTCAGCTGAAAGAGATCTTATTCACTACATTAAAACAAATATGGCAATACTTTGTTCCATCACTGTTAAATCTTGCTGCTATCCTTAATCATTATTAAGATGGGAAAAACCTTCCTATCAAAGTCTGCAATGCCCCAGATTTTATCTCAGATCACTAATAAATCCTTCAGATTAAACCAGCATTATAGACCTCCCTTCTATTCCACAATATATAATTAAATATATATTTTTTCAATGCATATATATACTTAAACAGTGACAGTCCTTTATGATTGTATTTCAGTATCATTTGTGCAAGATAAAAAAAGACAAAAAAAATCACGTGGCCATGGAGAAGCTGCAAGAAGTAAATTTATCACCCAAAGTGAAGCCATGATTGAAAAGCAAATGATTCTGGAGTGTTTGTCTGCAACTTATTGTATTCGGGAAGTGGATAAGCACACATTGAAAGTACACATAAATATAAAACTTGTGAAGTTTTAGACAGCAGATGGACACATTAAGCAGACGGCATTATTTTTAAGAACAGATGATGGAAGCATTTTTACCTGACAAAACTGCTTCGAGAAAGTAAATATACACTTTATTTCAGACAGTTTTGAAGTAAAAACACAATTACAACTTACAGCTTTTGATGCATGGTAGTCTTTTCTGTCTCTTTTAAAACAAAATCTGTTTTGGCACTTCTACAGATATCCTTCATTGGTCACAAAAATGCACAATTTGTCTACTTTTATTACATAAGTAAACGTAGCAGCTTGAAGTCTCTACTCAAATGCAAGCTGAAATGTCTGAGTATTACTAAAAAAAAGAAGGGTGAAATTAGCATTAGAGCAATCATAATTTCATACGTAAATGGGACTTGCAAAGGATATTGAGAAGTCCAGCTGAGTTATAGCAACACTACAATACAATTCTGTAGTACCTTTCACAAAGAATCTCTGGGTGCTCTTCAATTTAGCACAATTCAAAACACCTTTAAGTAAAATTTGTCTCAGCAGTTCTATTTTGAAATAGCTCTCTGAAAGATGGTAAAACAGAGCTTTTTGAATACAAAAACTGAATTTCTTCTGCAGAACGACAATATTCACTAAAAGTTCTAACTGCAAGGTATCCGTGGTAGACCCCAAGCAATGAAATAAATGTTTCCTTTAACAACAGTTAATTAATAAGCTGAAGATATAGTAATAAAATACCTGTAAAAAAACAGCATAATTTCATGAAGAATCAATGAAAACTGAAAAAAAAAAAAAGTTCTAAGAAACATAGAGCAAGAAGAAGTGAATGCAGCACTGGGTGTCAGCCTTGATCCCCAAGAACATTATGGCGGAAAAGATAACATTGAACTGCAGTAAGAAACACCTGGATTGGTATAACTACTAAAGAACCCTCAGTTTTCTTGCTCTCCATTTATTTCCACAATCTGTCTGTATGTGATGCAAAATAGCAAATAAACCATTTTTATTTGAAAAGTTCCTACAGCTCAAACAACCTGTGAGCAGTGGTCGGAATCGAGGAGGTGTCACCGATCAGTTCCTTTCTTCATCCCATTAGTGCTCAGCTTTTGTTGCTCTTAGATCTTCGTACCTTCCAGCCACCTTCGGCACGTTTCTACATTGGCATCGAGGTGAAATACTACCCTGTTCTGTTTCAGTTAGCAGCATCACAGCGCTACCTCTCTTGAAAGTGGTCTCATCTAGAGGAGGAAAAAGGTAGAAAGACTGGGGTTTTCTCCACAATTTTCAGTTCAACTGTTTCTACATACAAACTCTTTTCTAGTAGTGCCTTGATAACAGAGGATGTTTTTTGTTTTTAAAGACCAGAAGAAATCCAGCAAGTCGTAGGCTGTTAAACCTGGTACTAGCATTTGATAGAAAACACGCTGGAAAGTAAAATTAGTGGCCACATAGGGATAACAGTGTAGGAAGGAGCCGATATAGGTTTTTGAGAGGAAAATGCTGCCTCAGGTCTTACTGGAATTTTCTAACAAAATCAAGAATCATGTAAGGAAGGGTGGTCAGGCTGACATTGCATACCCAGATATAAAATGAAGTAAAGTAGTATATTTGTCTTTTTGTAAAAGAGTGAAATGCATCCAAAATCATGAATGTCTATAATAGGATAGTTCTTTATATTGAAAAATAAACCACCATTTTTTGAGAACATGAGATGAACATTTCTAAATTTTTCATGTGTCTCTTCCTGTTTTGTTTGTATTTGGATGCAAGTCAGAGTTAAGGAAGGAAAACAAAGGTGTGAAGAATAACTCACTTGCATTTCTCAATCTTCAAGCTGAACGCTAGAGGGAAACTGCTGAGATTTCATTATAATACAAATCGTCTCTACTTTCTCAAAAGTGTCCTTTTATGCATGGACTGACACATTACAATGTGACATTTCTACTGGGGGCGGGGGGAAGCGCAGAATATTTTTGAAGACTAAATGTTACATCTTTGAGGCCATCTCTGACAACATATGGAAACAAAGGGCACAGTTCCCATTTTGCTTCTATTTCAAAGGTCAGAAAAGTAAGACATATTTGGCTACCTTGGAAACAATGAAAAGTTTACAAGATGTGCATAACACCTTTGGAGGCCTCTACAAATGGATGGCAAGCACTGCTCTCCAGCTCTCCTTTCATAATGAATGAGTGGCATTATTTTGCAATAGATATCGAATGCTGCGGAATTAAAAAGAGTAAAGGTATACCATGCCCTTGGAAAGTGCTCTAAAGCACATTCTAAAGAAAGACCTTTTTGTGAAATCAGCAATATGTTTAAAGAGAATCATTATCAGTGGAATTAGCAGTAGCACTACAAACAGCAAAAAATCTAGGAAACGCAAAGATTCAGTTAGAAAAAATGTAGATGAAAACAGCTTAGGCTCTTGCAGAGCATTTTCTGACACAAAGGTTGAATTTACAATTGATTTGTAAATTTAAGCTAGAAACATCCCAGTAAGTAAAAGCAGATAAGGAAACAAAGCTTTGAATAGGAGACTCCAGATGAGCCACTCAGGAATATTTGTCAAACACTGAAGCAAAAGACCTTTTACCCTAATGGTGAAGGAACAGACAATAAACGAACTCCAGTTTTCCATCTTGTATGGAGAACATAAAGTAATGAAATGCCAGGTTGTTAAGCTTTGAAAAATAAGTCTCCCTCATATTTAGAACATTTGTAGGAAGACAAATATTGAATTTGTGGAATCAAGTCTGGAAAGCAAGACTTATAGGGACAAAATGTCGATCAAGGACTTTATTGGGTTGTTTAAGAGAAAGTTTTAAAAGAAATTTACAGCCATTACCTACAGGTACCTATAGATGCCCATATCAAAACGGTCTTTCTCAATTGCAATTTTTTCAGCACTCAGAAAAAGCTGAATAGTCATTTATCATACAATGATCCAGTGATAACTGGAGAATGTCACCACTTATTTCATCAAAAAGGGAAAGATTTGTTGGTTGCAAGATACTTTTCAGTCTTGGCCTCATAGGACATCTGTTTTTCAAGCAGTGGAAAATCAAAGGTGTGTCTGTCTTCGTAAAAGTTGGAGTGCTAGACAGTCTGGTTTAAAACAGGTACAGTTTGAAAAGGATTGCTTGTTCATTTTCAGAGAAAACCAGATAAACACATTTAGTCAGAGTAGTTTGGAAGAGATCATAATCATCAACCTTTCTGGAGTAGTGTACAAGATATTTCCTAAGTAATTAAGTACTGCTGAAAAACCTATCTAACCAGGGTGCCAGAGTAATCGCTACTAGTTACATCACTTTTCATTTGTTGCCAGTATTATAGATGTTATAATATACAAACCATAGGAAATAAAATCTCAACTCTGAAGAGCTTACAGCCTTGAAGCAAGCCACCCTGCTGCAAACAAGTAATAAATGAATATAAAAATAGGTATTAAGATTATATTTTTTTATATATATATATATATATTTAGGATAGAAGGCCCCCATGTTCTTAGTGTTTTTTTCTATTTGCTGTATCTCTGCCTCGAGGTTTCTGAAATATCGTATGCACATACTCTGAAAGATAGATTCCGTCTTCAACAATTTAACAATCAAAATATATTTTCTGCGGTTCTTTAGCATCCTTCAGCGTGAGGCTAAATATGACAGGCTATTTTGTATAGGACTAAACAATATGGATGCTAACCTCATTTTCATTTCATGTGACAAAGTTGACAGCATGCTGTAGAAATAAGATGATGCACAAGTATAAACACACATAAAAATTCAGTACCTAGAAGATACAAAGCATGCTGCATCAGCAAGTTTCTGCTGAGATACGAGAGCATCTTTACCTGTCCACTTCCCATTTGCTCACTGTCTTCTACTTACAAGTCGTAGTTAAACCCTACCATGGAAAAAGAGAAACAAAAAATAAAGAGGAATTATTTTGAGAGACTTCAGTTTTATCCAAGCTTATTCTTGTTAAGCATAAGCACAGTCACGTTCAGCTTTGCTGACTTAAGGAAAATAAGAAAAAGTTTCTTCCCCCTAATACCACAGCTAAATCCCATTCTATCTATCTTATTCTATTCCCAAACACATTAACAAACAAAAACGAAACATGAAACTGGAAAATTAAGAAGAAAGGTAAATATAAATCTGGAGAATCCACAAGAAAGGACACTTCTACTTTGTTGTAGTGCAAGAGTTTCAAATTTTATTATCTACTCAACCATATCAGTTGAGTCCCATCTTCACCTCTCACATACAGTATGGATTGACATGACAACTTCTTGCCAGGGTGTTACTTGAAGCCTAATGCTAGTCTGTTGGTAGGAAAAAGAATGTCAACTTTTCCAACATTCTTTAATGAAGAAACTTACAATTTCTTTACAAAATTATGAATCCAAAGGAGGTGAAGTAAGACAGAGATTTCTGATGGTCACATTGTGCCATACATTTGTGTCTAAATGTTGATCTTAAGCTAGATATCCCTTTAAAAACATCCTTGCTTAGTCAGTATTGGAGAAGTACATTTTTAATCTTGCTTGTTTTGTTTCTCAAGGTGTACCCTTCAACAGCACTGTTGCTAGTCAAAACCAATTCCTCCTCCATCAGAAAAAGAAAATGGAAGGTAGAGGGAATACCTGCAGTTAGTGTCTTATTTGTAAAATTAAGATTAAACTTCTTTCTTGTCCCAAATGCCTCCCCTTTCAAAAGAAATATGCACCTTTGCCTTGCTGTAAGGTCTATTATACATGTATCTTACAACACTTCATAGTTATTCCATCACAAAGGATTTGCTGTATTCCTTTGATAGAGGCACAAGGGGAAAAAAAAGAAAAAAAATCGCTACAGCCTGATACTGAATGATAGTTGGAACAGCGCCTAAGTTTCTGTTGCACTGTTACAGAGCTCTGATCAAAGATAACTGCTAGAAAGAGAAAGAAGTTAAATTTCGTATTTACTTTTCAGAATCAGGCCCTTACCAAGTCCACGTGTCTTCTCCATATCAAATGTCAGAATGCTCAGGCTGAAGTTCTAACCCTGAGAATCAAAAATTGGTTGCTGTCAGAGACCCTATCTACAGTAGGATGGTGGACATTTATAAAAATCGAGGCATTTAAAATAGAGAAAATAAATACCTTTAAACAAATATGTGAAAGTTGCAAAACTCGTTTTACATCAGTCTGCTAATTAATTCATGACCACTCTGGTTAAACTGTGTTCTCTTGTGTGTCTACAGTGGGTCACATCAGCAGGACTCAGAAAAATGAACAGAAAGGCCTATGATGAGCTACACAGTAGCAAGTACTTAAGGAAATGGCTCTGGCAGCGACTCCAGAATGTCTGTGTCGGCATCCTTTGGAGCTAACAGAAGTGATTTTGACAGTGCCATATGCTCAGGAATGAAGGAACTCTCAGGGGATAACAGGTGACACTCACTCTTTCTCTGGAGAAGCTCATTCTTGAGAACTCTTCAGTCAGACGGTTGCCAAAAGGCTTTTCTGGAGGAGCTGAAAAAGTTAGGTTTGTGCAGGCAAACATTCCAGAGTGGGGAGCTTTTGGTAAGCTAGATATGGGATTTTAAAATTCTCCTTGCAGGTCTTTTAATTCGCTATACTTGTGTTTCAGAAAGACTGTCAGGTTGCTATAGAATATTTGATCAGAATTCCTGAAAGAGGGACTTGGATTTGCTAAACGTAAGTACAGTAAATATCCTGGGGCCCAGCCTAAGGAATGAACAATATTGAACTTAACACCTTAATTATTCAGAGAAAGGGATGATTTAGCAATTATCCAGATGAACAACTACATCAGGAATTATTTTAAATGATGCTAATATACTGATGTCCTGTAAAAAACAGTCATAATAACATCCAAAAAATACTTTAGAATCGTTTTCACCAACATTTCATCAACATTTGAGTAAGTCTAGTCAGAGCTGTAAATGAAACACATTTAAGTCTGCATGGGAAAACTTGAATCAGTGAATCAATATTCTCATTTTATTTCCTGTTACAAGAGAAACAGATGAATCTTTTCTGAAAAAGATAGCAACCCTTTCATATTTCCAAATGTAAACCACTAAGAGTACAATGCATAAGCAGTCATATTTGTATCATCACCACGTTACTTGGTTTTCAGTAGATTCTATACAATACAATTAAGTTTCAGCAAAAATTCACTTTTGACTTTATGGGGCAAAGGTTCTAGTTCCAACTCAGACTTTACAAAAGGTCAAGCCACTTGAAGTTGAACATTTTAAGTCTCAACAGAAATTGTATCTTTGAACAGGACCAAAACTGTGAATTTCTATTTTTTGAAATAGAGACTGTAAACTTCTTAAATGAAAAAAAAAAAAAAAGGTACCTTAAGTTAAGTTTTGTTGGATTTTTTTGTTGTTTTTTTCTATTTAAATTATAGAGCAGGTTCTACCACTATAGCTACTAGGAAATGGCAACCCATATTTATGAGAAATATATTACGCATCCATACTTTCCATTTGTTAGAAAAAAATAAAAAGAGAACAATCTTTATTAGGTAAAGTAAATGCAACCGATAAAACTAGTGTACCGGGAACTTGAGAACATACCTGGGCATAAACTGATAAAGTATGACAGAACACTGAAGGAGCAGTACACAGAAAATGTTGCTATCATCAAGATTAGGCAATACTGCAGTGAACAAAGCTCCTCACCTGAAATAAGAGGTTTCCTAGTTCAGATTCCCACTCGGTTTTGTCTAAGGTAAAGATTTTATCCGCTGCTACGAACACACCCAAATCCTGTTCTAAGAGTTTCTACCCAACGTAGACTTAGGATGTGAGAAATTTGATTTTCATCAGAATTAATATCTTTCTCCAAGAAGTTTCAGGTAATCTTGTCTGACCAATGTTCAAAGAACATCCTAACCAGCTCTTGTAGCTGAAATTACTGAGTCACCTCAAAAATAACTCACTTTCACTATGACAATTTATCACAGCAGAGTGGTTGAATTAAAAAATATTGGAGAAAACTGATTTCCTTGAACACTAACAACTGATCAAAAATGCTATAGTTAGAAATGGACAGCCAGAATATGGGCCCACCAGGCAAAATGAACTCATGATCACCATATGAAGTCAAGTAAATTTCCTGTCAAATTCATTGTTTAGTTGTACATGAAATCTTCCAGTAAAAAAAAAAACAAACCTGTTCATTTTTGTGACATAAAGTAGGTTGTGAACAAACTGAAAAGGTTTATGAACAGACACAATCTATCATATTTTTGCATGCCTGACACTTTATTTTAATTATGTTATTTTACATTTTTTAAAAAATGCCTGTAGATAAACTAAAAAACCCTGTTACTGAAATATTAAGATTCACTATCTCCCCACCTCAAAACATTCTGAAAAAGTTGTTACAATGTTACATTAGTAACTTTTGTATAATTTCCATTTTCGGTCACTACATTACGTATTTCTGATCTTTGAGGTAATAGGTTTATTTCTATAATATGCTGCTGGGAAAGTGTGATCAAAGATTTCTTCTATTATCCTGCCTACTTTTAATATCTCAGAAGCCACGGCTTCCTTTTACATAGTTACATATTGATTATGAGGGTCTGATTTTGCAAAGTAAGCTCAGAACTGCATATTTAATATTTGCTGGTTTGTTTGTACAAACAGAGCATGTTCATATGTATTCATGTAAGAACTTCCTCTTGTGTCACTATTTGCACATACAGCTCAGAAATTGCTGTCTCAATTATGTATCTTTTTCGGCAGCCCAATCTATTGTAAATATGTATACTGATATATTGACACATTTATCTTTTATACTAATATTTATTGTATAGATTACACTCTCTCAGCCATGAACAAATGACAACCATCATGAACAAACGCAAGAGTTTGACAGCACTTCAGAAAAATTCAAAGAAAGGTAAGAAGCCATTCAAGGCCATGTGTTTGCACAACAGATAGTTTGAGGTTGCTGAGTCATTCTTAAGCATGATTAGGTGAAAAAGAAGGATTTTCCTTCTTTCACATTCAAATGCGTCTAGTTGTTTTGTAACTCGATCATCAAGAACCGAACACATCACAGCTAAACAAGCTGTCTGCAGGGGGGTTCTGAGGGTTAATGATAGTCTCCACATAGGGATGTTTATAATAATGAAATACGTACTGCATTAAAATCCAAGAAGTAGACAAATAATGCAGTCTGCAGAGTGTGAATAACACATTATTTAAAAAATATCACTCTATCTTAGATCTGCATTTTTGGATGCCTGCTGCTTACTTAAGTGATTTTAAGAGGAGATGCAGAATCACTCACACTAAATCAATAAAGATTTTGAAGTATTTCACCTCCTGTGCAAGGTATTGGATAGTTAGGGCACCAGCCAGGTAGAACTGCACTCTGTAGCAGTCCGACAGACCCAGTCCATTCCCAAGAGCCAGGCTCAGCAACGGCAGGACGGGAGGTCTTAGATGGACGCAACGTACATCACTTACTTGTCTTGGGATCGGAAATCTTGGCCCTGGCACTTCTCTGTCAGGTGATTACCCACTGAAATGACATCTCAGTCCCTGCAGGGACTGGCTGTGGGGAACAAAGGACCGAGGTTTTACTTCATACGGTGTCAGTAAGTTGGAGAAAGAGGGTAAGCTTAGCACAGGACTAGATCAACATTCAAAAGCTCTTCAGCATGTTAAGTCATCTCAGATATATCACAGCCTGTGGTCTGGCCACTTGGTTCTAATTTTCTTCCTACTGAAAACTTTACTACTGCTTCCTTGTTAGTTTCTGAATTTAAGACTTCGGAAGAAGGAAGTGCTGTTTCTTTAAGAGACATGAAGAAATATGCGAGTCCATATGTTTGGTGATGAAGTGGCAGACAGAAGTGGTGCATGAAACCCAGAATCAACTACAAACTGTGTGGAATAAAAAAAGAGTGAACAACAGGAAACTCATGCAGAGCTGCTGCTGTTTTCTGTACATAAGTCTGGAATATTATATTGCCCTGTCCCGCAGAGGCACTGCCGGGAGGTGCTGCGGGGGCAGCTGGCCTCGGTGCACAGCGCCGCACGCAACCA
>JANXJC010000029.1:3005024-3015861 GCA_027564655.1 Leptodon cayanensis
ATCTCCTCTCTCTGGTGACCAGCGGTAGGACGCGAGGGAATGGCACGAGGCTGCGTCAGGGGAAGTTCAGGTTGGACATTAGGAAAAGGTTCTTCATCGAGAGGGTGGTCGGTCCCTAGAACAGGCTCCCCAGGGAAGTGGTCATGGCACCAAGCCCGTCGGAGTTCAAGGAGCATCTGGACAACGCTCTTAGTCATATGGTTTAGTTTTAGGTGGTCCTGCGAGGAACAGGGAGTTGGAGTCAATGATCCTCATGGGTCCCTTCCAACTCAAGATGTTCTGTGATTCGATGATTCACCTAAAACAAATATAATAGACAAATACTGAAACATGTAGGCAAAAAAAATTAGGATGAGAGACCAGTAAAGCTCTTACATGAATACAGGACTAAATATTCCAGTATGACAGCCATTTTCACAGTAAAGAAACTTTTGCAATTATGCTAGCAAAACAGCCATCTGCTCTGGGTAGCAGTTAACTATAGTTCAAACTTAAATGATTTTCCTTAGTGGATGTGTGAAATCTTCGACTTATGCAATAATTTCTTTAGTCCCCATGCACATGAAAGGCTCTCATTCATACCAGCCCAAATATTTACGCGGGTACCAGATCTTCTTGTAAAGGCAATGGACAATGGGAAACTTGGTCTTGCTCGTTCATTTTTCCCCGTAGCTCTCATGGCTCCTTTTTATAGTGTTCTACATTTAGCTCTCATCAACTGAGGCACTGTGAACACCAAAACATTTTTACTGTTGCTTTCCCTCTCTTTCCCTTTACAGATACAGAAAATGGGGCTGCTATATGTTTTATTCCTTTTTGGTTCACTTGTTATTTATGCAGTGCTTTCTTCTTGATAGGGAGTAACTCAGTTTATGGTAGCTGGGACTGTGACTCCAGACAGTATATTCTGGGCTTTTTTTGCAGATGTTCTGCTTTATTTCTACTCAGTTATTCTGTCTTTTTTCATGTCCAGTTTTACCTCTTTCCAGATTCATAATAGCATCCATGCCCTGAAATAGCTAGTTTTAAAGTCTATAATATTCTGCTCCTAAACTGGTTCACCTCTCTCTTGTTAACACTATTCTTTTTTTTTATTAACAGGTATTAATACATTGACTTCTGGTTTGCTTTATTACCTGTACTGGTTGACAAAAGGTTTGAAGGGCAATCCATTTTCACCTATGATCTTTCTCATAGGTACTAAGGTATTTTTCTGCAGCACCTTCGGGTCTTTCATCTCAAAGTCAAGTATTTCTTCAGCTATAGAAGGGGACTCTAAACTTTCAAGCATACTGGAATGAGTGGGACATCATACCCAAGTCACACTGCTAATACAGTAGCATGACTAAGGTTGCTTTTTTATGGGAAGTAGAGGTGGCCTAATAGCTCACAGCTGTCAAAATGAAGAAATCTTCCTCACACTTCTCCCTCCTTCCCCTCACCTTGAACCATATTCTGCACATTTCTGGCCCTTCTGTAAGCTGCTTTAACATTATCTCAACAGAAAACCATCCAGAATTTTTCCCCTACATAACAGTATATTAAAGCAGCTATGAAAGCGTCTAAGATACGAAGGAGCTGACACAAAGTGCAGTAAGAATGCAGGGCTGTTGGTAGAGAAAGGCTAACAGAAACTCCTCATTTAGCAGCAGTGAATTGATAGATTACCTGTCTATAGTTTATGGAAGTCTATTCTCTGTCAAGTGAACTTTTTTATCAAGGAAATGTACCTAAGATAGTGTTTCCATAGCAAGATGGCAGACAGAATCTGTTCTATAAATGACACATTACCTCCCTGGATGTGTGACAGGGCTGATCCACCCACACAGCCTTGAAACCCACAGAAACCTTCATAGGACCAAGAACAACAAAACGGCTTTCTTCCTTCCCCAACCTATAGTTGATATATATCAGCAGCTTCTGCATCAACAGAAGTCACTGTCATATCGAGGGACATTACTATAGCATGGGAACAAAACCTGGAGTGTGCAGGTAGGTACGCAGTCAGATTCGCCACCTTAATGGATGCCAGACATGATGAGTTCGATCTGTTCTTTGCTATACACAGCTGGGTACATTGTTTTCCTGTGCTTCTACTCTATTGCATGTTTATTTTTACAAATACATTATCAAAACCAGACAGAGTATTTCTTCAACGAACCAAATTTTAGAAAATGTAATCTGAACATGCAATGTGTATGTCTGTGCATATGTGTCTATACATGCATACACATGAATGCTCAGTTTCATGATACAGTCTTTGCAAACTCTCCATTATGGTATGTTTTCAAGAAAATGGTCCTGAGATTTTTTGACTACATTTAGGCAACCTCCTGTTCTGCTTTCCAGTTACCTCGTTCTACAAAGTTCATGTACGTCATGTGTCTTACAGTGGTGGTTTTAATTTCAATCATTTTTCTACTGTGAATATTGAATCTGTGAGCTGAGAAAGCACTTAATCAAGAGGTCTGTTACCACTCTAACCTGACAATAAGGGCAAAAAGGCAAGTGTTACATCTTGACAATTGTCAATGACATTAATAGATTTGAAAGTTGAAGAGCAAGGTAACCGCTGTACTCCTAAAGTTACGTGATTAACTTCAAAGATGAACCTTTGTTAAAAAGCTCTGATCGTCTCGTAACATTTCCAGTTTGTTTGGGTTTTATTCTAATGTGAAGATGGTTTTGGTTTCTCCACCTGAAGATTTGTGTCACGGAAAAATCAGACACCCAACATGAATTAAAGGATAAGTTTCAAGATATCAGTCAGGTTAATTAGTACCTGTGTTTGATACTGTTTAATTAGCTTATCATTTCTCCAGTTTGATCTTTCCTCTTTTTCAGTCAGTAGATACTTGTTATCAACTTGGACTTACTCCTACAGTGAAGTACTCCACCATGTTATTGAACAACCTGTTGTTTCTTTTTGCTTTGAGTAATCAACAGCGGAGATAAATGTTTCCTTTCACAATATTTTTCCTGTATCACTCTCAGAGGAAACTTAAAATTGCTTAGGATTTTTGGAAAAAAAGCATTTAATACAATAAAGAGAGAATGTTCCACCTCATAAAATCCAACAGCCTAACAGTTAAGGAGTAATCCACTTGCAAGCTGTGGCAGTCCAGCTAAAAGACCCATCCTGAAGTCTCAGATTCAGCTGTCAGTGTAGAAATCTGAAGTCAGCTTTCCAAATGTCTTATATATTCAATTTATATTATGCTTATATGAGAAAAAGCTGGAACCCTTTCAAAAAGCGATTGTAGAAATTTATCCATCTTCATGAAGTTCTGGTACTGAAAAATCAGTAATTGCCAGCAAAAACTATCAAGAAAGTGACAGACTGGAACTAAACAGAGAACTTCTTTCATGTTTTTCTCTTCTGTATACAAAAGGTATGAATGAAAGAGTGTTATACTCTAAAGAGAATTTGATCACTGTGAAGTTAGCTTATACTTAGCATGAGAATATGTGATAGTGTTAGGAATAAATGTACAATAAAAAGGTTTGCAATTAACCATTCAGAAGTGATTGTTTCCATTTCCCCATTTGTTGATTTGAACAAAGACTTTGTTCTCAGCCTCTTGCCCTTCAAGAAAACAAATTATGGCCTTCCAATTTATTTTTTTTCTCTGAACATTCACAAATATACAAATCACATATTACCTTTAGAAACCCCTTTATCTCGCTTGTAACTTGATTCCTGCGTGCAGACTGTCATTAAATTAACACTGTGTTTAGAGAATTTTGCCAATCATTTCTATCATGCAAGTAAAGTTCGGGCTTTTATTACCTTTCTATGATTATCTTCCACTTCTTTCAGTCAAAAGTCTAACACTACACAGCAGAGGCCCTTTTCTGATGGGACCTCTCTGTTCAGTTTATTGGCTATGCTATTTTTTGTTAGCATTTGATTCAAAAGTATAAGATGCTTTGTTTTATGATATGGTACAATATAATAAAAAGGCATAAAAATTCATATTTATGCATATTGTCTAATGACATTTTCTTTTCTCTCTCAGTCTTTCGAAATGTATGAAGAAGACAAAGCTGCTGCTGACTGTCTCCATAGAGACACCATGACAGTATCATGAGAAAACATTTTTATTTCAGTACCTAATGGATTTGCCTCCTGAGCAAAACCACTCAATACGGAAAGTGCCAGGAATAGAAAAGCCATTCATTACCGTGTGCAGCTCATTGTGGTCTGCATTGGCTTGGTCTGTGATAAGTGATTTAGCACAGTGTTTAGAAATGTTGGAGAAATAGATTTTTTTTCAGATTTGTTTACTGTGCCAGATTCGGGGCTTATTTAAGTTCACAGTCTGGTTTAAATGACACAAAAGAGCAGCCTATTTCTCTCAATATAGGAAAATGAATATTTTGCTTGGCCCTGGAACTAAACTTGGTTAAAAAAAGGGAAGCTATTTATTTGAGAAGGCATTCTGTATAATTTAACTGATAACTATCAGAAGGGTTTTTTGATTCAGAAAGTAGAACTGGCAATATGTGATGACTGCTTGCGAGACTACCATTCTAAACTGGAGTTTGCATGTGAACTCAAGGCAATCCACAAGCTCATAGGTCAGAGCTGCAATTTTACATTCTGAAAGATGGAGGCAATACAGAGTCTTTACATTTTTCACTACTTTAAATACACAAATGTTCAAAAGAAGTTCATCACCTCTAGATGTCTTTCCTATTAATTATTTATAATTCCTCTCCAAAGTACAGTGTGGAGTTGTATAGTGCATATTAATATACAGTGGAGTTTTATAGTACATGTTAAACAAGTCAATTCATCATGTGAACAGAACAAAAAGACCAAAACAGAACAAAATATAACTCCCTCCAGATAATTTAGACATCTTAAACCAAAACTGATTCAGTAAGAATATATGTGATTTTGAAATTATTAACTTCTTATGATGTTCTACTTTACTTATGCATTTTTTAAATTGTGTAAAATGGATTTTAACTCCCTGGATGAATTTTAAGTCTTCTGAGATATCAATTCAATTTTGCAAGGAATTTCAGGTAAAAAGACTTTTCAGACTAGTGTTTCTCTAGTTATAATATTATGAAGTAAAAATGCCACCTGTGCGATCTGCAGCTTTCCTGTTTTTTAACTAAATATACAGTGATTTTGAAAGAGGATATTAACTTCAATTCTACCATTACCACTGAGGTTACATATCACTCTTTTCACTCTCATTCCCTCTTGTGGATATGAACCGACTTCCAGAAACATCTTGCTAAAAAAAACCCAACCCATACACCATCATCAATTTGGAAGCACTGAGATGACTTCCTTACGCCAAGTTCCACTCCTGTTTATAATACTGTAAAATAAATCAGGTTTGGTCAAGACGCCTCAGGTGGCAGCTCAAAGACAGAGAAAAAAATCCTTCCTCACTTTTCCAATTCTTTTAGAATAAAGATGGTTTACAATATCCACAAAAAAATTAAACCAGGGCACTGAGCATGCCAGCCAGATTTCCAGTAGCAGTGAACTATTTGTTAAGACATCTAAAAACAAAGAGGGCTGTTACTTGTCATCGTAGTACGGTAACGCTGGTAGACCCTACTGACTGCAGGATGATTTTAAGTAGCCCCATTTATTTTAATAGGGTAAAGCCTCACAATTTGATGTGAGATGGCAGTGGAAGAAATACTTAGGTTTGAAGCATTACGTAGAAACTGCAATTTGCTCTGGAAGAGGGGAAGAAGTAATGAAATATACTCCTGTTCCTTGTGGTATAAGATAAAGTGTTAACTACAGAATTCTTCAGTTGGCTGAGCAGGAGAAGAATAATGCTGTTATTAGATTAATTCAGACCTGCGTGAGCAAATTATAATGAACTAGCAATCCTACTGTTTTTGAGTTTCAAAGTAAGTGCTTGGATTCTGAAATTTCCAAGGGACTATATGAAGTGAGTTTGGTAAGAGTTTTGCGTGTGGACAAGAACAAAAATAAGCTAAGGGGCCATACGAGTACACTTATAAGAGGAAAAAAGAACCAAACCAGATTGGGTAGGAACATGATGAATACTAGCCACTTAAATAACAAATTCAACTTCATTTCATTGCATTAACCTAATACTTTAGTCATATGACAAGTTAAAAGGTAAATAGGTGAAACGAAGGTACTAATAATTGACTGAAAAACATTCTGACAGTTCCATATTTATCTTAAGTAGAGAAAAGAATGCAGAAGCTTTGAAGAACTACTCAAGAGGAAATAAGCAGTTTGTTTATGCTCACCTTTATTGAGCTGCAGTCAGAAGCAGAGAAAGGAGAACACTTCAGTAAATCAAGACTGAACTAGTTATAATGGCAAAAGGAAGATTATTTGACCTTGTATTTTGGTTAATTTAAAAAGAAACAAATAAAAAACTTAAAATGTTTTTTATAAACCCACCAGAGCAGTGGACATTAACATGTGAATAAACACCCTCCTTCTCTATTTCTTTCCACCAGTTGCTCATCAGTGTAGAAGCATCAGGAAGAAACTGAGGTTCTCTTCTTACTGGTCATTAGTAACCTTTTTGGATACTAATGGCCAGTAGGGAGAGAATGTGAGTTTCCAAAAGTATCCAAAAATATTACGCAAGATATGCAGAGTTTACTCCTTTTATCCGCACAAATGCAGAGCTGTGGGCCACAGCCTGGACCCAGAAGATCTAAGGGACCTCAAAACTATTGATGGCAATGCAATTGGCTGTTTTATAAACGATGTTCCAGGTCGGAAAATGGAGCTGCAGCAGCCTCGTCTCCATTGCACTACTGGATTTGGCCCCTCCTAACGTTCATTAAGGATTTGGCTGCATATCATATCATATCAAAGAAAATTTGCTTGCAAAATTGTTTCCTTTTGTCTTAACTGAGAAAAAGGCTTTTGAAAGTGGTACTACTACTTAGATTACAGGTGTTGTTGTCAAGACACCTATAGTCTAAATTCTCATGTCATCTATGGATGTTCATTGGTTGACTTTTAAGTTCCCATTGGTTAACTCCAGCAAATACATGACATGCTAAAGCAGTCCAATATACCATCTGGTATAAACTACTTTATTAAATTATTCCAGTTTATATATACACCACTTTGTCTCTTTCATTAGTCCTATCACCCATAAAACATTACAGAACATAGCTTTAAAGTGCAAGTGATGGAGTTGGACAGTGCCATTACCATTTTAAGCTAAAAATAACAAGAACCTTTTATTGTCATCTCCCACAGCTCTCTGTGATACACTGTTAAATGAAAAGCGACCAACAAGTTGCACTTCAAGTCTGTCAGAAGAGTGTCATTCCTATCAATTTATGTCGAAGGCCAAATAGGCATACTCATCTGAGAAATACAAACCAAAATGCAGTACTTCATTGCATTAAAGAGACGCTTTTGTTGTTTGAGAGAGTCACTTAGAAATGCAACTACTGTATTTTCTCACAAAGTAGTTCAGATCCCGTGCTTCTTTGTTATGTCTATTTTCCATGAAGTTGTCAAGTCAGTGACAGAGTATTTAATGACAATTTTTTATTTCATATTGCAAACTTCAAAACTAATTTGTCTATTCAGGGGCTTACCTTCAGGAACTGACACTTTTTGCCTTAGTTTTCTGCATTCTTTTGTCTGTATGTCTTTAATTTAAAGATACCTTTGATTTATCCTGTGGTGAGGAAATCTGCAATTCTGAAATGATGGCGCCACAGAAAATTATATAATGTAGTGGTATAAGACATAATTTTATAATACCTTACAAACATTTAGGAGATAAAAACGCTTCAGAATAGTACTGATATTGGGAGCAAGAACACTTAGCTCTGACACTTTGTGTCAATTAAGTGATGCACAGTTACATTTGAAAAATACAGTCTCCAACTGTAACATGTGTTGACCTACATTCCATACTATGTAGTGAAAATATAAATCAAATATGAGGAAAATGCCTTTATCAGGCAAGAGAACAATTTTGTAGAATTCCTTAAGGAAGATGTTAGGCATTCACCAGAACAAACTCGTAGGTTATATCTAAAGCTTTGTGATTACATTATCAAGTATAGCGCAAAAGGCATGAGTATTCCTCTGTACCTCACCAAACCCAAATCCAATAAACTTCAGGTTAGCATCTGCTCCAACATTCAGGTTTTTAATAAGTCTGGTCTATAAATGTTGTATCAAAGTTTTTGAGGAAGAAATGGGCAAGGGAGGAAAGAACTATTTCCCGTTATAAATTCCAAGTTCCCTTTTAAGAGAGTCAGATTAAGTTGACCAGTGTTACTAGCTTGGTAAATTCAGTGGCAAAGACTCAGACAGGTTTATTACCTACACGGCGTAATCCTAGTATGTGCATTACAACAAAGTGTTAACGGAGGTATTCCAGTGGCAATGCACTGGTACAACACTATAAGGACTCTAATGCTTTAATAACAGAATGTTTACATATTTTTTAATTCCTTTTTAAACAGTAATCTACTTATTAAATGATGCTTGCATCCTGATCTGGATGCTTATACTGCATACCTATCACATCCTGATCTGGATGCTTATACTGCATACCTATCACACGGCATCAGGTCATTTCGTGCTGAACAAAAGTCTCCTTTATTACTTCTACCTCTATGTCTTACTGGGCAGGACTGTTCATTTTCCACAGATCTCTCAATTTCATTAGTATCGTTTTGTATAGATAGTATATCTATTGGCCAGATTTTTAAATAGCAGCTATTCTGAGTGATGCTTTAGCAAAGCTGTTATACCAGTATACATAGCAGTCACTCTTCCTGCCAAGGCCTACAGTACTCAATTAATTTATGCGGAGTTTAGACTGTTGTAACTGTATTTGAACTAGTTGGCTTTCCAGGTCCTGTGGAACTTGTGGTGCTTACAGGTACTGGCCTGACATTTTGTCTCTGACTAAATCCATGAGACTAAATTTGGGTCCTCAGTCAGTGGCAGCGATCATTCTTTACCTTTATATTTTTGATTTTCAGTGGACAGGTGATCCTGGTTCTGTACACTTCTTTTAATGTAAAATAATACAGGAAGTGTTCTGATCCAACAATATCGAAAACCCACTCTAAGAAAACAAACCTTTAACCACTTTTTCATCTAGCAGTCTGTAAAGGTCTTCCCAGGGCTGTCTGATTAGAAAGGAAGGTAACCGACATTAATTCCCCCTGCTATCTTCTTGAAGGCCAAATGCAGGTCTTCATGCATTTAGCCAGCATCAGGTTTACTACCATGTTCTGTTGTACTAGCTATTCACGTGTACAGTCGCTATAATCCTCTCCCAACCAAACTTTACGGTTTATTACTGCTTTCAGATGGAAAACAATAAAACCGTTTTTCCTCAATAACATGTTTTCTGAAAGATGATCTGAGAAACTTGAAATTAGTGAATCAGACTGTTCAGACATTTTCTGGCAAATTAGTTATTCTGTTTACATTTTTATGTTCTCTGGAAAAAGCTAAGAGCTCAGAAAAAAGAGAACTGTGGTCTGGAAAACCTTCACTGGAATACAGAAAGTGATTGGCCAAGCGTGCTATTCATAATTTCCATTAGTAATGATTAAATAATATATAAAGTTAATAAGTCCAGAAAAGTTACCTGGAAAATGGGAAAGTATCCTTCCAAGCACTTTATTCATATAGAAAACCATGCTTCTGTTTTTAAAAGTGCTAGTCAGACTTTTTGTAGATTATTCTCCAAAGAAATTCCTCCTCCATTCAAATAAAACATTAAGTCTTACCGGGATGAGATAAGATTTCATTTTTTTTTTAAATAAATGAAATAAAATCATGAAGCACAACTGTAAGAAGAAACTATTCTATGTGCCAAGAATACACTTTCCTTATATCCAATGAAATGCAATAAAAAATTAAAGTAAGATGAAAAATTTAAATAAGCACAAACTCTAAGGGACAGTAGGATTTCCTTTCCTCTGGAAGCAAAAGAAAATACGTTTTCAAATAAATGCCCAAATTCAGTTCCCTTCCAGCTCTTATTGGAATTCTGAAAACTCCTTCTACAGCACCTATTATTTTCCAGGTCAAAAATTGGTTGTAGTAGGACTGAAAATCCAAAAGTAAGCAAGAAAAAATATAGCTTATAACAGTAAAATAATTTTTCAATAAAAAGAAAAGTAGCTGTCCTACCAATTCTACAAATGAGGCAGATGATCAATTATTTATTTCTTTTTTTTTTTTAGATTTCTTCATTATTTCACCTTCTTTGCCTTGCAAACACAGGTAACTCAACAATGCAGTCTTTTCTATAAACTGTACTTATTTGATGTACAGCTACTTTTCTAAAATTTGACGTCTTTTACCTGACCGTGCCCTTTTATCCCCTTCTCCCTCTATTTTCCCACATTTGTTACTCTCCAAAGCACCTTGACCCCCCGCTTCCTTACCTTTGGCTCCTCCCCTATACATCCCGCAGTAAGCCTTCTGCAATCCTGAAATGTTCTTTCCCTCCATCCCGTATTGTGCCCCATCCTCTGGGCAACGACTGCCCTCGGTCCGTCAGGCAATCACCACAGCCCTTCGCTGGTGGGGACGGGGACGGGGACGGGTGTCGTGCCCCGGCTACGAGAGGGATGTCCCTCCTGGGACAGCCTGGGAAGAGCCAGGAGAGCACGGCCGTTGCTCTGGCTGCCTTAATGGGTTCCCCCACCTGCCGTTGCGTCTCTGTGCTCCTTCGTGTGCCCGGAGAAGGGAATCCGATGGGGTGATGGCTCCTGCGCTGGGCCTGGGAGGAGCTGGAGCAGGGGATTATTTGGGTTCCCCACCAGGCACTACTCCTCTCTGCTCCTTTGTGTGTATGGAAAGAAGCTT
>JANXJC010000029.1:3015961-3056694 GCA_027564655.1 Leptodon cayanensis
CCACCTGCCGTTGCGTCTCTGTGCTCCTTCGTGTGCCCGGAGAAGGGAATCCGATGGGGTGATGGCTCCTGCGCTGGAGCAGGGGATTATTTGGGTTCCCCACCAGGCACTACTCCTCTCTGCTCCTTTGTGTGTATGGAAAGAAGCTTTTTATCAGAGAAGCTAACACCCTTCACCAGGCTTCTTTCTGAGAACTGGTAAAAAGGCCTATGTGAACGTATTTCTGCATATCATTTCATCCCACAATGCTCATAAAGCAAATTATTCTCAGAACTATTTTGCTTTATCACAATTATGTGCTTAAAAGTATGAGGAAGATTTCAGATTCTTGGTGTAAATTGTTCCTTTTGGGGGCTCTTTTAAAATAATAATTGAGATTACTCTCTATAGAAATTCTCTTTATTTTGAAAATATACTTTTAGAATACAAATGTACACTATGTACACTATGTAACTATTTATGTGTCCTTCGTGTAAACTGCTTATGTGTTGGGTCATGAAGTTATGCATGTATAGCATTGGCTGAAGGGATGATGCTGAAATCATCACTTCATTTTTCTTCTCTAGATTAAAGCAGTTAAATGCCTCTTTTCAATGCTTGGGGTGTGCTTGTGGGAATTATCACAATGGCAAAGAAATGAAATATTAATGAAACAAATATTGAGTAATGTTGCCCAGACTTATTTCTCTAACTTTGGGTATCCGTAGAGGACTTTTACATATTATTTTGTTGTTCTCTGTTGAGGAAAACTGTGGCTGCGGTGAGAATGTTTTGAAAAACACCAGATATATTACTCACAAAAGCCCTAATAGGAAAGTATACTATGTTTTTTTCCAGGTGGGAAATAAAGTCATCCCAGTAAATCAAATTACAGGCTGATTTTCAAGGGCAATCAGAGTGTACACTGTTATGTTTAAACCTGGAAGTATTGAGAACTTCAACAAAAAAAAGCCAGAACGACACAGCTAAATAAATGTAACATTTTGTCAGGAGCATGGAATGGTTCCCACACACTTCAGTGGGGTTTGCTGGAATATCATTTCTCTTAGATCTATCTGTATCTTTTATGTGCTCAGCCTAGATTTAGTTCTTTAACTTTAGACATCAATATTTGAAAAAGATAAATCTCATTATGTTCTCAGAGTTTAAAGTTACAGTCAGAAACTGAGTCATTGTCTGAAAAGATGGGTTTGGTCCAACAGAAATAATTCATTCTAGAAAAAGTTCATGCCAGCCTGAAGTTAATGAGACTGAAGCTCACTCTCTCTAGATAACCAGATGGGGCATTTGAACTGGGGACTCCTATTCTGCTGTAAGTGTAACTTACTGAGTTGGGATTCGAGCATCTCTATTAACAATTCTGTCACTTCAGCTCTTCTTTTCCTTGGACTGTATTACAGGCATCCAAACCAGAAATGTTCCATTTTGAGTAGAAGAAGAAATGTTCATTGAACCAACACAAACTTTGTTTTTCTTCCAAGAATCTATCTATCCCTCAAAACCTATTGGCTTGCAGTTTTTATGACAAATCAGTTTGTCACCCAAAACCACTTCTACAGTGCTAGTCTACATGAATTTTCAAATATAGAAAGATGGAAGTAAACCCAAGATGTTTAATTTAAGATTTTTTTTTTATTTTTGTATTTTTTTTTAATTTTTTTTAAGTTGGGTGGGCTTAACATCACATATCACTTCCGGAATATATCTATAGATAGCACAGTAGAAAACCCCCTCATCTTTTAATCCACAGATTTCCCCATTTCATCAGTAACTAGCAACATCTAATTGAACTGTTACACTTTTAGAACAGTCTTATTTATCCAAAACAGTTTGCATGTAAGGAAGAGAGAAGTGGGGAGAAACATGGTGGACAGAGAAAGCATACAAGCACATTCCCATAAGAATTCAACCCAAGTTAAAAAGTAACCAATAACCTCCTACCAACATTTCAGACTTTCCAGAGAGGGGAAAAAAACCCCAACTCTCAAGTATTTCTTGTGGTTGTACAGTAATTCAGCATGGCAACACTATGGATCCAAACGAGCAAGCTTCTGACCTTTAAATACAGCAATTCAGTTCTATTCCAAGACTTTTCTGCATGAGAGATTGTGTGCATATACAGAGAGAGAGAGAGAGAGAAATCTGACAGGATATGTATTTAAAAGATGCTCTTTAGCTGCTCCAGATGCTAGGAAATATGAACCCTGTAACTATATTTAGAAGTTAGTAAAAACTTAATCTTTTTTTTTTTTTTAGGATGCTTTCATTACACTACTGTTCAGTTGGACTCCATCTTGGATGGAGAAGCAGGATCCATGGTTTATCAGCCACGGCTGTGTTAATGTGTAGGGGAGGAGACAGATGCTATCACTTTGACAAACAGTTATTCCTACAACAGGAAGTGTGGATGACCTTGATAATATTTATTTCAGTCACTCCATTATCTCTCCAACTGAGATAAAGAATAAGGTCAGTAAATCAGACCATCACTGTTTACCAGTCAAAGAACAGGATCCTGCACAATTTTCTTTCTCCTGTCTTTACTACTGGGAATGTCAATAACTGTATGAACTTCAGGTACTTTTTAAAAGCCCATTTATTTTAAGGCTAATTCCCACGTTTTTAAAAATACCTTTTGCTCATTCTAAAGCACAATGTTGACTTCTTCACTATGCTGCACCAAACAAAACCCCAAACACACAAACACCCAAAAGACTTGTTTGCAAAACTGATAAAAAGAACCTAAACTTCTCAGGGCTTTCCAGCACACACAAGCATGTTTTTCGAGATACGTTAGAAGTCAGATTTGTACCACCCAAATAATTAATGGATGTGTCATTAAACTAGATGTTTAGTCCAGATCGTATCATATTTACTCTTCAGCATACATAGTGTAAGCAGAGTATTACTGATTTGAGTACAGCTCAGTAAAGAATTGCATTCAGTATGAATAAAGAGGACAGAAGCCATAATTACACAAGGTCAGATGTTGCCATGCTTAGTCAGTAATTTTAGTAGAGAATTACACTAATTCAAGACTAATCACTTCTAAAAGTGAAGGTTGGAAACACTACCCAGAAAGCTAGTTCTTTGAAATACAGATGTTGCTACCGGAATGACGGAATTAAGCTCAGGTTCTGAATATTAAATTTATTCAGGTTGATTCACGTACCCACTCTCCTGATTTTTAAAGGTAAGAACCCACATACTTTTGTATGTTGTGTGAGTAATCCAAATTAAATGGATAAACACAATGACAGCCATGCTATCACTATGTCAATGCAGAAGAAAATTTCTAGGATGGACACAGGCAATAAAGAGGGAAGGAAATAGGCAATAAGGAAGATAAGAAGCGCAAACACAGAATGACATATTTTCCAAAATGTTTCTGGCTTTGGTTAAATTACAGGAATGACAAATCTCAGGCATTACATTTTCAACTATGAATGGTTTTTTTCACAGAGCGAATTTCCTTCTTTTCCTGCCTGTATGCAAAAATATTCATTCAAACTCAGCTTTATGCTGAAAAATTGTTTTGTTAGTAAATGTGTTACTGACTGACATTATGGAAAGCTAAATCTGGGCAGCCAGCTATTTGACTTGAAATTTCAGGACAAGAAGTAGAAATGGGAGAGAGACCCTATTTTTCTCACAATAAAAAAAAGATTGAGAAGCACTTCATTCAAAACTCAGTATCTTTTTTTTTTTTCCTGACTGATAAAGCTTCCTTTGCAGCCGTAATTTGTAATTTAGCTATTATAAATGTCTTAAATGAACATTTAAATAAGAATATATAAAAATTTTCTGTGTGGCTGTTTCCTCGACTCATAGAAGAGATAATAAATGAAGCAAGAAAACATCAAATGCGTTGGGTGCACTAACTATATATTATATTCCTTAAGACATACAAGTCTGTGATAACTTTTAGGTATATCATACTCTTCCCATAAAGTAAGAGCTAAGTCAATTTTGCTAAAAGAATGTAAATAGTAGTCACTTAGGTCACTGAAACTGAAGCCTAAAATGTAAAGACTTCTTGCAAATACTGATAACGATAAAGCTAATACAAGCGATGAGTACTTGCATGCATCGGGGCATGCAAGTTTTACTCAGTGATTGGGCAGTAAAACAGCAGATAAAAATTAATGTATGTGCCACAGATGGATTGTGAGCTGACCATAAAAACTCAAACAGACTTAAGGTTATGTGGCCTGTTGTTTGTTGTAAAAAAGTCCCAACACAGTCAATAAAACCCTGGAATTAATAGGAAAGATACATAGAACAAAAGAAAATGTAATTCTGCTGTTGCATGAGCCCATGCAATCCTGGTGTCTGGATTTTGTGCACAGTTTGGGTTGACATCACAGAAAGGATGCAAGAGGACTAGTAGATACAGTAGAACTAATAGATTAGGAAAAGGTTTATGAGGAATATCAAGCATATGAAATGACTTCTGCTTTAAGACCAACAGAAGAGACTGTAACCATTCAGCTTGGAAAAGATATAACTGAGGAAATAAGACAGAATCCTACTTGTTCATAGGCAGCAGAGAGATGAACTGGGGTCAGTTTTTCATCTTGTGCTAGGAGGCCTAGGTGCTTTTACCTTGTAGTCTGAAAAGAGAAGAACACCTCTTGCGCAAGGAAAAGCAAATTTCAGTTAAACTGAAATACAAGAGAACTTTACAAAGTGGAAATTAACTTATTCTGAACTGTGACTCTGAAGTCATCTTAAAAGCAAATAGTTTTTACCTGAAGTCATAGAATACCCAAGATGTGCTAACCACAACCATATCCTTTTCGATATATTTATGAACCTTAGTATTGTATTGGGAATCTCATTATAATAAATCAGAAAAAGGAAAGAAAAGCAGAACCTTTGCCTATATCTAGCAACCCTGAAAGCACATTGTTTCGTTGTAAATAAGATGTGTCTTTACTAAGTTCTGTGATTTTATGGGGTCTTTTCATTTGAAATCACCTTCCCTTCTGGTTTATATCATGATGTTTTCCCATATTGAGCTTGCCGTCAAAGTTGGGTAAGGAACAGAGAGAAAAAGTGCTTTGAAAATTTAGTATTAATTTTTAAAACATTGGGGTATTTTATGATGGTATTTTCAGACCACATTAAATGGAGCAGGCTGTAAAGTACTCCTTAGGCTATTACCATTATTAGCCACTGACATAAAATAGTTCTGTTAGAAATAGCGTATTTTTCTTTTCAGTTTTTCAATCAATGACATAGGTTTTAATTTCCAAAGGGAAACAAACAGCCTTCTAGAAATTGCTGAAAAAAAATGGTGTTCAGAATCTAAGAAAACTGCTGAAGACAACTGATATTCACCATTTCCTAGTAGACTTCCAGCAGTATGGAATATTCTGAATGTAGTTTCAGTTTTCAAACTGTAGAAAATGAGACTTTGCTATTAAAAATTTAAGGCTGTCTATAAGCTATATGTCTGTAGTGATCCTTATTTAGTATCTCTGAAGCAGCTCCTTATTCAGCAATTTTAGTGAAGGAAAAAAAAAATCACTCTTTTTGTAATTCAAGTGGCAAAGAACATATCTGGAGGCAAAAAACTTTCCAAAGTTGATTTGGTCAAAATATAAGGGCTAAAAGTAGAGCTAGAATACAGAACTATTTCCAGGTTTCAGGATGTAAAATAGGTGAAGTCTATTCTTAAGTTTTATTTTTAATTACAAGATAACTTAAAGTTTTCAGATTTTTAGACAATGCTGTGGTCCACATTTACTGACAGCTATGCTGGAACTAACTTCTCAGGTTTTTTCCTGAACTTTTCATGCTCAAAATATTACCTTTCATAGCTTTTCCCATACTGAAGAGCTGATGTTAAATTATGCAGTAGACAAAAGGAAAAACCAGGAAAACAAGTAAGTGGCATAGGAGAAAGGCCTCCAAATTTTGACTTATTCTCATCACATCATTCACTGGTCAGGAAAAGATAAAAGGAAAAAGGTGCAGAATTTAAGTTTTCTTTTCTTTTTTTTTTTTTTTAAGGAGCTTACACACAGAGGAAGGAACGACCTTTATTGAAAAAGGTTATTTTGAGAAACACCTTTTTGCAACATTATAAAATGTTACTGGTCAAAAATGTAATACCTTCTATTTGTTAACTCTGCTTAGAAAGGTAGCTTAAACCAGCAGTCAGAATGTCTGAAGTTATGTATTTATATTACATATTATATATTATTATCCCATTGACGTATATTTATAGTTATATACCTATCATATAGTTACATATTTATTAAATAGAAACATGTATGCATATTTATGTATATCTATGTGTGTGTGTCTGAGTATGCATGCATACACCCTTAACGCCCTGAAGCTTTCTACTACTCTTCCATGAGACTTGGGAAAAACTGTCCAGATGGCAACGAGATATCTTCTTTGCAAGGGTCCTGCATCTTGAGGTGGATCAGACAAGACTCCCCCAAACTGCCATTCTGCTGAATTCTAATATGCAGCTGGCCCATGGTCCTTTGGGACCATGCTAACACATGCATGGTCCATTGCTGTTAGTTCTATTCCCCTTACATTGGGTATAAACCATCTCTTACCTATGTACAAAAGACATGGCCTTATATGATTATACCTGCATCTGCATTAACAGTCTGTACTGACTACTTACAAGAGTCTTATCTATGCATAATTTGGTCAATTCTGCAGCAGGAATCTGCTGGGATAGTCAGATTGTCGACCCGGGATACTGATCAACAGATTGAAGCATATAAATAATGCTAATTAATTGGTTGGGGCATAGCAGGAACTTCCTGAGTAACCTCTGAGATTGAAATTTCAGCCTGGAGAGCTCCTGCAACACTTAGTAAATGCTTTTCTGTGAAGCCAGGTAGGAGTTCAGTCAGTCCCCTTGTCTGAAATCAGTCCATTACGTCCAATGAGCCCATTGCCTCGTCTATCTGAAGAACAGCTGGGAAATTCATGGGCCACCCAGGGAACCAAAGACTAAGTGTGCTGGGTGCTACACAACAATTATAACTATAGGACAAATTTTATTCTTACCTTTCTATCACACTTACAGACATAAATTCTATGATCCTTGCCACAGGTTCCTAAAGTTGTTATTGTTTCCATAGCCCTTTCAAGCAGTTTTCAAGCCCTTCCCATTTTAGGTTAGATAACAACAGCCAGCCCACAACACAGTAGATGAAAAACTATCAGGAAAACTTCTCTCCCCAAGAAAGTAAAGTCTTCTTGCATGCAGCTACCTGAAATGAAATTCAGTTCTTCATGTTACACACTGTGAAAGGTCACTTGAGTATACAACAGCTGAAACAGAGATGAAGTATCAATAGAATGCTATTATTTTTAGCTAGATACTAAGCTTAACAGGGCTGCTGAGAAAAATGAAATGGCACTTCACACATCCTGCTTGAGATGTGCTACACCTGGTTGTGGAGTGGGAAGCACTGTGAGCAATGAAAAGGAATACTTCCCCGGTTCCAGTTCCTCAGAAGTATGTATATCTGTATTGAGAAGTATGTCCATCTGTATTTTTAATGTATGCACAAACCAACATTTGAACACATGAGGTTGTTAATAGTTAAACAAAAGTTTTATCTCACTGAAACAAGAAAATCTACTTTAAGAATGGAGTACTTTCTCTTTGTAGGTACCGAATGTCAAATTCAGAGCCTTTTCACAGTATGGATCTTAGGCTTTACAAGGAGAAGTTTAGCTTTTGAGTTCTGACAGGATCCCTCTGAAACTTTCCTTATCCAGGTCTCTTGAATATCTCCTCTCTAGACTTCATTCTTCTCAGTGTCAATATGATCTCAGTTTCCTTGGGTGGGAGGGGGATGATTGGGGCTGATCCCCTAAATAAAAACTTTTCATCTCCTTTAATGACAATGTGTTGCTTTTTTTATTTTACCTTTGTTACTATCCAAAAAGGATGTTTCATCATTCTGTCATAAAGAGTTCTTAGGAATGATAATCCTTTAATGATCCTCTAACCAACTAATTATCTCTCCTATTAGTATACCAACAAGCGCTGTTCAGCAATATTGAAAACATTGGTGGGTTATCAGCACTGTTTTAGTCACAGATCCAAAACTTGGCACCATACGGACTAACTCCATCCCAGCCAGACCCAGTACAGATATGAAAGACTTGCCACCGCACAGTTCATGTCGAATATCTACAGTCTGAATATTCAAAAGGCTAACTCAGTAATGAAAAGTTTATGTTTTTGCCTTAGTTTCTGTCCATGTGGAATTCATTCTGAAAGTTTAGTGAAAGCAGATCACTAATTATTTATGAATTTATTCATCCAAGAAGTTGTATTAGTTATCAGTATGAAATTAATCAGTTCAAGATTCTGTTGCTTGATCTCCTATTGCATTGGAACTTTCAGCTGAGATTTAAGTCCTCCTCAGAATACACTAGTAATCAGAAATCATGAGTGTGGCATGATTAGTGGGTGACAAAGTCATAGAACATAGGTCGCCTACACAGTTATGTAGGTGGTAAAAATAAAGAACTCTCCTGACCTTAAAGCCCCACTCCCTCTACACTATCTCACTATTTCTTAAAGCTACTACTCCAAAACCAGACAACTTTTCTGAAGCATACTGTGCAGCTAACAAAACAATTTTATACAACTTTCTTGCTTCTCGGTTTTGATCCCAGTCTTTGATGATAAAAGTCGTTTCCTTCCCTAGACTGCAAACACAACTTTAAAAAAAAAAACACCACAAACCAGCAAAAAAACAACTCTGGTAGTAAAATCTCCATACCTAAACCAGAATATACACAGGTGGTTTAAAGATGTGTATCATTTTAATTTTGAACTTATCTGTTGAGGAGGGAAAGACATCATTCAGTATTTCTTCTCAGAAAAAGCCTAAAATTATTATACAGTTTCACATAATTTGCAAAAGCTCTTGGAATCAACGGGAATTAAGTCAAACAACTTCAATATTAGTTAACTTCCCTTTTACTTTTCTTACTTGTCAGAACAAAAGAAAAGTTGGGACCTTGAAATTCCCACCTTCACAAGCATCCATAAATTTTATGCAAAATTTATATTAAATCCTAGAAATTGTCATTGTATGTTCATGCCATATAATATTTTAAATGTGTTTATGTACAAAATTTCACCAAAAAACCCTACCAGTCAATTTAGAATAACTTTCTCTCTCCCCCAACCATTTACTGATTTTGTTTTAGACATACCTCCAAAGAAACAAAACTGTTTTAATAGTTGTCTAGACACACTTCAGTGAGTATTCTGTTTGAGAAGACCGCTTCCCTATATACTTGGAAAATATATTTTTTTCTTTTTTTGCTTCCAGTTATTCTCAAATTTAGAAATTTGAAACAATGGACTTACTCAAAGGTTTCTAGGGGCAATTGCTCACATCTCCTCGCACCATGCCGTGCTCTGCACAGTGCTACCTTTTCACAGAGACCACTCAGCTACACATTCTGACATCTTCTCTTCCCTCTTCTCCTTCCTGCTCCATCCTCAGATTTCAGCTGCAGTTTCCCGCAAAATTTTGCCATACTGGTGCATGTTCTTTTTAAAAATGTGGAAATGCAAATCCTACATGTTGAATTCCAGGTAATCTATTGCTCTTGAGCATAAGAGGCACAAGAACTGTAATTCTTATTTAAGATAATACACCCCACCTAACTGAGGCAGTTTGTGGCACCAAAAGTCCATTTTCTCCAGTTCAGGAAGGAGTCTTTGTATGGTCCATTTACATTGTTTCAGTTAGTGTAGTATAAGTGATTGAAATGTTATCAGTAACTATTGTCACATAGCAGAATAAGAGGAAATACTAGTGTTTTCTATTTCCCTACACCCTCTCAAATTCGAGAACTTAAGTGTCCAGACAGTTATGCACTTCCAGTTTCTCTGTAAGGAGAAAAACTCTAAAAACTTAAAAATTACTAAAAAGATGTTGCAGAAGTAATCTAGCACCTAAATTAAGACTGGAAAGCAGCTCTGCAGAGAAGGACCTTGGGATCGCAGTGGATAGCAAGGGAAACACGAGCCAGCGGTGTGTCCCTGGGGCACAGAAAGCTAACAGCATCCTGGTCTGCATTAGGAAGAGTATTGCCAGCAGCTCAAGAGAGGTGATCCTTCTCCTCTACTCGGCGCTGATAAGGCCACTCCTGGAGTATTGTGTCCAGGACTGGGCTGGGCTGGTTTCTCCGGTGCAAGAAAGGTGGGAACTTACTAGAGTGAGACTGACAAAGACACAAAGCTGATGAAGGGACTGGAGCATCTGTCATATAAGGAGAGGCTGAGAGAGCTGGGACTCTTTAGCCTGAAGAAGAGGAGGCTCGGGAGGGATCTTACCAATGTGTACAGATACCTGCTTTTGAGGGAATGAAGATGACGGAGCCAGACTCTTCTCGGTGGTGTCCAGTGGCAGGGCAAGAGGCAATGGGCACAAACTGAAATACAGGACATTACATCTGAACACAAGAAAATGCTTGTACTGCATTGGTGGTAAAAGACAGACACAGGTTTCCCAGAGAAGTGGTAGAGTCTCCATCCCTGGAGACATTTAAGACCCAACTGGACACAGACCTCAGCAACCTGCTCTAGCTGCCCCTGCTTGAGCAGGGGGGGTGGCCCAGATGACCTCGAGAGGTCCCTGCCAACCTCAAGCATTCTGTGATCCTGTGGTTGTTGCACTGCTTCCTCCAGTGCTTTCCCTTCCCTCCTCCAATACCTGAGCTTAGCCCAGTCTTTGGTTTTCTTCAGGCTGCAACTAAATCTCACAGAACAAAACTGACAGTATGCTACAGGGAACTCTTTGATTCATGTACACAGAGAGGTAAGGAACACTTTGACGTGAATTTGTGTGTTTTCTTTCAGTTTACTCTTCATAATAAATTGAACTATATCTTATAATTAGCCTCAAAAAAGAGGCAGCCTAGAACAAGAGCCTGAAAGGACTCGATGTCAGAGGTTGCTGCTGTATAAAGTGATACAGTTCAGCTCCTCAAATTCCTCAGTATTTTCCTTTTTTCCTCACCCTCTCTGGATCCTCCCTAAAGCTGACAAGTGATAGCCTTTGAAGCAAGTGTCACTGTTGATCTGAGGACTTGCCACCTCTCAGATAAATGAATTCTCCAGCAGCCCAAGTGCACAAAGTCTGCAATTGCTTCAGCCCAGTTCTTGTTCACTTGCCAGAGGCAGGGCAAGTGCTGTCACCACTTAATGGGAGAAATGTATCTTATGTTGAACTGTCAAAGAGGCATTGTTTTAAAGTGAACAATTCCAATGCTTACTTTTACACATACTACTTAAAGACGTTGTGGCATAGGAAATGTCTTTTTGCCATCACACACATCAGGAACAGTTTCTATTCATCCTGTGCCACTTCTATAGAATTTGAAGACAGTAATAATTGGAAAAACTATGAAGATGAGCCTACCAAATTTAACCACACACTTGATTTTCCTGAACACCAGATGGGACAATTTTTAAACCAGTTCTGATCAATAAAATTAAGTTGCATACTCTAAATTTTGCAGGGTTTTGTTTTTTTTTTAGTGGTCATTTTAGATAACTTTATTAAGTCTGGTACTGACTAGTGCAAACAGGTGCTGAGCAGCAAGCTCTATATCTAGATTAGAGCCTGTATTTTAAATAAGTGTTAGATAACATATGGGCATTATTATTATTGATGATATCAGAACTGAGTTTAATTTGGCAGGCTGTGTGGCAGACCGTTCATTCCCATCCCCCTCCACATCAATTCCTCTACCCATCTAAATCAAGACCCCCAGAAGATTTCTTAATCAACAGGTTGAGATGCTCATAAAGTTTTCCCTGAGCAAGCAGTGGAATTGCCAATTAGTGGTGACAGGTATTTTGAAAACATGTTCACGTTGGCTAGCATTTGCTCTCACTGCATCTTTCCTACTGGTATCTTAGGAAAAGAAATCTCATTCTGCTGCTATAGTATGTGATTATTCAGTGTAAATTTTCAGAAAACATATACAAAAACCACACACAGAACTCTGCTTAATACTTCAGAAAAGCACAGCCTAAGCATATTGAGTGAGCAAAGGATCATTTTACATTATTTTATTTCTTAATCCCAGCTACAGTGATAATACTATCCTTGAATCTTTGGATCAGAGCAGCTATATTCTTTTAGGGCTCCCAGTTTGTAGCATAGAAGTGTAGTTTGTGTTTCATTCAGTGGGGTTCAGCATATTAATGTGTTGATTCTGTTTAAGAACCTGGAGCGAGAAGCATTATTGATTATAGTCACTGTTCTTCCATCTCTCTGCTGACTTCTGTCCAAACCAAAGGATCTGGGAAGCAATTATTGGTCTGAGCATAAAGCTAAAAGTCAGAAGTTTTATTGAATGCAGTGAAGGGAGAGGGTAGTTTTCATCTTAATTCTTCATGATATGCCCTTCTCTTCTCCATGTTGAACAACCCCAATTCTCTCAGCCTTTCTTTGTAGGAGACGTGTTCCAGCCCTCTGGTCATATTCAGGGCTCTCCTCTGGACCACCTCGAACAGGTACATGTCTTTCTTGTACCCAGAAGTGGACCCCAGAACTGGACGCAGTACTCCAGCTGGGGTCTCACAAGAGCAGAGGGCAGAGAACCACCTCCCATGACCTGCTGGCCACACTTCATTTTATGCAGCCCAGGATGTGATTGGCTTTCTGGGCTGCAAACACACATTGCTAGCTCATGTCCAATTTTTCATCTACCAGTTTCCCCAAGTCCTCCACTGGGCCGCTCCCAGCCCAGACTGTATTGATACTGGTGACTGCCCTGACCCATGAGCAGGACCTTGTGCTTGGCCTTGTTGAACTGCATGAGGTTCACAGCCATCCACTCCTCAAGCCTGCCAAGGTCGCTCTGGATGGCATCCCTTCCCTCTAGCGTATCAGTTGCATCACTGACCTTGGTGTTATCTGAAAACTTTCTGAGCTTGCACTCAATCCCACTGTCTATGTCATTAATAAGAGATGTTTTGACCTGTATATTGAAGGCCTGGTGAATTGAAAGGAACTTCTCAGAAAAGGCATCAATTAGGGGAGGGGAGCCAAGTGGAAAACTGGCACTTTTTTTAGCATATCTGAAGGATTCATGCCAGCCCAGTATATCAGTAAGAGAAAGGGGTTAAATAATCTATTCAACAAAAGCTTTTTTGTTGGTGACAAAAAGGCTAAAGAAGAAAGGTAAAGGAAAGAAGTACATCTGAAAATTATATTGCAAATGGAATTTGTTTCCTCTCCACAATATAGCTATAAGGATAAATTTTAGTAGTAGAAAAGGGCAATTATACCCACTGAATTTGTTCCTGTTATGATAACCAAATACAAATTGAAATTTTTCTTTTGAATAAAAATAAAGATTATATTGTTAATGAGATTTTCTTTAAGTATTTAAGCTAATGACTAGCGAAGAGTTTGCCTGAAGCATTTCAAAATAATTTGCAGTAAAAGAGGAATTGGCTTGTTATTTCAGCTTTGCATTGTCAGACTTGGAGAGGTTTTGGTGTAGCACATGACCTAGAACTTCAACAGTTTGAGAAGTATTCAGATGTTCTTGTACATTTCTCATATTAAATTCAATGCTTTTTAAACAAAACCAAATAATTTAGAGTTGCTTGATTACCTTCTGAAGCTTACAAAAAGTCCTCATACAACTTAAGTGTGGTTCTGTCAGAACACTTGTGCAACCCATTCCTCCACAAATGCTCTGCCTTCCCTGGGATGAAACCAGGAAACTGTCGGCTAGTCCCATGCCTTTTCTAAACCTGCTAGTTTTATATTCCTCTATCGAGTGAGATTCTGGCTTGACAGCAAGAATAATTTCAAGTCACACTCAGGTATCAAAATTTGTTCTCCACATCCATCCAAATAGACTCATTATGTATAGCAAAAAAAGAATTATGTCACATTTTTGTTAGCTCTCCACAAATTTCAATGAATATTAAGTATACTATCATGAATGTTAAAATAAACTTACAATATACATCTTTGCATTCACTGAAATGAACAGAAGCAGCTTCATCCAGCAGCATGGGAGTACACTAGGACTTAAAAGATGCAGTATATACCTTTAGCAATTCATTAGAGGTTTCTAACAAGTTGGTACATTTAATCTGTTATGTTTATTCAGACTAAACTACTCTGGACTGGTTTATTATGTATCTGTAATTTATAGCAAATAAGGCCTGGTAAGAATTTCCAAAGTCATCAGTATTATAAAAAAACATTAAGGGTTAGATGTCCTACAGATAGACAGCCAATGCAAGATTTAGAATTAACTGAGGTCCTCAGTTTCAAAGCTGCTCCCTGAAAAGCCCTTGCCAAGTGCTGCCTAAACCTAGAAACACTTGGACACTTGCACATTATTGTGTACTTCCTGTGGGTTGTGATGTCCAGATTGCTGCAAAAGCAAAGAGAGAAGATTCCTGAGGATGGAAGTGGAGAAGTCCTTGTGCTCTCACATGGAAAGGAAGCTTGCTAAACAGAGCAGTGTGATTGAATGATAGAGAGTTGACTGTTTAAACTAAAATGGGGAGACATCACCAAGCAACCGCCAAAAAACGCATACAACCAACCAAGCAGCCACCTAAACACATGCCTGTAATCCAAATGGTTCCTATTTGTCTTTGAAAAGGACCAGGGATAAAGCAAAGCAATGGTGCAGAGAGGAGCCCAGTGGAGAAGATCAGAAGCAGTACTGAGAGTGTCAGGACTGCACAGCTCCTGCCAGCAGTACAGGAGAGAAACAGGGAAAACTGGCCCTGGGAGCTGAGATGCATGTGTGTAGGCATAAAACCTTGTATATCATGGTCAAGAGGATGGTTGTATTTATAATGTGAGCAACCCTCGCATTTTTTTTAGTTCTGATGTACCTCTATTACTTACTAGGAATATAAAGAAAAGTCAAAACCTCTTTCCCATCTGAGTATCCAAAGTCATGCTCCAGTCCTCATCAGTGAGCTTTGAATTTTTTATAAATTATGAACTGAGCAACAGTCCCTTGAAAAACAGGTGTTTGCAAACAAAAGCTACATGTTAAAATCCTTCAAAGCAGAGATAGCCGTGCCATTTAATTTCTCTCAATAGTTTGACAGCAGCACTTTTATTTTACTGTAGATATCTGAAACCATTCTTTATAACTAGAAGAGCTGGAAAATTTTCAGTAGCCCATAATTACATTTCCCAGTGGCTAGCTGTAGGCACCTTTCTCTGTAGTCTAGCGTTTGGTTTAGATCCTTTTCTGAAATGAAGAATGACTCACAGGTAAGTTTAAGTCACAAGAAAAGCTGCTCCTACTCCCAGCTAATCTCTAAACCACCATTCATCCTCCATGAACCTGCTCTCATTACAGCAACAATTGCTGAGCCACATGCATACTTGCTGGTAAACTTAGCCTGTAGCTAAATTGCCGCTATTCCCTGTCTCTGCTAAGATAACCTAAAAATCCTCTACAGTTTCTTTTAATAGCCAGGAATGTAAAGCAAAATTGAAAGCAGTGATTAATATGCAGTTCAGCTATCTATTCAACCTCTGAAAGAGGCAGCCTAAAGACAGGCTGGATTGACAGTTCAGGATAATGTTGCCTGCTTCAGTTGTCTGACTTGCATTTGCTTGTATTTGAGTTCTCTAAGAATTGTGTCGCTAATGCACTTCTTAGCCAGTCAGGTCACCCAGACTATAGTTCTGGTGTCCAGGCTGTGCAAGAAACATTCAAGTTGAGCAATGCACGTTCAAATCTTCCACCAGCTATACCTATTAAAATACATATATCTGCCATAAATTCTTGCACAGTCAAAATAGAGAAAAAAGAAGAAAAACCCAAACTTCATAAGCCATACTCAGTCCAAACAGCTTAGAGAATACCACCACAATAAAAGAGTATGTCTAAAGAAATTTTGCTAATTGAATTCAGTTTAGCTAACGTGCGAAAGAAGATAGTGAACTTAATAAAAAAGATTTTGAAGTTACGTTGCATTTCTATTTCCACTACTGTCATGGACAAAACAGTCTTAACTTGGGGAATTTCACTTTGTTTGATTTATTGCCAGTTAACATAATCTTTTAATTACTGATTCAGTTATTGAGGAAAAAACCACGTACAATTAAAGAGACACCTAGGGTAACACCTTTTCTCCCAGCTTTACAGCTCAATTTCAGTTCCACACCTCTCCTTGCCCTTTTCTAGTCTCCACTCCTGTATTTTTCAGCAGTGGGCTCCACCACGGGCTGCAGTACCTCAGGGCTGTCCCTGCTCTGCAGTCTCCCAGAGCTCCTGCAGTCCCTCAGACCTCCTCCAGCACGGACCATCCCCTTCCAAAAGTGTGTCTCCAGCTGCATCCCCAGCGATGTCTTCTTCCCTGTGCCTCCTGCACTTCCATCTCTGGTTTCTGCAAAATGCACCTCTTCACATCTCCTCATGCATCTCCTTGTTCATCTCCTCTGCCTCCTCACACCTTTCTTTTTACGTCTCCTACTCCCCACAGCTACTGCCCTTTCTTACTGACGTCTGAGCAGCGGGGCCACGTGCTCCTCAGACTGAAGTTTTGGTGCGCAGTGGGCTGTTTCTATCTCTTGCCAAGTCAGCTGGACCTGGCTTGATGGACACAGGGTAGGTCCTGACCTCCTCCCGCACACGGCATCCTGCAGCCCCCGATACCCAAACCCTGCCAGTTGTGCCCAGTAGTTGCCTGCCTGGGAAGAAATGAGGAAAAAGCTGTCCTGTTTTTAAATAACTGGAGAAAAATATTAATCTGCTCTGGAATTATCAGGAAATTAAATATTCCCCAATTACAGGTGCAGGTCTCTCCTGGAACACCAGTTCTTCTGACATCATTGAAAATGTTGTTTATTAATGAACCCCAGTTAAAGCATTTTCTCTTCCTAGATTTTTCTATTAACCTCTGAGGAAGGTGACATAAGAAAGAAGAGACCAAAATGTTTTGTACCATAGCATCCTTGCATCTTTCAGCTGCCTTTTGAACATATTTCAAGCCAAACCTTCCCAAAGGCTTTTCTACAGGTATATTTATCACCAGGCCTTAAACAGTTGATATTATGCATAATTTTTATTAAACATGAAAGACTTTCAAATTAATTAGACAGCTGATTAGTTGGTAAGCCTGTTTGTCATTGCTATCACCCCCAACATTTTTCACTGCATAACTGATAAGTTAAATACCTGATTACACTGAAAGTTAATTGGTTTTTAATAGAGCATCTGCAGAAGAAAGTTGTAAGCTCTGAGGTACATGCCAATCAAAATGTAATACAGTTTTTAACTGGAGAAGATTAACACATGCCACTTCATAAGGTTTGAACCTGCCTCCCTCCTCCCTGAGAGTTACTTGAAGAGATAAAATTCTTGGCCAAGGGTACACAGTGTGAATAAGATGCATTCCTTCTTTCTGCCAGTACAGTTTCTTTAACTTCAGTAGAATTTTACATCAGGGTGAGGTGGTTAAGACTACTCTAAGGCAATTTATTACAAACAGATTGTTTACTTCGGTACACCTTTAGAAAAATACCTCAGTCCAACAAGAAAATGGGGAAACAGGGAAAATTAGCTGATTATAACTTGAAAGAACAAAACCCTATGCTAAAGCTGTATTTCTAGTTTCTGCTAAAATGAAGAAAACAACAATAGTAAGGCAATTTTTTTTTCAGGTAGGAATAAAATGCAGACAGAATAGCCTTATTCTCTAAAAATAAGGGGCAGCAGTCATGAGCAGGATATTTTTTCAATGATTTTTCAAAGTTATTACAGATCTTGGGAGCTGATAGAAGGAATTCTACGCACTTAAAATGTACTTAACCATGAAATTTGTAATTCTTATAAGATTATAAGTTTATGATATAATTCTTATAACAATTCATTTCAATAATTGCAGGTTTTAAAAAGCATGTTTTCTTATGCTGGATAGCATTCCACTGAAACGTGGAATATATTTCCATGATATGATAAGGGCATTAGGGTTAAAGAGCTTCATATTGAGAATACAAATTTGAACATCAAATACCCTGTAGGAGTATTGGTTTCCTTCATTCCATTTCTGGATCCACACTTCTACACACTCTCCAAATCTACTGCGTGCTCTATCCATACTTCTATCCATAGTACAAGAGTTAAAAATTCCACATGCTTATATATAAATTCTGTTCTACTACTGCATTACCCATTTTAAACCTCTTCTTTAAGGTTCTGTCTGGATCACTACTTTGCTCTTTTCTGTCTTTTTTTACATTCCAGAGCTCTACTTTTTCAGTTTCCTTAACTACTACTGTTCATAGATTTTCAAAATGTCTTTTTACCCTGATCAGTCTTCAGAAAACCAAAACGTTAACTATATGCATTACAACATCAGTACTGCTCTCCTATCTAATGACAGCCCAAGATATTTAGTCTTGGTATTTTTGATGTTATCTTTTTAAAACTCTTGGTAGAAAAAATTCTACTTTCCTGAAATCTTTCACCTGACCTCAAATATCCCCAATTAATCAAAGTTAATTAAGCCTTTAATATTTTTTATATGCTTATGCTTAACTTTCAAATACATAATATTTTTAGTTGTCCAAATGACCTATTCTTCTGCTCAAAAGAAAAAAAGGTGTAGCCTTAAGGCTACTTAAGAAGTCTTTTCACTGAGGTATTTTTTCATAGCAAGGTGGATCTCTCTACTAATCAAGTTTCATCACCTTAATGGAACAGATATAACACTGCTAAGACACATGTTCAAATTCATTCTAGTGTTATCATAATAAACAAAAAAAAATAGAAATCTATTACTGTAATTTTAATCAGTTTTGTAGACTCCTGATCTCTACTAACACTACTGATATTCTTGTCAGACCAAATTGTCTTAACTGCAAAGTTAAGATTCTGATATTCTGAAAAGGCTGATAGTTTTATGAGTGTATTTCGATACATGTAGATAAAAACCCTACATCATAACAGAAGTCCTTTCAGAAAAAAAATAGGACAACAGCCTGTTTCTTAGAAGCTCTTGCTTCTCTAACTAGTGGTTGACAAGATAGTCACTGTTGTTATGTAGCAGCAGCCTCCAAGACTACAAGCAGAAGATGATAGAGAGGGCTTGAGAATACAGGTGATAACGGGGATCCCCAAGGGTATAAACATCAACCACAAAAAAATCAGCTTTATTTTTTAGTAAAGGAATGCAACCTTGAAAGCTGGGATGACCAGTTTTAGGGCAATAGGAAAAGAACAAAACCCATGTGTCCAACATGCATAAACATCCTTCTACAGTGAAAACACAAAGGACATGATCAGAAGCTGAGGTAGCTCTACCTTAGGGACAATGGTGTCCATCCCCAGCAAAATTTTTTAATGCCTGTTAAAATCTTTTTTTTCTTTCTTGCACTAAGTATGGATGGCAGACATGATGGCACTAAGCCCAACACCAGAACAGAAAGTGTCCAACAGAACTGGAAGTAACTTGTGCTTACCCTTTGAGATCCCCATCAGTTTAGGGGAATTAGAGCCACCACTGAGAAGATACAGAAGATCATCACAACCCCTACAAGAAGCAGAGCAAAGGAACCACAGAGAGAGAAAAATTTCTGCAGCATTATGTCACTCAGTTGCACCTGATCAATGCCACTGCTTAAGCATCAGCAGGTCCCTCTCCCCTTTTTGATAGAGGAAACATCACTTTTTGTTTTGCCATTCACCATAATTTGCGTCTGCAACCCAGTAATTACTTTCTATTATATAACTGGGATTAGTAGATTAGAACTTTAAAATGCAGGGTGTTTTTTCTGTTGCGTGTATATGTGTGTACATGTGCGTACGTGTGTGTGTAATGTGTGTATTTCCTGCTCTAGCCTTGCCACACAAAGTGTCTGATACTGCAGCACCAGGTCAGAGTAAACTCAGATGTAACATAGCTATTTAGTAGAATGATCAGTTAATACATAAAGCTGCAAATTCTCTGATGAATACTCCTACAAATTCTCCAGTTGCCTCAGAGTTGGCATTTATGTAATTATTCACTCTAGCCCATAATCTTTACTGAAAGAGCACAGCACCTATTTTTCAGATATATGCAATTCATTTCTTAAAGGACACTGCAGAAAGGAAGTCAAAACCAGACAGTATTAGTCAGTGTGTAGTCAGTCAATACCTAAAAGTAGCTGACAGGTATTTTTCCAGCAGCATCTGAAATCCATGTATTTTCTGGAATTTACACACTTTCAGACTGCAGGAAGGCATTTCCAGAGCCTTGATGACTGTAAGAGCTAGTATCTATTCCTGTTAAAATTGCTGAAAAGCACTTTTCTTCTGGATTATATCTAGAGGACAATAGGTTGGTTGATTCTTTGTTTAGCCTCTGAAGAGTTCAGAAATTCTTCTGTTAAACTTGTGGAACTATGGACAGACTCAGAAACATAGCTAAAGGAGCCTACAGAATCAAAGGGACAGGCAGCTACGGGGAGGGGTGGGATCGGGGCGGGGGGAGTTTCTTCATTGAATAAGAGTGGGACAAAAGCATAATGGTGTTTTCTGATTCTACCTGCAGTCTCAGGGACTCATGACTTCTGTCTCCAGTCCTGTGCTAGGCAGCCTAATTCTTCTTATGGTTTTAGTCATAATAATCCAGTCCTGCAGAGGATACACAAGCACTTCACTTTACACCTCACTATGACATGTGTATAGTGAAGTACCAACATAACTTGTTGTGGGCTCAAGTTTGTTCGTGTAAAAACCTTCTTTATGGTGAGGGTGATCAAACACTGGCAAGGGTTGCCCAGAGAGGCTGTGGAGTCTCCATATTTGATGATATTCAAAACCTAACTGGACACAGCCCTGAGCAACCTGCTCTAGTTGACCCTACTTCAGTAAGAGTATAGGTCTAGATAATCTCTGAACATCCCTACCAACCTTACCTGTTCTGTGATTTTGTGTGTGATTAACATGGCCTGGTTTAATATGAATTCAAATACGCTGGTCCAAACACACAGAGCTTTGTACCTAGCACAACTAGAAGTATCTGCAGAATGTCAATGAAACCTCAGCTACTAGCGGACTTGTGATTTTTCTCCCATTTGAAAAACTGCAATCTGATTTATATAGTGATATGAACTTCACCACATAAACCTTGTAAAAGATTTGTCATGATATTACTGCACAGTGTCTTCATGAAGGCCTCAGACTGCAATCAGAAGAGAAAGCTACAGCTCTTGAATCAGTAATTCTCGAAGAAGCTTATTCATTGACTTCAGTCCAGTGAGCAAGAATGAAACAATACATCCAACAAATCACTGTTTGGATATCATTCTAACAAGACAGAGCCAGTGAGCTGACAACTTCAGAAACAGCGGAGTAAACCTTTGAGAACCTCCTGGCTTAAAACCAAACATAACTAATCACAACAGCTGTGCAAATAAACTCAGAAGTCCTATTTTTCTTGACATCACCCAGTAATCAAGAAATGTGGCAAAACGAGCCATCAGAACTGAGACATGCTCAACGATATCAAACCAGCCTTTCAGAATGACTGTCAGCTCCCTCATGCCAATAAGGCTAGAAAGGAAGCTAAACATAAGGACAAACAGTTTTGTACTTTGCTGTAGCAAGACAGATTTTAGATGATAAACCAATTAACAGCTAAGAAGTGAAGGTATAAAGTAGAGTGTTTTGGATGGGGTGTGTGGGTTTTTTTGCTTTTGGTTTTTGTTTACCCCGCCAGAATTATGAGCACCAGCCTCCCTCACACAGGGAACACTTCTCTGTTTTCACATTTTGAGCCATGAAGTTTCTTTCCTTCTTAAAATTAGAATTTCTCTCTCACTTCCAAATTTTAGAAACAGGTGTCCACATTTTTTTTCGCCCTTCTCTTTCTGCATAGTGAAATTTATTGTTCTAATTGGAACAGGAGGCCTAGTGGCAGAAGGAGGTGCCTGTGTCTGATGGCAGTTGTAGAAGGCTCCAAACATTCCTACCAGTAGGTGGAGCAAAAATGTCATTAATGTAGAGACAAACTTTGAACCAGGAATCTGTAGTCACCCACAGAGGGTGTGCCTTCTCCATTCTGGGTTTTAACTGCTCAATCCAAGGAAGACAGCCTAATGCCTCTTTTTTTTTTTTTTTCTTAGTTCACTTTAAGAATAAAGGGGGGATTCTGTTTGATACAGCATTCAGAGGCACAACAAAGAAAAAATTGCTTTGCCAGTTCTTGCCCTCCTACTCACTTGTCTTGTCTGAGTATGTGGGCAGAAGGACTGGGGACATGGTTCGGCACAGTGCTGATGTGTATGTATATTCATGGACTTCTGTTTAGCTGGCGGTTTCGTTGCTTGTAGCCCTGAGCTCAGTCCAATAGATAATCTCTTTGTCCTTTAGCTCTTCCATGTACACTGCTTCATTTCCCAGACCAAAGTTGTTTCATGCCACATCAGAGATAATAGACGATCACTGAAAATAAACTCCTTTTCCTACATTGGTTTTATTTAGTCAGGGATGTGCTTATGCTCATGACAAAAACATGCTACAAAATCATACATCTTTCAAATACGCAGCCTTAAATCTGAAGTACCTCGAGTGTGCTAAAATGTTGATAGATTTTTCACTCAGGCAGTACTCAAGGAGCTATTAGACAGAGTACCTTATACATTAAAAGATCTTGAAAGCACCTTTCAACTTTGTTACGCTTCTGCAAGCTATGGATTAATGGGAATCAGCATGGGACTTGCTACACAGACAGGAATACCTACAGGAATTAACATTTAAACTGAAAACCTCACGATGAAAAGCCTTGTCATCTCCTGACAGAATCATGCCTGCTGTTTCCATTGTTCACAACAAAGCACAGCTTTACATTAAATCACAGCTGAGCACCAGGACACGAATATTCAAGATGGCCTTTGAAAAGGACATTGCAGCTAATCATCAGAGGCTTGAACAAAAATGCGGTTAGAATTTTATTATCAAGCATTAGGAACTTCCTGCCTCTAAACCCAGGTACCTCTAAACTCAACCATTTCCTGACCAACTTTGACTCTTTTACATTAGGATCTTCACAAAATGACATTACTGTGGTATTTTGTGTCAATTTGGGGTCAGTTTGGAAAGTGTTAATCGGGGCAAATTTAATAGTGCTTTAGTTACTTCATCAGCTAATGATAATTTCATCTTACAACATGAAAGACATTAATTCAATTTTGTTTCAATTGATTTGGCCTATTAACAAAAACATAGCTTTTCACATGGCAGTATTTAGAGGCTTTCTGACTGAAAGGAACAAAACTGAGAGAAATTCTTTCAGAATTTTAATTAAATTGTGAAAGTTAAATTATAGTGCTTCTTGTCAGAAGAGGAACAAAGCTGGTGGAGGTTCTAGAGCACAAGTCTTATGAGGAGCAGCTGAGGGAACTGGGGTTGCTCAGCCTGGAGAAAAGGAGGCTGAGGGGAGACCTTATCGCCCTCTACAACTGCCTGAAAGGAGGTTGTAGTGAGGTGGATGCTGGTCTCTTCTCCCAAGTAACAAGTGATAGGACAAGAGGAAACGGCCTCAAATTGCACCAGGGGAGGTTTAGATTGGGTATTAGGAAACATTTTTTCACCAAAAGGGTTATCAAGCATTGGAACAGGCTGCTCAGGGAAGTGGCTGCATCACCATCCCTAGAGATATTTAAAGGATGTGGAGATGTAGCACTTAGGGACATGGTTTAGTGGTGGACTTGCCAGCATTAGGTTTATGATTGGACTCAATGATCTTGAAGGTCTTTTCCAACCTAAATGATTATATGGTTCTATGATTATGAAATTCAGGGCACCTAAGACTAAAAGTCTGAGCTCCAGTGAAGTACTATCCCAGCAAAATACTAGAAATTTCCACAACTGAGAAAACCTTCAGATTTTTAATTTATTATTTGGAAGCAGAACAGAAGCTACTAGATTTTTAAACATGAACAAGTTACAAAATCTTTAATGCATTATATATGTTAATGCCACACAGAAAAAAGGTGGTCAGCACCAACAGACACACCCAGGCAGGATATCAATACGTACATGTTCTGCAGCCTTTAGCAAAGCACTTACTACCCACTATTGAGATGGATGAAGTTTAACTGTGCTTTTGGATAGAGGCTGACAATTGCAATTCAAGAGTTTATGATTTAGTACACAAAGAAAACAAGACATATTCAGACCAATGTTCCTGACCCCTCACTGTGTCTTGGTTATGTAAAATTATGCCCAGAAAAAGTATCCCAAATCAGTGTTTTACTGGCACAACAACAACAACAACAAAAATCACTGAGAACTTTACAAGCTTTCTCCTGTCAAGCCACATATTTAAGATTCTAAACTTACATGCACAGATTTCAAAACCTTGTTCTCTAAAGGTTTGTGATAGTTTCCAGAGCTATAAAAAAGGAAAGTAAAGGCCCCTCAGGCACACTGAGTTGAAATAAATTGTTAATGTAAGCATTTTGACTTGCAGTGGAAGGGAATGGTGCTTCCATAATTTTAATGGCAATTTCATTCCTTATTTTATTTTCCTGTTCCTATGTCTTGGAAATATATATCTTGCCAGTCTATTGCTCCCACTGGCTCAAAACAGCCACTGACCATAATGCAACATCACTCACCCATATTTGACAAAGCAGCGGCATTTAGCTTTCTCTGTTCACAAGCAAGTAGGAAGACTCTAACGGATGGTCTAAATACATTCCAGACTCAAACTAAAAGAAGCGTCATTTCAAGAGGTTAATAGAGGAAAAAGGAAAATATGAAATACTGATAAATTCTTTCAGAATAGAGGTACAAAAAGCATATTTCTTGCAAACAGCTCTCAATATTTCTTTGAAACCTGACTTGCAGTAAGTCTCTGGAAGTATGTTATAGTAAAGGGATTCTTTTACAAAAATAATTTTTCTTACATTTTCCATAGTCTTCAAAAGCAAAAATGGCCAAAATTTCCTTCAAATTTAGCCATAAAAACATAAATTGTCAATTTACTAAATACAATCCTAATAAAACATCTAGTTAATATATTTTAATACAGTTAAAATGATTAATATATTCTATTAATCTTTAACTCTAAATGGGTATTATTAGAGAATTCAGCAACTCCAGATACCTTCTGTGGCAAAATTAATAACCTCATTAATCCCTTTCATATGTGCTAAAAAATACCAAAATAATACAAAAAAGGCCCAAGAGCTCAACATCAGGAAGAGTAATTATGCCCTGAACTATAAAAGAAAGAACAGGTGCTTGTGGAAGCATGTGAAGGACAAGAAAGTCAGCAGAAAAAGCCAACATCAATTTCTTGACGGTAGGTCTCTGTTGACCAATCTCATTGCTTTCTATGAAGAAACAGTTTGCTCAGAACAGAGGGTGTCATTTGCCTTGATTTTAGCAAGGCTTTTGACACAGTCTCCCATGACGTCCTCCTCACTGACAGCCTGGTAAGATCTGAACTAGACAGATGGACCACAAGATGGGTGGGTATCTGGCTGAATTGTCAGGCTCAGGGGGTGGTGGTTAATGGCCCAAAGTCAAACTGGCAGCTGGTCCAGAGCGGAGCTCCTCAGGGGCCGACAATGGGTCTGATACTGCCCCAGGCTACAAAATGGCAGATGAGGAGGATACTTTAAATCATCTTTTCACACCCTTCTCCTTGGACTGTTTTGTCTGCTCTCTCCCTTAAGCAAGCTTTCAGTTAAATAACTTTTGTAGAAATGAAAGTATAGCTGTGCCAACATTGAGATTATCATGATCTAGCAGCCCTATTTTGTTTTAGTTTGGTTTTCTTTGGGAAGTCCTAAAGGCATAGCAAGCTCCAACTCTGTCTTTTTAACCCAAGCTTGGCTAAATCCACATGAACAGCAGAATAGGCATAGCATACAGTCATGTTAAAATTCTTTTTAAAAAACATTTGGAGATCACAATTCCTTGTTGTCTCCCTCAAAGATTATTGACTTAAACTACTAGATGTGATTTCAGCAGGTCAGGAAATCATGCTCATCTATAGTTTTAAAACAGTCCAAGGGTGTTGTTGACATAACAGCTATAGAGCTAGTACTTAGAACTATTCAGTTTTATGTCATATTTCAGGGAATTGACATAGAACAGCAAGACTGATTTCTAAAAATGACAACACACAACTGTAGCAATATTTTAATATTTGCAGCTTCTCTTGTTTGTGTCTATACCTTCCTTTTTCATCAAATGTAGTTTAAATTGATGTAATCCCTCAATTCCATCACCTAAAAAAAAAATAAATCATAACCTGTAAAAGGCAGCAACAACTTTATGACTTGTTCTTGCCTTAACAGGTGACTGTGAGGATGTGTGATATGCAAATGAACTCTTTGCACTTAATGCTTGTTGCAAGCAGTGCATTTCTGTTCAAGCATCGCAGTATCATGTGTCTGTATGAGGGTAAAGGTTATATTTCTAAGGTAGGTAAATGCTTGGTCTCTCTGACGTTAATTACTAGTGGCTACTTTCACAGAAGTTGTTGCAGCCCTTTAGAAATTAATTTGATAGCTTTATTTCATTTGTGTATATGACACAATCAAGCCCGACAGACAACAGATTACTCAATCTGTTAAACAGCTCCTAAATTCAGGAAAGCATGATTTGAATTGAGGTTTAGGGGTTTTGTCCATCAATATTTTCACTCCATTACAGGAACATCTATAGTTCACAAAGAGTGATTCAGAATCTCACTTCCATTATTTACTCTGTGGAGTTCTTGGATGGCATGCTTCTTCTTGTCTGTGGTTTTAAATATCTAATTCTCATGTCTCTCTAACAAGCATTTGTTATTCTCTGTAAAAGGTTAACACAACCTTTGTTGAATTTAAAATTTTGTTGCCGTGGTTTTCTGTAAAGGCAATTACTTCCTTTTTGCACTGCTTCTTGATCTTTTTCACCTTATCTTCCTGAAGTGCATCAAAACTTCAGGTTAATAAATGAACTGAACTCTTGGCTCCACTAACAGTAATGAACATCCTCTTAATGATATCACCACCCTAATCTTCAGCCTTGTGAGGTTTCTTTGGGTTCCCTCCCCTCAAAAAAACACCAACAAAACCAAATCAAAAACCCAAACCCAAAATTGTTTAAGAGTAACTTGGCAAACCATAGAAGCTCATATTGCCGGAGTTTACAGAAGAACATTTAGGAAGGATAGCTTCCATGTCTTTGGAACCATGCCTTGTTGGTCATAGAGGGAAAAAAAACAAAACCCTATGGTTTCTACTTTGAAGCAACTAGACTGTTCTTTGTAGTGATTAGTGCCATTTTTCTGTAAGTCAGTTCCTTCACCACACAATCACAGCAACAACTGAGTCAGTACATCCTAAAATATGATAATGTAAATGAACACTTCAGCCATTCTACTGATAAGGATGTTTTGGCACTGTTATTAAGTAAACAGAGTCTGTGAGGGGGCACATCTATGAGATGCTTGTCAAGATGCTTTTTTAAAAATAAAGTACTATATTACCTTAAACTCCTTAATGTGTTGGAAATAATTTATCTGGCCCTTATTTGTTAAGATTGGCTGCATGTGTGGCCTTTCCTAGACAGTAAAAACATAGTTCACCTTTCAGATCTGAAAAAACCCTTATACTGTAGTATATATTTACATCCTGAACACTTAGAAGCCTATCAGTATATTGAAGCACAATTTGCTTCATGAACATTTTATATATTTTCTTTTAGATTACAGCCATTGTGACCCAACCAGTTATCTCAGGTATGAAACACGTCAACGGAACATGAACCTTCACTTCACTGGGTGAAGATTTCTTAACATATCACACAAAAATTACTTCAGTATATTTATTTAATTTCTTTCAAATAGTAGCCTATTGGAAATGGTAAAGTTGTTGAGTTTTGTAGAACCCTGACAGCAAGTCAGAATGCTGATTTATAAACCAAATAATATTAACCAAAACTATAACAAGTGTAACTAATATTTTGTTTTATAGCAACATGAGCTACCTAATCCTTCTCAAATTTCCCAAACAGTTAGGTGGATTTAAAACTCAGTATTTAATACTTGCTTTCTAAAGATATATTGCCTTTTAGAAAACAATGAAGCATGAAGACATGAATTTAAAACAGCTACAAGAAAGTGTTTCTTTATACAGTGAGTAGTGAACTTCTGGAAGTTGTTGCTGCAGGAAGCTGTGGAGGCAGATGTTATGGGCAGCTTCAAAAAGAATTTGTAGGCAGCAGCTCTATGATCAGATACTAAAAGGAAGAGGCAAGCAGGTATCCTCTAAAATACCTCCATGCTCTTTCAGCACCCACAGTATTGTAGTAGGGAAGAGATGACAGAAAACGGGCAGATGGTAAAAAATGGAACAGGTCCAAGACATGGCCAGGGAGACAGACTTTATTCTAGCAGCAGGGGTTTCTGTCCAGCACCAGTGGAGAAAGGGGTCTGAGCAAGGGACTCTTTTGCTCACCTTGAGTCTCTGTGAGAGACCAAGGAGTACAGAGCAGTAATAAGCTCTGGTCGTCCACACTCCACCTCATCTCCCAGCTGCTCTTGCCCATCAGCTCTCTCACAGCAGTGCAAAGACTCCACTCTCTCCTTCTCACGGGTCTCCATGAAACTACTACCATGTTGTTCCTTGGTGAGAAAATAGGTCTGGAGAGATTTTTTTTTTTAATTGTGTTTGTTTATTTTTACACCAGGTATTACTTTAACAGGTGATTATTTAAGTAGGAATAGTCAGTGCATTTTCTGTTGGTGTTCCTTTCCCTAGAAAAAGGAACACTGGTCACAAGATCACTGGTGGGTGACTCATCCCAGTTCCAAACTAGAACTCATTTAATAACCTGTATAATATGAGCTAGGCCCTTTTCTAAAGTGTCAGGTGCAATGTGCAGGCCCAGCACTTCCTTCCTGCACAAGAAGATGTTCTGCATGCTGTCAGCATAGGCTGACCTGGGCCCATTGCTGCTCCTTCAGAGAAAGTTCAGCAGATGAAGTCCAAGACAAGACAAAGACAGCTGAGTAGAACAATACCAACCTTGAGAGCTGGGAAGCTCTCCACTGTGTACCTACTCACACAGCTGTGGGTAGCAGTGGATGGCCACATACTCCAGGACACAGTCTGGATATTGTCACTACCTGGGCCCAGTTCTTGGACGGCTGGTGTTCATTTGCTTGGTGAAAGAAAGGGACTTCTGTGATCTTGTGTGTGTGGTACAGCACATTACCCCCTCATTTTACTTGTAACCTCTTCTCTCACTGCCCTACCAAAGCCACAGAATTCCCTTGCCAGATACCTCCTGACTCTGTCCAGTCCAACTGTTCAGAGCACTGGGGGAAGGAGTTGAGGTGGGGGGGGGGATTATTTCCAGTTTCTTGCCTTGTCATATCTTTGGAAAGAACATTTTGTTCTTCCTCAGCTACTTTTAAGCAGCAAAACATGCTGCCAGGAGAGTTCCACTCAGCATTTTCCATAGGTGCTCTTCCTTCTACTTTTAACTGTTTAATCCCTTGTTGGTTTTTGTTGTTGTTGTTAGTGGTCCCTCATTGTCATTTTTTCACCCTCATTCTTCTTTTCAGAAAGTGCTTTTTGGTTCTCTCAGGAGAGGTGGATCAGTCCAGCTCTAGCAAAATCTAACACTAGTCATAAACAGATGCCCAGTTCCAAGATGGCACTGATATACTTCTGCTCCCTCATAACTCCCTCCAATATTTAGCCCTTTCTATAACAAAATTGCTTTCATGTAACTAGCATACAGCATTAATAATGTCCAGCTAACATTGTGTAAACAAAACGGCAGAACCGCAGAAGTCAGCATCACCAGGGACAGCACTATAACCTATATGACAGGTTTTGTTACTCAAAAATTACTTCAGTATAATTATTTAATTCCTTTCAAACAGGAACCTATTGGGGGAAAAAAAAAAAAGTTTTGTTTCTGAGTCACAGTTGCATTTGACATCCAGTGGCACTTCTGCTTTCCTTTCTTTTAAGGAAATTTGAATCACACAACTGTCACTAGAAATTAAGCTATGAGTGTCTAAATCAAATGCAGTTGTGATCAACATACAGAGCACGAGTTCCTGATAGTAATCTGCATTCAGAGCTAACCTCCAAGAGCAAATACTTTTCTGTAGGGCATACATATAACAATTTCAAACCTCTTAAAAACATCTGACTATAAACACTTTTTAAATAAGCTTAGAGTTCCTTTACATGATAATGCCTTATTTTACAAACAGAAGTTTGAAGATAACCAAGAACAGTTATTAGACATTTTTCCCAGCAACACAAAAAATGTATACCTGTACATAGGCCTTAAACAATCTACTGCCTTGTAATAGTACAGTGGTTTTCTAACTGTGCTTGAAACTGTCTAACTGTAGATCAACACCAATTTGTAATGTGTAGTCTCCAAACAGTTACTGCATCAAAAATATATAACTCTGCATCTAGAACTTTTATTGTAAACCCATTAAAACCTAAAGTATTTGTAATTTTTCAGAACTTTCAGCAGTCAATATTGAACAGGACTTCCTTCCATCTCTGTCAATGAGAGCATAACTTAAGTCATTGCTCATCAGCTGGTTCATGGAAATTAACATTCTGCAAAACAAAACACTTCAAGCTAATGCCCTTTACTTCTACAGTTAGAATTGAAGCACTATTCAAGTTACCTCTAGTCAGCTGGCAAGTATTAAATGACCAAGCTATAACAATATGATTAGATGCTTTTCTGAAAACTATGGAAATTTTGATGGCAATCACAGCAGGCAGAACTTATGTCCTCAGGTATCCCTGCTACAGAGGAGGAAAATAAAGAAAATCCATCCCCTGCACCTTTTTAAGAGATCTGTACTCAGTATATAACCCACAACCACCTTTGAAGATGTCAGTTAAAATAGAGTAAAAAAAACATTCAAATACAGGAGTGTAGTAAACCCTACACAGAACAATCTCTTTCCCACTTGCTTTTTAACCATAACATTTACTCATTTTTCCTTCACCTACCTTAATTTAAGTCTCTATCTCCTTCCACACGTTCAGATTTCTTCTACAGCTTTTCTATACAGGGAGCTATTTAGCCTTATTATGGCCCCAGTCCCATCTGTCCAATCCATTTATGTTTCTGGACAGGTTTCCAGTGCCATAAATTTGAAATATCTTACTCAAGCTAAAAGTTAACACTAAAACTCTAGAATGTCAAAATATCTTTTCTATGAATTACTGTTGTCAGCTAATTAACTCTGAAATGAAAAGACATTTAATTCTAGAGTATTGGATTAAACATATACACTCAGTACGACTATCTGCATGACTGAATATTCTAACATCATTGCGAAGAAGAGAAAACATTGTTGAGAAAAAAAATACCAGTTTTCCAAGTAATTTATTTAAAATTAAATACCCATGGAGGTTTTTACCTCATTTTTCAGTAGTTTCTTGTATCTCTGGGTAGGTCTGCTGGCAACAGGCTGAAAGCTGATAAGTAGTGCTGGTCCTGAATACCTGAACCCAGCCAAGAGAAATTAATACCAAGAGTCCTTAAATCAAGCTTGGTTTTCAGCATATGTATTCATATACTCAAGAACTTTGGGTAATCTGATTTCAGAAGGAAAACTAATCTTCTCAAGGTTTATGATTTGGCATGCCACCATCACACACTAAAGTGGAAGGGACTGGAATATTATAGTATTTTGTCCAAACTCTACACATACATAAAGGACTTTTGCCCCCTTCACCTCCCACCCCCCCTATTTGGGAGGGTTGAAAGTAAATCCTCCTTAGGAAATCCGCTGCTCTGTTACTCACTGTTCTTTCATTTCTTTAAGCAAATATTTTCAAAGGTGCCAACTGTTTTAAAAATGAAAGAAAACATACCCAAAAATGTATTCCTCCATCATGCAGAGAAGAATGTCGCTTCTGGATTAGATTTATTGCTCTTCAGAAAAACACACATCACCATCAACAACAAAAAAACCATGATGAGAAAGCAGCATGACAGCTAGAAATTATTTGGACAGCAATGCCAAAGCTACTTACTGAAGGCTTCCCTGTGGAATTTTTTTTATAGTAGCTGCATGCAAATTTATACAGCCACTGAAAGAAAATTAGCCCTACTAAAAGACAAGGTAAGAAATACAAGGCAGGTAAGTCCCTATGAAATTGTGTACAACCATATGGAACAGATCCCACCTCCATCCTTTACAGTTAATCTAGATGAAGAACATCCCCTTACTCCTCAAAAGATGGATCTGGAAATTTGAAGAGGAACATAGGTATAATTTCAAGCTATTAGAGAATCCATAGAGACAGGTCAGTTCAGGTTCTATTTAAACCAGTTATAAACTACTGTTAAGGAAAGCAAGAATAGCTAGACTGATGGAGCATATTATGCATTTTCTAGAAATAAACAGGTTAGACTTAACACTTGATAGTTCCCAAGGCAGCCATCCTTACGCTCAGCAGAGAACTTCAAGAAATGACTGCTTATGAAGGGGTGGAGAAATGGAGATATTCCTCATGCACCAAAGGACAAATTTGGAAGCATTAGTGGTACCACTGTCACAGCACCGGGCTGATAGACAATTGTTCCCAGCAGTCCCTCAAAACAACATGCATCAATCTGGCTTCACCAATTGTGTTACCCTCCCCTGCCAGAAAGGAGAAGGGCTGTTTTTAATATGCCTGTATGAAAGCTTGGAGGCATAAGAATATCCAAATACTACTGGCTTTTTTTTTTTTTTTTTTTTTTTTTTTTACGTGGACATTAGCAGATAGAGGACTTGATGAAAGCAGTTAAGCCTGCTTTGTGAATGACAGCAAGATTCCTGAATGGGAGGTAATCTTCAAGATACAGGAACTTCAAGGACCTTTGCCTTTTTTGAGAGGCGAAAACTAGGGAATGGTCCAATCTAACACCGATATGAGAAGTCCTTATTGAAGCAACACTGAAAGGCAACAGAATGATTTTGAAACAGAAGCTTTGAAGCTATTGTAGTGAATTTTCCACACTTCCTGAAGATAGAACAAGGATGATGCGTCAGAGGTAGTCTGATCAAGTCATCATTTACCCTTAGCATCCCTTCCCAGACCTGCAAAAAGTGTAATTCTGCAAGCTCTGGGATTACCAAGACCTGTTTTTCTACAGACAGATACTCCAGCTTGACTGTGCCCTGGCTTTCCCAGTAATAACTTACTTGTCCTACCTGCCTGGCTGCAATTGTCAGTGAAACTTCAATTTTCACATAAATTCAACATTTGGAGACTGCTATCCTTCGATGTGATTTGGCAGAAATGGCCCAAGAGCTTTGACAGTTAAGAGAGACACATGAAGAAACTTGTTTCTCTAGGGAAATAGCTGAGAGTTCAGGAGAGATGCAGGGCTATTCAATGTTGTACAGAAGATAATTTAACAATTCATTACAGAAAAAGTGCTCTTGATAATAACCTACTCTACATATTTTAATATTTAAGGTTGGTATCTGATATGATCAGAGAATGTGACACCTGAAGACCAGTGACTGACTCTGCCCTTTTCTGGAATATTTTTCTTCTGTCAAATCTGTCAGATTCTTAGAAGTGCCAGGATGGTTCAGAGGATAATATATTAATTTAATCCAAGAAACTCATACATCTGTGGCTGCATTTGGTACCATTAAATAAGCCAAAAAGCTGTAGGAGCAGATACAGCTTGTTGCTACTTTGAGAATTGTAACACCCACCAGTTTGTGAGGAGTGGTACCACCTTCCTGGCAAATGATCAGGAAGGACAGATGCAAACTTCACTGAGAATCTGCTCTTGCTGCAATCTAGTATTTTCTAAATTTAAGGGAAAAGAAAATCACGAACACTTGGAATTAAGGCATTATACAGTGGTTATACATCTGAAGAATCACTTAATCACTCACAGTTAAGGATCTTACTGGGGCTCAGGGGGGAAGTATGAATACACTAAAAATGCTAAGCCTCTTCTTGATATAAGCTAAATACAGACGGCTGGGAACATCAGGTAATAAGAATGGAAATACTAGTATCAAACCCGTAATAAGAAGATTAATTTAATATTATTTCCCCATTTCTTACCCTCTGTCACAAGAAAGGATTACTGTTGAAGCTTTTTCTCCCTTCATTAGAATATTTGTCAAGAAAATGAGATATCAGAATTTCAAATGACTCATTCATTGAAAAAGTTCTGAGCTATTCTGCTTTGACCTCTTCATGTTGAGTATTGAATTGGCCAGCAATTCCATTCCTTCTTTTGTTTATAGCTTTACTAACCTACTAAGAATGTCTGGCATTTATCAAAACACAGCATTGCCAGGTCAAAGAGAAAATATGTTATGAATTATGATTCTATGTTAATCTTAATAAAACTATATCGTATTTACAAGTAAGCATGTTTACAGTAAAATCTGGTCTGCTATACTTTCAAAAACAATTTCTTGGAATGAAATTGCAGAAATCTTTAGGAAATTAGAAGAAATAATCATCTGAAAAATGTATCAATGTCCAGAACTATTCAGACCGATAATGAATTTTTAAAACCAAATAGAAATTTATGTCACTATGTGTACAAGTGTCTTATATGGTAAGGTTAAGACATTCACCAGATGGGAAAGGAAAGCAACATTTGAAGTTCCTGCATATTGGCCTTTTATCTTAGAATGGGTAAGTGAAAAATAGAGAAATAAATTTACTGAACAATATTGTAGAACATAAAAGTGGGTGGAAAGTGCACCAGTCTGAGCAAATATATAAATTTCTCTGATTAAATACATGCTCAGATTGCTTACTCTAGATTTATTCATCACTTAGTATCAGAATTAAGATTAGGTTAACTTGGCTTCCTTCCCCACCCCCATCTGTTACAATATTCTGTTTCCCACTGTACTTATGCATAACTAGTCTTAGAGGTGTCAGCGCTCATTTCATTTCAGTATTTAATTTTCCATTGTTTCTTTTGTGAAGTCCAGTTTAATAAGTTGCTTTGTTTTTTGATATTTATGTACAATGAATCATTAAATACCACAAATAAAGAATTCATTAAATAGTATCATTAAGACAGAAAAAGCAAAAATAGTCCATTTTGGATACCCAAACTGAGACTAGTATGCTTTTTAATAGCAGAATCATAACTGGCTATTATCAAAGTAGACATTTCCTTGATGAAGTTTCTGTTGACTTCATTTGCAGCTGCATTGCTCATACTGCTGCTGAAGATATTTCATGAACCAAGGAACACAACAACGTCCTTCAAAAAGTCTTTACATGTGGTGCTATACAAAAGGAAAGGAAGAATCCAGATCTCCATAGCCACCTTTTTCTTAAAAAAAGACCACCCCCCCTCAAAAAGCCCAACAAATACCCCTCCCAAAACCCCAACACCCCACCAAAAAAAAACCTACCCGAAACAAACCCAAAAAAAAAAAAAAAAAAAAAAAAAGACAGAATCATTTTTAATTGTTTAAATGCTATTCTTGTCCAAGCCCTGAAAACATTCCTTCTCATAAATATTCAAGTGGTGAAAGGAAGTTAGCTCTCAGTCAAATAATTTTATGGCATTTTGGACCCAGCAGGGTACCGTTACTTGGAAGTCATAGGTTAGAGAATCAGTTTGATTGATCTGGTGTGCTTTCTGGATGTATTTTTAAATTAATAAAAATTAAATGTCTCTGACTTACTGTGTATTTGCAATGAGGTTTTCCTGTATCAGTAGCTACTTTTCTGTGTGCCACTTACTCTGCTTTAATGGGCCTTTTTTATGTAGCTGACAGGTTGAGAAATGGGGGGTTTATTTCTGCTGTTTTCTGTTTCATTTTTCATTTGTGGTTTATGTAATTCTGGAAGAAACAGCATAGTGTTTGTATTGCCTCTATAATGATAAGAAGCTATTCATTCTTACTTTCTAAGTTTTGGAAGGGGGCCCATTAAAGAAAAATCAAAGATGGTGGAAAAGGTCAGTCTTTCAAAATGTAAATGTAGGTGCAAACCTCATGCTGTTAGCCATCAGTCATATTGATTTCAAAAAGTGTTCACTTACAGTGTTGTGCTTTAATAAATTCGACTTTGATGGACAGTTGAGATTGATTTAATGTAGTTATTCACCACATACAAGGTAGAAAACAAGCATGTTTACTTGCTCTTGATATAACAGTTTTTTGATATGAGCTGGTGCAATCATACAGCCACCTTCAAGTCTTCTGCTTGTTGCCTTGGCAGCCAAAAAAAGATAGATGAAAACACCTAGGGCTTCATCTTAAAATTATCAAACATTAGTAGCACAATCTCTAAGTCTGTAAGGTGGAAAAACTAATTAATTTCATATGCTATCCTTAATAAATAAAGTTTGCTAAGGGAGTGCAAGCATGTGTAAAGAGAAATTTGGTATAAAGAGGAAACTCTCTATTGGAAGGCAATACGACAGAATACCACCTACCATCTATTAGATTGCAATACAATAGAGTAAAATATATAATTAACATTTCACCTTTTCACCCATGTCCATGATATTTCTTAATTTTATCCTTGGACCAAGTCATCATTCAGGGATTATATAAAATATATAAAAATGTCTTTAGCATAGCGCTGTTTTATCTGCCCCAGCTTTGTCTAAATCTTTGTTTGGTAGTTGAAACACCACATGACCATCAATTATTAATTTTCCTAACATTCTGCAACACTTCTCTGAAATCCAAAATAATGAATTGGCCTTCAAAAATGTACTACCATCATCATTAGAAATATTTAAGAATTAGGTAGTGAGAATTTAAATTTTTCTGAAGTGTACATCTTTTCTGCATTCTTTTATCAGTGTGAAGGAGTTCTATAAAATAACATAACAGGATTTTCCCAGTGTGTGAGATACAGGTCTTTAAAAAACTTAACTTTAGTCTTTGAAGATTTGGTTCAACTAATGTTAAGGTTTTCTGATATAGACACTTGGATTTTGGTCAGTCGCTCAGAGGGTACCTTTAAAGGTTAAAGGACAGACACATGCACTCTGACAGCAGAATTAATCTGATTTATGTTAGACATTTGTCTTAAGATAAGGTGGCTCTCAGACACTTCTAAAACATGCGGCAGCCCACTTTCACCCAGAGTTATTTTCCAGGGTGGCTTAATCCCCCTGTGCTGACAAGACCCCCTGAGGAGTTATCTCGGGTAAGTATATGTTAGGTGATGTCCCCTTCCTTTTCCACATCTGCTGTATCTGCGTGTTCTGAGAATGAAAACCTTTGATCCTGCATCAAACTCCAATCCTTTCAAAAAGTAAACTCAATTTCGTTACTCAGAGAGAGCTGTCTCTCAAGTACGTAAGTGCCGAAACATTTATGATAATTCAGTCTTGAGATACGTGAAACAAATTACAGTACCCCATATAAACATGGAATTTGGCACTTTCACTGCAGAAAATATCCTAAATCTCTTTAGACATTATTTTTGGAGTAGTATCTATTGAGTCATGATATTTGGGGGACAATATTGTATCACTAAAAATTTCTGTTTTCAAAGCTACACTTTTTTCTTATGTCTTTGTAATTTCCTTAAGAAGGTCAAGAAAAACATACTTTAATATGTCTAACTCTTTAGCAGAAGACCTCCCAGTCATTAATATGAGATCATCAACCTTAATTAATCTGTCAATGAGAAATAACCCTGCCCGATAACAATACAAGTACTGTGATAGAAGTCCAACAGATTTTGACTTAAAGGCACAAGTATGAATCTTGCGTTACTCAAGCCTTTCTGTGACATACTTTTTAGCTCTAGAAAAGAGTCTCATTACCATTAATATCAATATTAGAAACTAATAGCCAGGAAATATATTGTGTTGTTTATAAATGAATACCAAAAGCACCAAGATGTATGTATTTTTCCCAGATGGTTTAAAATGTGTTCACAGAAACATAACCTAAGTCTTCTTTAGACAATCCTACAACTATTTAAATACGTTTTTGTGTCAGAAACTCTTAAATGAGTTTAGTGATTGGACCAGAACCCTAGAAAGCTCTACAGAGGGATAAATGTTCTGTGCATTATGATACATGTTCGTAATATTAAATCCCAATACTTTTTGCTGGGAAACTCTACAGCCATATTGTTCATCTCTCTCAGTAGACAATGGGGAGAGACAATGATGTTGAATAATTTAAATGCAGCTAATATCTAGATTATGATCTAATGGCTCCCTCTCACACTCTGCATTGTTTGCTAAAAAAAATAAAGCTGACTTCGTAACTCAGATATATCAATCATAACCTTAACTGGCGCAAATCAAAGTGTATGTTACTTTCGGTTCATAAAATTTTCTCAGCTCTTAAGCATAAACATATGACTGTTAATGGAATTCTACTATTATTAATACTATCTTATTTAGCTGAGGCATAAATGGAAAATAGAATTATTTTATTTTGTTATGGAATTTTAAAAGGTTCAATAAAGACAAAAATACATTCAATATCCCATGATGAGGATGATGGGTGGAAAAATTACATTTCTTTGGTGTAGACACATAGGCTTCCGACACTTTTTTCCTCTGTTTCTTCTAAGTAGTCCATGTTGCTAACCAGTGCTACCTGCAGGATTCTTATCAGGAGCAGTCTCCTATCTTCTGCCAACGAGGAGTAACAATCTGTTCAGTGTCTGCAGTGGAAAGAGACCCCTGCTGAAAAATAAATAAGATTGTAAGAGAAATATACAACAGGAGGAAGCACCTAGAGATTTCAAACAGCAAGAAAGTGCTGTTGAGAAATAATATCTTGTACTGCATTATCCGTCCTAATTTCGCGATACTTTCTGGTGACAAAATTTGCTTTCAAATATAGTCTTTGGTTCCAAAGTTGAATAAAGATGACAAATTCAAACTAATTTAAATTCATATTACATATTTTATTAGTTGTCGCGATTTAACCCTGGTGGACAACTCAGACCCACCTAGCTGCTCGCTCACTCGCCCCCCAGTGGGATGGGAAAGAGAATCAGAAGGATAAAAGTGCAAAAACTCGTGGGTTAAAATAAAGACAGTTTAATAGGTAAACCAAAAGCTGCATTCCCAAAGTAAAATAAATAAATAATTCACTGCTTCCCATCAGCAGGCTGATATTGAGCCATCCACAGGGAAGAGGGGCTCCATCACGTGCAACGGTTAATTGGGAAGACAAACACCATCACTCCAGGCGTCCTCCTCTTCCTCCTTCTTCCCCAGCTTCTCTTGATGAGCATGATATTATATGGTATGGGATATCCCTTTGGTCAGTTGCGGTCAGCTGGGTCCCCCCCAGCCTACTTGCTGGCAGGGCAGTGTGAGAAGCAGGAAAGGCCATGATGCTGTGCAAGACCTGTCCAGCAATAACTAAATCATCCCTATGTTATCAACAACGTTTTCATTACAAATCCAAAACATAGCACCATACAAGATACTATGAAGAAATTTAACTCTATCCCAGCCAAAAACAGTAGATTAGTTTGTGTTTGGGTTTTTTTTTAATAAATTAGACCTTCTGGTAAAATGGCACATGTAAGACATTTTAAACCATCCAGCACTGTGGTAAATGTTAGGAAATATATTTCTATTAGTTAGACTTTTCCCTTTAAAAAGAAAAAAAAAACCAAACAAACAACAAACACCAAAAAACCACACCAAAAAACACCCCCCCAAAGTAATTCACAGTTTCTGATCTTTGTTTTAGAGTGACTAATACAAAATCTGACTGTTAAATTTGAAGGGAGAAGACTTAGATGTATTTTGGATTAATTAAGATAAACCCCACTATTTCATGGCAGTGTTACTTCAGCGTAAATTGAGCAATACAAAGCATTAAGCAGATAAATATCTGTAGCTAACCAAGCCAATTAATTCCATTAATCATAATGAGGAACTAAATTTAATGCCTGGCTTTCATTAAAGGTTTTGATGTTGCTACCTCATCAATCAAATAACTATGTTTAAGAAATTAGGAATTTGATTAAAAATTGTTATACAATAGTAGGTAAAGAAGTAAAAGGAGGAAAATTACAGGTTTAGATGGGAGCTATCAGTTTGTTTTTCAAGCATGTTTTCTGTGGAGTACATTATTTAATGTTTTTAGTGATGAACAGAAACAGCAAATGGAAAATTGTAATGAAATGCATTGATGATGTGATACCAGAAGTCATCAATGTGAGGGAGGAGCAGAATATTCTCAGAGAAGCAACTGGATGACCATAAGGTATGAAGAATTGGAAATGGGAAGAGAAAATAAGAACCAACCAGTCAGAGATTTCTCTATAAAACATGAGACCCATACTATGGGATGACAAAAAAGAAGAGAACTAGGCAACGATGAGAGAGAGAGAGGAAAGAATGAGACAACTGTCAGTGTATTGGTGCCATGAAGAGGCAAATTTAATCCTAGGGTGAATGTACTATAATATATAGAGACAAACTGCTGTAATATTAATTATATATACAAGACAGTGGTGAAACTGCATCTGTAAACCTATGCCTTTTTTATTCCCCCATATTCCAAGAAGTCTGAAACTGCTATAGAGAAATCCAAGAAAAGTAGTTAGCAAAGAAAGAGAAAAAGAAATCATAGAATCATAAATAATAGAATGGTTTGAGTAGGAAGGGATGTTAAAGATCATCTAGTCCAACCTCCCTGCAATGAGCAGGGACACCTTCCACTAGACCAGGTTGCTCCAAGCCCCATCCAACCTGGCCTTGAACACTGCCAGGGATGG
>JANXJC010000029.1:3063631-3101426 GCA_027564655.1 Leptodon cayanensis
AGTGGTAAAAATGCCTAATTTACCATAAGATTTTTCAGGATCATGGCAGATACAAAACCAGAACTACTTCTTGTTTGTAAAAATCTTGTTTTCTTTCCCTTAAACTCTGAATAAAAAAGGAATTATTCTTGCACATTTCACAATACTTCTAAACTGTAGATTATGGACAGGGCAGCTTTCTGCTACCTTGTCATGTCAGCATTACTTACTCTTCTTTACATCTTAAGCTGTACTGTCTCACAACGTAACTTCTTCTAAGTGAGAGATGGACAAGCCACAGATTATTTTCCCCAGGTAAGTGACATTACAATCAAGGAAATGAAGCTTCAGATCTATTCTTAGCATTGTCATGGTCCTGATTATACAAGTGTATTCATGCCTTTTTGGTTTTAAGAATTAAAATCCACATATCAGAAATCTGCTGAAATATATTAATGTGGCACACAGAATTTCAGGCAAGAAGCCTAACATTTTTCTGAAATATGTGTGTATATATATATTTGTATGTATGATTGTCAGCATAATAAAGTGAACTACAGTTGATTTCAGTTATGTGCCAACTTATTTACTTTGGCCTAATTTACGAGATCTAGTTATTGTAGAAAGTATTCAAAGGACTGAGATCCATTGAAGCACTGGCTGTTCATCCAGGTACAGAATCAAGGGAAACAACCATTTGTCCTTGAAGCAGATTCCTATTTGCATTTCATGTATTTCACTATTGGAAAGTATAGTCAACAAAATCCAATAATGGGAACAAGGGTATTAAAAGACAGTCATAAAGTTAAAGCAAATAATTGGTAGGGTAAGGGTAGCAATGCAGGGACATTCAGAAACAAACACAATAAAAATCAGCAACAAGCTACAATTGTTAGAATGAATAGCTAAAATTGCTAATTAAAGCCTTGAGGCAAGTACAGGAATGGTATCAAAGTAGTTTTTCACATATATAGAGTCATAGAATGGTTTGGGTTGGAAGGGACCTTAAAGATCATCTAGTTCCAACCCCCCTGCCATGAGCAGGGACACCTCCCACCAGCCCAGGTTGCTCCCAGCCCCATCCAACCTGGCCTCGAACACGGCCAGGGAAGGGGCAGCCACAGCCTCTCTGGGCAACCTGTGCCAGCGCCTCACCACCCTCGCAGTGAGGAACTTCTTCCTGACATCTCATCTAAATCTGCCCTCTTTCAGCTTAAAGCTGTTACCCCTCGTCCTACTACTACAGGCCCTATTAAAACGTCTGTCCCCATCTTTCTTATAAGCCCCCTTTAAGTACTGGCAGGCCACAATAAGGTCTCCCCGGAGCCTTCTCTTCTCCAGGCTGAACAACCCCAACTCTCTCAGCCTGTCCTTATAGGAGAGGTCTTCCAGCCCCCTGATGGTCTTGTTGGCCCTATTCCAGCTGTGGCCCCACTTTACATTGGACTAATTTTACAGGACATAGCTGGCTGAAGAGCAAGGATATTGTAGTTTAAAGGTCTATACATCTTTTTAAATGTGAGAAGCCACAACCTGCTTCGGAAGATGTAAGCACCAACAGTGTTTGCCAACAGTCTTGATGTATGACAAACTGTTTTATCCCAGCTCTGTACAACCTAGAAATTGTTATGTGTGGACACATACTTTGAAGCAGATCTACTTGTGAGAGACCCTGCTGTGAAGGGAAGGAAATCATAGCCATTGAGACTGTAATAAGAATCCCTCTTGCCTATTGCCTTCAAAATAGAAAACCACCAATGTTTTGAGTCCCCATTTACCTCAAAGTAAAAATGTGGTATTGAACCAAAGCTTATACAAAACTGTCTACTAATTTTACAGTAGATTCTAACAGCAAAAGTTTGCAAATATTCAATATAGCAAACAGAATAAAGACTAGTTATTGCTAGAGTTTTCCACGTAATTAAAAAATATCTGTGGAAGGGACATATTACACCTTTTGAAACTTGTTTTAAAGACAACCAACACCATAACACAAAAGTTGACCAGCAAGCACACTATAAATCCTTTTCACCACTAATTAAGTTTCATATTAGGCTACTGGAGAAGAGAGAGTCAAATTCATCACTCGGATGTAAATTAACTTTACCTTTTTGCTTAAAGGCCTGTGCTTAAAGGAGTTTGCACAGAATCATTTTCGTGAGCAGTTATATTGTTAGTATTATTTACAGTGTAATCAACCAGTTCCAGTAAAGTTTGCACTCAAAGTTACAAAGTAAGAAACTGTACTTTGTCTTTCAAATTAAATCTTAGATTTTGGGGTCTTCAGTTATGAAGTCTCAGCTCAGATGTGTTACAGTAATTCCTTTTTGGTGACATCAGAATTAACTATGTTACAGTTTAAGAAGTTACATGTTTGAAACAATATCTCCAAATACAGTGAATAACAAGCACTTGCCGTTGAAAGATAGTCAGTTTTCTTAGCACTTAGGTTTTTCCAGTTCAGAGAACACCATCTATTTCTTTTCAAGGACATACCATCCATCTTTTGTTTCTTCTTTCAAATGTAAAATTACAAATTATTCTGACTGCCAATTAACTTGCCATATGTACATGATTTTCCTTTAAAATGCAAAGGAAGCTGTCTAAAGCAGCAGGATTTCAGACACTATTGGGATGCAGTTGAATCAACTAGATGAAAAATATCTTGAAATAAAAACTGCATTGTATTGAAATTTATCATAAGAAAACAAAATTTATGACCTGAGGATCATTAAACTCAGTCTAAGAAATATTGTTTGTGGTCTGTGCCTACCCTCCATTTATTCTCCTATTAGGGAAAGAAGAATTTACAGCACATCTCCCCAAAACCCATGCTATAAAGGGTTAAAAAGGAGAATACAGTGGTGATATCTGTCAGGATATGTATCAGGAGACAATATCACAAGAATGGTGAAACACTTCAGAACTTTTCAACCCTTTTCCCCACACTGTACAACATTCAGTTTTACCCAGAAACTTGTAGAGAATAGTCTGTGGATTCAACTTTCTCTAATTTGTTACCTTTCACCTAAGGAGGCAGCTACTTCATTTATTTTTAGTAATGTACTTCTTTAAGAAAAGCTGGCATTAATATCTTAAACAACTGGATACCAAGTTTACATTAATATCCTATTGCAGTCCTAAACGGCACTGGTGGGTGCTCAGGCTGTTTTTGAAGATTCCTTTCACCACCCACGCAGCACTTCACATTGGCTACAGCTCTTTCTTATTTTCAATCCTTAACTTGAATTCAGCTTAAAGCACATCCTTAGGCACACCCTGGAAGCCATCCTGCTTGCTGTAACATGAAAGAGTATGTCAAGTTCTAATGAAGATTATGGGACAAGTCAGCCAGTGGCCCATAATTCAGAATTTATGTTCCTCCCCTTCAAAAGAAAAACAGTTGCTGAAAGTATTCAACTGCAAAATTACAAATAAAAACCATTTAATATTCAGCCTAGGGTTTAATGGATGAAGTTTTATCATCAAGAGAAAGCAGTTATAGAAGCAGCACACTTCCAAGTCCTATATACACCCGAACCTACATCCAGAATTATAATAGTTAAGACGACATGAATGTGTTCTGTGTATTGCACTTCTCTAGTTTAAAAAAAAAAAAAGTCCCACCCACCAGTTGGTGCAGACAGTCCTATACCTGGAGACAAGCATGACATGCAGTCTTCTATTCTCACAATTTGAGTGCAAGGAATTGGATAACTGATTAGAAGTAAAATGTCCTTTGCTATCCTTTCCAAGAACCGAAAGAATTATTAACCTGTGATTTCCAGCACTGAGTTTTCACACACAAAGTACCTGTAACAGGTGAACATGAGTGAATTTTAACCAACAGTGTTCACTGATCAAGAGCTATACTACAGATAAGTTTGTATTTTTACTTGATGTAACCATAGAGGCAAGTATCAATTTCTTTCATTGGCTTTGACTGGCTGGCATGACTACAATTCCCTGGAAAACAGGCAAGGCAGTTTTTGTGGTTAGAACAGACATTTCAAACACTGTCTATACTGTAAGTGCACACAACTACTTTTGTAAAGCCTTTTAGTTTTGGTTACAGAATAAGAAAATGGTTTATTTTAAGAAGTAACTGAAGGCTACCTAGAGAAGGCAATAATCCTTTAAATAGGATCTTGGAGGCAAGAGATACATTAAGATGCAGTGGTTCTGAGATTTTAGACTGCCAGATGAGAAAGACTTCTTAAACTCTTACCTGCAATTACGTGGAATGATTTTGGTTAACTCATCATATGCTGAAATACCTACAGAGACACGTCTGAAGATGCATTTTTACTAAAGAAGTGTTATGATCCAGATATGTTAATTTCAGAATAATGCACTCAATTATAATAAGTAGTTGGATTTGAAAAGTCTGAAAAGCAAACTAACTTTGCTGATAAAAAGTTGGGGAAATCCTACGTTAGTAATTAAGATCTATTACCTCACCACTGGAATTCTAGACAGAGGCATTGTCGTATGTTAGTTTTACAGGAACAATATCACTGTTGTACCCCTCACCCCCTTTTACCTGTAATTTTTATTAGTGAAACGGATAAACAAGATTTTTTAAGATATGTTCAGACATTTCAGAGAAAATGGAAACAATGTTTTCCTTGATTTTTTATTATCATGTTCTTAAACTAAGATAAAAAAATTCTTGCTTTAACTGCTAATTTAAGCCATAAAAAAATGCAGGTTTATGACAATTATCATCTTGGTGTCAGTTTTCAAAAATGAATCTACTATGCCTTATTCTTCTGGGCTCATTGATTGCTTAGGCAAGAAAGGCTAAAACAAGAGAGAATATCAATTGCCTGCAGCTTTTGTTTTAAATTACTTCATATTCTGCAGATTCAGCTGAGGGATTATCTAAGTTAAGTTATAGTAGGATCAGTGAACCATTAAATCTGTAGCATAATGCTACCTTTCATCAAATATTTGAATAAGAGAAGCAAAGAGGCAGTTGTATGTGGAAAGTAAAGTAGCAGCAAACCAAAAGCTGCCTATCTTTGTATATCATAATAATAAATGGAAAATATTAAGAAAAAAATATGAAATGAAAAATCTTTTAATGAAAATGTATAGGTATCGGGGTCCACTGTTACACAATACACAGAAGAAAGTAAACATCTGATGACTGAAAGGTAGGAAGACATAGTTCACATTTGGGGAAGTATTCCTGTTCCAGCATGCTGAATATAACCAACAAGTTCCGTGAAAGATTTCTCATTGGGATATTTTAGACTGTAGTCCAATTCTTACCAGCATATTCTTTTTGGCTCTTCAAGAAATGTTTGAAACCTGGAGTGGTTTGTCTTAAGCTTGTTCTCTGGTGACTGTTTTTAGGTAGCTTACCTACTCACTGAAACAGAGTGAGCAAGCGTTTTCTATTTAACGCAATTTTACACAGTGTGTAGCAGACCTATGAAACTCCTTGCAGGGGACATAGTGAATGGAAGAAGTTTACAAGTGTTCAAGGAGAAACTAGACAAATATTTGAAATCAGAATCAGAGAGTGACTAAATAGACAAAGCTTTGCCAGGCATAGAAAAGCTCCTGAAGATAGTTGGGGGTCTAGGAAAGTGTGAAGGAGAGGTGCGTTGCATATGTTGGTCCTGTCCCTAGTCCCCTTGCTGTCTGTTTAGGCATTCACTTGTGTAACAGGACAATAAACAAGGGTACACAGATCTTTGGTATGAGCCAGAGAACTCACGCATCTACAGAGCTAATACAAGGAATTCTTGAACTTGTCTTAATTCCTTGTATTGCAGTAAGAGAAATCTCAAATATTTTCCATGAGCGGCGTGCCCAGATTGTATTGCTGGTGACAAATATCCCTGGCAATCACACTAGAAGTCTACAAGCAAGTGTCAGCACATGCACAAAACAGAATTACATTCTGGGCTTAAACACTGAAACACATGTAATTCAGTAATTGGATATTCCTGATTGGCTGAATCTATTTCCAAAAAAGTATGGTAATGGGTAGACTGGCATGTTTGAGAACATTTCTTTTCTAATCCTTGATTGGAAAGTACCAAAGGAAGTACTCCAAGCTACTGTCAAGATTTAGTATTTTCTGTAGAAACACATAATAGTATGATGCATCATGCTGAGACAAGTAAACATGTTCTTAATAATGTTGGTTCTAGATGACAGAAAATAGTAAGAAAGATATTCATTACTTCTCTTATAAAAAAATAAGTCAATAAAAATTGCAAAACATTTCCAGTGGTAAAAGAAATGTCTAGGTAGCTCATTGCTGTTAAAGCTGAAGTACCTGCATAGCCCAGAAATTTATTTTGCCATTTCTGCTAAAAAGCCAGAGTATTGGTAGAAAGCTAGCAGTGCCGGGTCTCAGGACGAGTCTGGCCCAGCCTTGGCAGGAGCTGGTTTTAGCCGCGGCAGCAATTGCCTGGTGGGCACCTGCCTGTGCCCTCCCTGCGCTGGCTTCGCTCTGGGAATGCCCAAGGCAGGGGGCTGGCATCCTACCTAGTCCCTGCCAGAAAAAAACCTAGCCCCTCTGGGGTAACAGGGCTGGGGAGGGCAGCGTGCGGCTCCCAGACTTTGCCTGGGAAGCAGGGAGAAAGAGGCAGGCTGCAATAAGAAAACATTCAAAAATGGCACCAAGCAAATGCCAGGATTGAGGACTATCACCAAGAGTGTCGTGGTCCTCCAAAGAAAGACCTCAAAACACTGATGCCTTATGATAACCCTCCCTACGCTGGCTGCATCAACTAGGACTTAGAAGATTTAAGTTTTACGCTAAATCAGAGTTATAATTAAATAGATAGGTTAGTCTTTCAAAGACCAAAGTTACAAATTCAACTGATCAAATTACAAGGCAGTATAAAATTTACTGTTCTAACTGTAGCTATAATATATATAATATTTATTTTTAACATATATAATAGTATTTATATAACAAAAATATTTTAAAAATAGGAATTTTATCAGGTTAGATTTAAGACTTGGAGAAGGAGAATTTCAGAGTTCCTATTCCATAGCAACCAAGAACAAACAGTTTTCTGCTTAGCCAAGAGAGGAAAATTTTTAAAATTACAGAACACAATACTTTCATTCCTAACTATAGACTGTTAGGTATAATATCGGGTAGAAAGATGTAGCACTTTCAGAGACTCTCTCTTCTCTCCCCCTTCCTGTGGTTGGTGTAGGTCTGTTTTTCAGTATAGGTCTGTTCTGCTTGGTACCCACAATAAATTGATTAAGCTATAGGAATTAGTGCAAATCAGAGGCAAGCAATACTTTAGTTCTGTATTTTGTTCAGCTTGGCTATAAAAAGCCTAAGCATTATGAGCTCTCATTGGCATGACTCGAGAGTTTTCAGTGTTACTTTGGTAAAAACCTCATTTGAGGACTGAAGTTTACTAAAATAGAGTACATCAAATTAATAAGTACTTTAGAGTAAGCTATGAATCACATCTTCATAATTGGTTTTCTGCAGCTTGTGAGCACTATACATTTTTTTAAGAGTACAGAAAAGTTAATGACAATAGCATACTCTACATGATAAATAAATACAGAGTAATAAAAGCACTAATTGTCTGCATACAGCATAATTCTTGTTCAATACAAAAGATTGTATGGAATTAAGCTCATAAGAACAATGAAGATGTAAGGATCTGTATGCAATTTTTTCTGAGCTGTGACCTTCTGTTTGTTACACTATAAATTAAAAACAGGTATATAACACCGATTCACATATGAATTCACAAAGTAAATAGAGTTGCATGTTTATTTCATTGAAATTGTCATAACTTTATTTGGATGAGTTTATGAGGCTGTATTTGGCTGCTAAAAGGACCTCACAACTTATTCATGCTGTATGTTGCTAGCGGTCTAATCTTGGAGACACTGAACACTAAAACTGAATTGCAACCCTATTTTGTCCACTGGTCTTTAAAATCCCCTTGCAAGCAAATTAACATTGCTCTGGGCTTGTAATCAACAAATGCATTTATGATTATCTATGTATCCACATTTATAACTTTAATTAGCTCTGGAAGCTGACTCAGCATTCCTAAATAAAAATATCTAGTTAAATCCCTGATAAGCGCCATATACATGAACTTTGCTTCATTTTACAGTACAATACCTCCACCATTTGAATCATTAATGAACTCCCAGGCCCCAGTAACAAACTGTAGAAAAGAACCTTTCTGCAGTCCTAGTCTTAACTCTAAGCTCTAAATGAGGACTCAACATCATATTTTGAGAGAGTTGGGGGCGGGGAGTTATTGGCAACATGTGGGCAATGACTTCCTCCTCCCAGTGAAGTAAGCTCAGCAAAGAATCAAGTCCTACAGGGAGTGGAAACCACTGCTTCTTTTAAGAGCACATATTAAATTTGCTGAACACCAACAAGAGAATTTCCCAGAGACTAAGGAAGAAGAGGCAGACCAACAAATTTATGTCTTCAGACTCACTCTTTGTCCTGGTTTCAGCTGGGATAGAGTTAATTTTCTTCCTAGTAGCTGGTACAGTGTGTTTTGGATTCAGTGTGAAAATAAATTTGATAGCAACAACTAAAACACCAGTGTGTTAAGTAGCGCTTATTCTAAGTTAAGGATTTTTCAGTTTCCCATGCTCTGCCAACAAACAGGTACACAAGGAGCTGGGAGGGAGCACGGCCAGGACAGCTGACCCGAACCAGCCAGAGGGATATTCCATACCACAGACCGTCATTGACAGTATAGAAACTGGGGGGAGTTGGCCAGGAGGGACGGATCGCTGCTCGGGCATTGCTCAGCGGGTGGTGAACAATTGCATTGTGCATCACTTGTCCTTTCTTGGGGTTTATATTGCTCTCTTTTTGTTATCTTCCTTTATTATTACTATTACATTTAATTTTTTATTTCAACCCACTAGTTTTGCTTTTTTTTTTTTTTGATTCTCCTCCTCATCCCACTGGGAGAGGGGATGACTGAGTGAGGGGTTGCGTGGTGCTTAATTGCTGACTGGGGTTAAACCCTGACACTCTTTATCTGAAAAGGAGCTGTTGTGAAGATCTGTGTAAGACTTAGCTTTGATATCCGCCCTTAACATACCTTCAGAGTAGTTGTATGCCCTTGTCTCTTTTGCCACTTCAGACCCAACAGCACTCACAAACTTGGCTACCTTCTGGGGAAAGCTAAAGTATGCTTAACCTTACATTTTCAGTAAGTTATTGGAATACTATTAAGAGCAGAAAAAACTTTAGTCTAGAATTTATTTATCCTTAAATATTGACCCCTGCTACTTGTAGCTGAGTATCTTGCAGTACAGATATTTAACACAACTTGACTTATGCAGCTTCTTCCATAAAACTGCCAAAATCCACCCTGGTTCTACATAATTGCTTTAGGAAATAAATTTTAAACCAAACTACTTCTGACTACTGTTTCCTTTAATCAGATCCTTGATGAACTAATAAATAAATAAAATCAAAACAGAAGATCGTATTGTTTCCTTAATTACCACCCCTTCTCCTTCCCTTCTCAGAAGAAGTCTGAACATGTGTTGTTCAGTTAACACCAATATCTGTAGCTAAATGCTGTAGAAAACAGCTGAAAGCACTTTAGCTAAAAACAAGAGAAACTAAATATAGAAGGCACTAGTGATCCTGTCTAAACTGACAACTTTGTTGGAACAGCAAAGAGCCTGGCTCTCTCTCAATGACTTCCACATGGATACTAGCAGCTGCTGTTGGTCCTTCCGAAAGCCTTCTCTCCCTCAGGCTGAACAAGCCTCAGCCCCTCAACCTCTCCTCATAGACCAAGTTCTCCAGCCCCCAAACATTTGTTCCAGCCCTGCCTCCCCACCCAACCCCAAACTCTTTCCAGTTTATTTATATCAATAATATGATATCATTAATCATTCATAATACTATTCTTACAATGTAATGGTTATGATGCAGTGCTAAAACTGGACACAATGTTCTGGACAGTGTCTGCTGAATAGAGGGGAATAATCACTTCCCCCACCTACCAGCTGTGCTCCTTTTAATACAGCCCAGCATAACTTTGACCACCTTTGCTGCCAGGGCACACCGCTGGCTGGTGTTCGGCCTGTGTCTGCCAAGGCACCAAGGTCCTTTCCAGTAGAGCTGCTCCACAGCCTTTCAGTTCCCAGCCTATATCCTTGCAAAGAGCTCTTCTCCCCATTGGCTGCACTTTGCATTTGCCATGCTGAAATTCATGAGGCTCTTAAAACTTATTCTAGTGATGAGCAAAGTAAGATCATTAGCACACTCTTTCATAAGCAAGCATAAAGTAATTCCACTCCTGAATGAAGGCTTCTTACCCCTACCTACAAGACAAACAAGGTATTTCAGATGTTTACTGCTAGTAGCACTTACCCTTTCAGAAACTGTCATCTCTCAAATACTGCTGTAAGACATAAATTGAAGTTACAAAGTCTTTATAACAAGATAGAGAACAGGTAAATAGGGATTTATTTTTGGCAACGTATGCCAAACATTTGACTAGTTAATTCACAAGCTTGACAGAGGATTTGCAGACTGCTTCAAACACCACATGCTAGCTACCCTCAAGTTTTCAGAAGTGACCCTTGAATATTATTAGGAATTCTACCCTCAACTTTTCACAAGACACACAATTCCACTATAGTCATGAAAATGGCCAGTTATGTGGGGCAGCACTTCAATGGAGAGCTTTTGAATATACAGAGGTTAGTATCAAACGACAATAGTGCCATGATTTAAAATATATATATATATATGTATGTCTATTGCCAGGACATTAACAAAAGTCTTGAAACTTGGTGAGGTAGGAGTAGAAATAACAGCCTTGGGTGGTGGGTCAGTGTTTGCATCCTGCCTGGCTTTGCATTGCCAAGCTGCCACAAGATTAATTCTTTGTTCCAGCTTAAGTGGGATCAAAGACAGCAGTTATTCACTACCCAATGAGATCTAGAACACTGTATTACTCGATATCTGTAGCAACTAAGCTGTATTTCTTCAGCATTAGTTGCCAAACAAAGCTAATTGTACAAAACCTGTCTCAAAGGAATACATGAACATCTGCATCTGTCACACCAAAGGTGTTTATTTCAGATGGTTTGTTTTTTAAAGAAAAAAAGAACATTTCAAAGATAACAAAATGTTTCCATAGAAACAAGCTCCTTGGCTACCAGAAGCTTCTTTCTCACATTCCTTTTCTTTGAAGGCATAAACATATTGGCAAAGTGTCTTTAGGAAAAGGACTCAGTCCTAAAGCAATAAAATGTCAAATTCTTACCATGACTGTACAAAAAAACATATGTTATCATATACTACATATATGGGAGCTGAAAATTAATATGTCACTTCGAAAACAAGTCATCCTAAACATTTTTATGCACAGGAATAAGGTTAAAATAGAGAACAGAAAGAAGAAAACTTGGTTCAGGATTGAAGGTCATTTGCAACGCATTATACCTCTCACCAAATCACACTGTAACTGGATCTTGCAACTGGCCAGGCTGACTAAGTATCATCTTAACAGCATTCTGCAATGTACACCACAAAAAAACCCTTGTAAGCTAAATTATGCCAGAACACAGCAATATTGATACTTCATGGTTTATTAGTTTGTTCCATTATTCGAGGACCTGGTGCAGTGTGGGGATTCACAAGTTTGCTTTCTTTCAAAGTTTTATTGAATTTGAGTAGAGAAAAATATTATTAAACAAAACTAAACATCATGATTATTGTCACGCTGATAAGTCTGAGCAAAATAAGGTAATCAAGCACTTGAATATACTATGATAAGGTGCTACATTTTCAGATGATCCAAGATACTAGCACAGAGTTCCATTAATCAGACAGCACATACCTACACACAAGTCCACTGTTTCTGAGCTTCACTGTTCCTGGCATATCTCTAACTGTGACAGTTTACAGTTGTACAGTGAAAAGCAAACCTGATGGTACTCCAGTCTCTTTTGTAGCTTCAGGATGTATCATCATGGTGAGATTACAGAAGCTGAGATGCTCTGGCTAAGTTTAACGATTGACTGCCTGCTCTTTTTGTAGTCTTGCATTCTGAGAGACTCCCCAGCTGTACAGGAGATCTTGCCAACCCATGGCCCAAAGGCAGTTTTGTTCCTGTGTTAGGATTACATTACCTCCAGTAGCAAGAGCTGTGCTGCCTGTAAGGCTGCTACATAATTCATGTCCTTAATTTAACGAAGGTGCTGCTAAAGCTAACTTTGTACAAAACCCACCTGCCACCCAACCCTTATGCTCTAGGGGAAGAGGACAGCAACTGTTTCTGGTCTATGGCCTACTTTTAGCTCTTCCCCAGAGCTTTCTCAGCTGAAGAAAAGGAGATAATCCTGAGAATTTATGAATGGCAAAACATGTAAAAAGAGGGAGTCATGTTGCATATAACATTTCTCTGGTTTTACTATCAAGCTTGCAAGTTTTTATTCTGTAGGTGCACTGCTTTCCAAGTAAGATTCACAGTGTTAATCCTTTTACAAAGGGTACTTCTCATCTTCATCTATAAACCATATTTTTCACTTTCAAAGACATGCAAAACATTCCCAGGAACTCTACTAAAACAAAGATGTGCATTTCAACTGCACAACCTCTACTGTCTTCGCAATGCTGACTCCTAGAAGACTATCTGCAGGAGTATTGGCCACTATTATTCTTACTCATACACTGGCAGAAATTTACAGTAACTTTTAAAAGTTTGGGTTTTTTTTTGTTGGGGGTTTTTTGGTGGTTTTTTTGTGTTTTTTTTTTTTTTTTAAACACAGAAGGGCAAGAGTCCTATCAATTTCCTCCCATATAAAATAATACCTCAGCATATGCAAGTTTGTAAACTTACATCAGTTAAGTTTTATTATGCTTTCTTCATCCTCATTTGTACAAGATAAAATTATCTACTCACTCAGGCCAAGCTTGCAACATAATAGAAAACATATTTTCTGCCTTCGGCATGCATACTCACCAACCTGAAGTGGCCTTAAGTCATGAGTCATATTTTTTTAGCTTGGATTTCATGAAGAGCTTTTGCTCGTGTGTAGTATTTAGGAAGTCCTAGGTAGGTTTCCTATTTTAAATTTTACTAAATTTCTTAAAACAAAGAGTTAAAGCAAGATTTAAACAACCTTAAAGACCAGTTCTTACAAGGCTTCATCTGCTTCAAGACACTGTACTTAAGGACTTGTTATATCACTAAGATACACTCCCATTTCATATAAATTTTAGAGGATTAACTTCTTGCTCAAGACCCCTTACCAGTTGTCTCATCAGAAGAAAGCAATCATCTCATAAGTTAGTTTACAGTGAAACATTCATACCTTAGTTTATACAGATTCATTGAGCTACAGCCACATTTTCAAACAGCCCTGTCAGCTTCAGTGGCATGGAAGAGTTAGTTTCTTCCCCCTTCTTCAGTCTTCAGTATCTATGAAACAAAGATTAATTTAGAAGTCACTCTAAATCAGGTACCATATCCTACCAAATATCACACTGCACTTTACTAAGGTACTTCTCTTTCCCTCCCATACATTTCTTATTTACTGGTAGTTTTATTGAGTAATTTTTCATATTAGAAAATACTTTCCTGAAGAAAACAAACCAATCATACTAGGGATTCCTTTCTCAAGTCTGTAGCATTTCTTGTATTTACCTGACATTAACCTTATACTTGTGTATGCTTTCTTAACATCTGTGCATGGAATTTCTTCATCACCATCTTCTATTGTAAAAGTATCAACTTAAATAAAAGCTAAGAGTGATAAAGTTCCTCTCTGAGATACTTTGTCTTTCATGCAGTTGCACTGAAGCTTCAGTTTAATCATAAGTCCAAGCTAATTAGTTTGCTAAACTGGGACTTAACAGTTACAGAATGATCATTAACTTACAAAGCTGTTAAAAGTAAGAGATACATACACAGACATAAACCCTTGACTTTGAACCTATCAACATCCCCCCATTGCTTTAGAACAAACATTTAGATGTTAAGAAGACAAAGCAAAATTACTATTTTTCACACACAGATGCTACAAAAATTAATTACATAATAGTTTAATTAGTTTAACATTAAAGTTAGGTGAGTATAAACAAGAAAGAACTGAAAATGTGTATGCACCAAACAAAAACAAACAAAAAAATCACTGCCATAGCAGTTGTTTTCTGAACACATTGAAAAGCTCCATTCTGTTAAAGTGACCCCAATTGCCTATATCTTCAGACTTGAAAATACGATTTAAAAATTTCAAAAAAAACTAAATGCTCAAGACAGAAGAAAGTTAAAATTATTGCTATACATAAAAATCTGAGTCCATAACTTTCACAGCTTTGATCCCAATGTTATAGAGCATCCTCAAAATCCACTGAATGTGGATCTTACTTTCACTAGTGGAAACCAGATACCCTTCAACTTGCACCATAGCACGCTTGTGACTGTTTCACACCTTTTGCGGAGCTTTTAGGATCCTGTTGGAATGGGGAACAGCTTAGCTAGGAAAAATTATTCCCGCCAAGACATGTTACAGATTAGCTCATTCATATCTGAATCATTACCTAATCAGTTCTCTGTATCTTATTAAACAGCAGATTGAAGAATATAGTACACCATTCCTTTACATTTTGACTCCTTCCTTTTGTTATCCTAAGTTTATTGCAGCCGAGCCTATCACCATAGCATCTGATACTGCTAGAAATAATATTTTATTCATAATAAAGGTTTAAAATTTAGCTGGTTCTCCATCTAATGAGGGAGTTCACTTTTGACAGAGACAGTTGTGATTTACCAGCAATCTGAGGTAAATGAGAAAGTTGGAAAAGCAGGCAGTGGTCACCACAGCAACAGTAATCACATGGCATAGAAATCTTCCTACTACAGATCACTTCACACATTCTCTTTTTCAGAAGGATATCAGCGTTGCTCTTGCTATAATCTCTCTTGAACTATTGTCAACCTGTTATGTTCCTCCCTTCATACCTCCATTGTTTTAAAAAGAGAGAAGCAATCATCATGGTGCTACCCTGCTATGGAAGTTCTTAAAGATTTAAAAAAAAAATTAGGATTGGACAGGAACCTGAAATCCAATTGTGTAAAGGCAGGTCCTTGAAAAAGCCCTCTATCCACCACAATGCTTGTTATTGACAAGTTCTTCACAAGAAACTACCTAAAGTTTTTGAATATGTCAAACAATAAAATAGAAGATTTTTTTTTGGTCTTATTGAAGTTTTGATTATCCACCTCATAAGGAGATAAACAGAGTTTAGGAGTTAAATATATGAGAGCAGCCATTCTCCTGATTTTTTTTTTTCCTCCTCCATAATTTTTTCACAATGTTTATCTAGCCCAGGGAAAGACCTGTTTCCCCAGGCCTATTCAAGATGCAAGAGATGTACTGCACAGAAACCCTGTGACTCTAAGAATTGTTCTTTCCCCAAAGCCTCTTCTGCTCCCTGCCAACAGCCAAAGCCATCCCATGGCAGGTTTTCCTGAGATTCTTGCAGCTGGATAAGAAGATAACATTCATCCATTTTTCACCTCTCCTCCCCACGTGTCCCCCAAACCAGAAGCCTCTCTCACTAGGAAAGGGAACCCTCAGGAACACACAGGAAAAAAAAACCAAAACCACCAAACCAAACCAACAGAAACCCAACAGAAAATGACTCCATAAAGCCTCTTTTTTTATTTTCCCCGTGGGACACACAATCTAAAGCACTTCAGCTATTTATGTGTATAGTCACATACTTTAGCGAGTTAAAGACTCACTAAAAACAGACCTTCCCACCATTTTACACTCCTTATCTATCACAATTAAAATACATTTGAAGTAAAAGTGTATTAGGACCAGAGGCCAACAGAACAGATGCACTTATCACAAAGACAGAAACACATCAGAAGGAGCACCTTAAAAGGCTATCTGAAAGTCTCCAAATATCTTATAAGACATCAGACAAAACACCAATTCATACTTAGAAAGAAAGTTATCTTTGTTTTTTCACTAGTTCATCAGACATACCTTGTACATCTTACATTAAACCAAACATCCAATCCCACACTTCTCCTTTCAGGTGACTACACTCCCGACTAGCCTGGCCAGCTCCCTGAAGACTGCCTTATTTAAAGAAGTGAAAGGAGGTGAAAATACTTTAGAACACCAAGTGATCATTTAAAGGTCATATATAAAAGTCATTTAGTAACCACACATCCCATATCCCCATAGCAAAGCACCATCTTCTAAACTGAAAAGCAAAGGGGCAAAAAACCTCTTTAGATACGTTTGAAATACCCTTACATTGTCTGTGAGATCTACTCTCTTTCAGCTATTATAGCAACTTTCCCTTTTTTCCAACATCAAAACACAACCCACCAAAACAACACTCAACTCTTATTAGTCTTGCTCCTCAATACCATCTGTCAGAAGAGGAACCCACAGCTTCTCCTCTTTGACCCCTCCAGAAACCTTCAAAAGCCTGAAATAACCACAAGCTTTAAAGTTTTCCAGATACTTCCCTAACCTCTCACATCTAACCATGTGCAGCTGCTTCCCCAGCTGAAGGCTGATTACCCCCACTGCCAGCCAGGGAGTGTAGTCTGTGTGTTACATCATGTTTTCCTATCAGGATCAGCTCAATCCTAATGAATTAGACTGCAATTATTGTTAATTAGAGTTAGCTCAAAATCTATTTTAAGCACTGTATCCATTTTTACTTGGGTATTTTTGGCACTCCCTTTATTTAAAATTCTAATGATGCTGTTCAGAGTGTTTTCTGGTATTGATGAATTGTAATTGTCCAGCCTTGAAATGTGCCCTTTACATAGCTATAAATTGAGTGTACTCCAGAACAGGTTCAGAGGTTTCCCAGGCAGTAGTCAGCATTTAAAAAAGAAAAATAAATCACGCTTACATCATGTAGTCAAAAATCATGCTTCATATTTGCTGTTTACACTTACGCATAATTCGTTTTTTCCTTTGGCTTAAATCCAGACAGGCGACAGGTATGCTGTAAATACAGCATACCAGAGGTATTTACAGTAGCTCTGGCAGCAGACTCTTCCCAGTGAGGCTAACAAGAAAAACAAAAGCATTTCAGGGACAGTGGAGGCAGTTTCATGAGCTCCAAGAGCAAGCCTTCAAAAGCTTAAAAGACCTCCAGCAGGAGGACAACTAATAGCAAAACCAGTAGGAGACCCAACTATTACCTTCTGTTCTGGCCCAAAGGCTCTGAAGAGATTCACATGTCGTTGTTCCAGACCAGGAAAAAAAGAAGTGATGAAGATAAGGAAGAGCAAACTGGGAACTGCTTTCTTTGATGCTTCTCATCTCAGAGAAAAAGCAAAGACATGAAAAGCAAAATCCAATTATATATGGCTCACATGTGGCGATCGCGGCACGATAAACTGAGCAGGGAAAACAAGAACAAAAACTCTGACATGAACAATAAAAATGACATGAATCAAATACGCTTGTTTCTTTTTGTTTCATATAGATACTGTTCCACGACTATTTATACGAATGTGTATAACATCTACAATGTACACTAGTACACCTAGAGATGAAAGATATACAGCTGATTTAGACAGTAATTCTTGCGTGTTTGTCTCAGGATACATTAAAAATGCATACTTTGTTTATTTCATTTAATTTTCTTCTTTACTGAAAGTTCCAATTCAAAGAATGCAGCATAAGACCACATACTGCTGGAAAAAGTTCTTTAAATGGATCAAAGCAAAACTGGCCCTTGGATTAATGAGTTATTCAAAATTTGGCCATTGTTCAATTACTAACAAAAAGAAAAGTTGCCCTGATTTTTGGAAATATGTATATTACTAAAGAATTTCACTGAAGAGCTTGGACTAATGATAATCAGGTGGTGGATTATTCCTGAGCTGTTTTGATCAAATTTTGGCTGTTTTTTATTTATTATGTAATTTTTCTTGTAAATCACATAATGCTTCTTCTGTTCCCTGAGAAGAAATGTTTTAAATGTGAGATTAAGGGCTAACAAATGCACAATAGAAAAAATATATATCAAAGATTTCTTGTCTCTCTTTTCCACTTATAAGTACATTTTCACATCATGCAAATTCACTTTAAAGCATGTGAGATTTGAATCCATAAAATATGTTTATTTGCAGTAACCATTCAGCATTTTTTCCTATTCTATTTTTCTGTAAACATAAATTCCCAAATATGTATGGTGCTTGCTATTTTTAACTCTACGGGTCCATTTTCCCAGAAAGCACTGAGGTTTGAGCTTTCAGGTTTTTTTATTTCTCACCAATATTGTTATTTTCTGCAAACAGTTGAAATTATATGGAATGGGATACCTTCTTCTACTTTGCAGCACAATTTTGAAAATCTTGAGTGGCATGAGCTATCGTTCAGCTACAGGACCAACTTGTTTTTCATAGCGGTAAGGGACAGATTGTAAAGGCATTCAAACAGCTAAGCTTGGAAATAGGATGCCTTGTGAGATTTTTCAAATGCATCTAGGCTTATAACTTTTTGGAAGTGACTTGGAAAGCTCCATTTTTCGCTATTCCTGTTTTCATGCATGACCTTGAGCACACCATTCTGTCTCTCATGTTCCCCTTCTCTAAAGTGGATACAATAATATAACAATCCCATCTCAATTGTTAACGTCAGGACAAAATAATTCATTGTGAAGTCATCAGGGGCTGCTTCATTGGGGGTGACATCATCAGGCATATCTGCTGTTGTGGAATGAGTGAGTCTGAGCACCATGCACAGAACAATAATTTTACCATTTAATTGCATAAAATACAAATGGGAATAGAGGAAAATCAGAGAGATGTGTTCACAGTACATCTTTGTGTCTATACATTTCTATACATTCCTTCCTGAGGATGTTGCAGGAAGTCAAATGTATTTTAGGTTTACATGTTTCAAAATATTAACTTTGTTCTCATTTAAGAGGAGATAGTTGCATGTAAAGAACAAACTTCACTTAGTTTGTGCTTCAATTTAAGTACAGAAATAGCACAGCTGACCTAGCCCAATGACAAGCTAGATCCCTTAAGCTACAATAGCTCTTGCTTTCTGTTAGAAAATGCCAGAAATTTTCAGTCATGAACACACTGTTTCTAGGGGAGCAATGTACAGCAGTTTAATCCATTTTCACACTATTTAGGTACACGTCAGAAGAAAACCTATAATAAAACCCAGTAGTTCTCACTTCTGCAGAAATAAGTTCATCTGTGATCACAGGTGTATAGTAATCTATAAGTACAGTGAAGATCTTCAGTTACTCATCATTTTTATCTAGGTGGGTGACAGAGAAACGGCACTGCAATGCTGTATTTAAAGTCAAGGTGGTATGAAGACTTTCTTACCTCCTCTTATCTCAAGATATCTTTTGAGATTGACTAGTTTGGACCCAGTTGCAAAAGAGAGAACCAGTTGGCTTGAAGAAACATAAAAAGGTCAACAAACACTTTTTTATTCCCGCTCCGCGTGTTCTGCAACTCAGATGTATCACTCCCTACAAACAACTTATTCCTGCAGCTGTTTTGCAAAAATGTTAAAAAAAAAGAAACCCACAAAAAGAAAGCATTAAAATTTAATGTAGGTAGTGGAAATATCAGTCCAAAGAACAGAAGGATTTGCTAGAGTAGTTATAACACACATATGAAACTACAATCCTCCAAACTGTTATTGATTAAAAAATGACGAGCACGAAGGCAATAAAATCCATAAAATCATAGTATATTCCTAAGTAAGGGTAGCAATATGTGTTATAAAATAGGATGTAGCATGTTTATCAGAGTTTTGACACTGCATTTATTAAAATAATGAATGCTAACTGCATAAGGATTTTGAGGATCCAAGCCTTGCTCCTGAAAACTGAAAACAGCCTAAATTTTCAAAATAAAACTGAATAAAAATCTTCCTCTCTTTAGCACACAGCACAAACAAATCTCAGTGAATTTGTACTTTCGGATATTTCCAAAGATGGACTTTTCTGAAGGATTCATTTGCATAATCTGTCTCAAAAAAAATGTGTTTCATACTTGCATGACCTAATGTGAATGAACTGCATGAACAAAGTCTGGTTCCTGTGAAAGTTTTGTGAGAAAGCTTGCCACCCCCGGGCCACAGAGCCACCACTGTGGTGGAACGTGGCTGCTGTCAGAGATCCTGGACCCCAAGATCAACAGGTCACATTTAAGAGTACGAGCAGAAATACTTAAAATACTCTGAAGAATGTCTGCTTAAAGTTGTCTTTCATCAGAAGACTACTTATTTCACTGGTTGCTACTTCTCCTTTGTCTCTAGTAACATAGTATGTGCCTTTTAGAAGATCAGAGTAGAAGTAAGAGATCCTCAGCAGAAAGCAAGTGGGTTCAGCAGTGAGGCTGTAGTCTTGTGTATGACCATGGGCTCATACTCATTTGTTTTTCCGAGCACGTGCTTCCAAATTACTTCAGCCTCCTACCATAAGGCTGATTCCTAAATGCTTTTGTCCTGGCTATCACAATCATGCTCAGATGGCAAGTCTTTCAAAAAACAGCCCAATTATCATTGCATAGTAAATGCTTTTTCTTATATCCATTATTTTAAAAATAAACTCAGACAGAATACATGATTGTAAGTTAAATCAAGTCTCCATTTGCATCCTAAAGCTACTAGTAAGTAGGACTAAAGAATATTGTTCAATTGCATTGCACTAACTGGAAAATCACAACATATAATTGATATGTTGATGCAGTTGTCTAAATCCTGTCAAACCAGCTTGCATTTCAGATATTTGCATCTTGTTCAGAGAAACAGGAAAGATGCTGTTTGCATTTAAGCTTACATTCAAAGTTTGTTATTGCCCCAGACTAATTTTTAAGCTCTTTGTTTGAAAGCTTTATACTTTCAAACAAAATACTGGTGGGCAAAGAAAGTTGTTTGTTAAACAGAGAAAGGTAATTGGAAACTTGCTTTGCCCTGTCATTGTAAAACCCTGGTTCTCCTTTGAAAAGAACAGAAACAAATAATTTTTTAATTAAAATTAAGAAGATAACTATTCTTAACTAAAGAATTGAAATAGAATTTGTATGCAATCATATCCATTTCTGTGCTGCAAAGTATGTAATTTTGTGTTAAACTGAAAGAAAGTTCATTTCAAGAAATAATTCTTAATAACATCCTTCTACTAGAAAGAGCAATTGGCAGGTATTTAATCTCATTTAACTTTGAGAAAATAAAGTATAGGATTTCTTATGTTGATAAAAGGTTAAAGTCAAAATTACAATAATTCAGTGTTTGATGGATAAAGAGCTGGTACCAATAATTCCTCTCATCCTTTTAAGAAATTGATTTGTTTGAAAATGGATGTGAATGTTAGGTATACTAATAATATTGAGATATGGAGAGAATTTAAACAATTTCTTTACTGAGATTCTGCTTTCATTCGCTTTCTTGCTCTAAACCAAGAATAACCCCCATAAAGTGAATGAAAATATTCTTCTTGACAGGAAAATAGCAAAGAACAAGAATTTCACCATTTCCCTTATCCTATACAAGAAGAAGGCGCTAGTTTTGGGGCTCAGTTTTGAAAAGAGCTGAAAATTCTTCCCACCATTCAACCAAGTGTGTAGTTGCGGTAGGCATGGCCGTACAGCTAACATTGTCAGTGGGCTGTCTGGTACCCACCGTGGCCAGAAGTCCTCAGGCTGACCTTTCCCAGAGGACTCGGCACACTGGATCCATGGACTGCAGGACCAGCCTGCTCTGGGGAGTCACCTCTGACGTCACTGGTGGCTTCTCCATCACCACACCACACCAGATCCCGCTGCTCTGAAAGCTCTGCGGGACTGGCCGCATCACTAGTCTCCATGCTGGGTTCAGCCTGCTTTTTCTAACGTCCTGAAGCAATGCTGGACTTACAAGGAGAAAATGGCACAAGAGCAGGAGGAAAAAAAGGGTTAATGTGACTGAACTGACAAAAACTTACAGAGAGCTTCTGGCCAATGGTTAGGGTGACACTTTGAGCATTTCTTATTCTGTAAAGGGTAGTTCTCCACTGCCTTGCTTTAGAGTCTTCTTTAAGCTCCTCACAGAGATCAAATGAAGTTTGTTTGTCAAATCCCTATGTACAAAAAACTGCTCCTATATTAGACCTAAAAGCGAGAGTGTGCTAAGCTCTCTAAATCCTGTTAGAAAGATAAACCCCTAAATCTTCTCCACTGTCTCTAGCGTCAAGCAACAGCATTTGCTATTCTCTTTGTGCTGTTACTTTCAAACTTTGAGTTGAATAAGTTAAATCTACCTAATAAATACGTTGTTACGTGTCCATTTCATCTGAAAATGTACTTTTTCCTAACTCTGGCATCCTCAATGATAATTCATAAATACTCCTATATATTAGTACCTTTCAATTATTTTTTCTTTAATGTGGAAATCCACCTGTGCTTTTCTCTGTGTGGAACATATTCTGTATCAAAATCTGAAACTACCACTTATCTCAGTGTATATTATTTCTTATATACACTTCTATAGGTATATATTTATATACTTATATACTGTGTATAAGTATATACTTACGTTAGTATATACTTATATATATTTCTACCTATATACTTATATCTATGCTTACATATTTCTTATATATACTGGTTTCCCTTTTCATACATATCACTGGTACACTCTTTGGAGATTTTAGCCTAGAATGGCCATATGAACTGAACTACAAATCAACAGCTGGGCATATTAAAACAGCGGGAAGTAAAAGGGTAAATACCTGGTTATTAAAGCGCTAGTAACTGAGCTACCGATCTTCTGTTGTGTTGATCTAAACTAACTTGTGTTGAAAATATAGTCAAAAGTGCACAGACACACCAGATTATTTTAAATTTCTGCGCAGTGCTGAGAGCATGTGTGCACACCGTCACAGCTTATGCGCTATCAGCTCATTTGAAATCCTCACTACCTTCATACTAGAACCACTAGACTAAACCCATGTTTTTTACAGCAGTGTACTTCTGGCAGCAAGGGGTTTTTCCTCACCTGTTATGTTTGAAGAACAAGCAAACCTGGTTCACAGATGGGATTTCTAGATACGGTGACACAGAAACATATTGGTCGAGTTCACACTGAACTAGAACCATATGACCTGGGTGCTTCTGCAGCAAGTGGATTTTCAAGCCACTCTACAGGCTCTGCTAAGAAATCTAACCAGCATTTTCTACAATGTGAGAAAAGGACCAAGAAATCTACAAGGAAAAACAATCTGCAGAAAAAATTGTATCAATAAAAAACTGTAGCAAGGTTTGTGAGGAGAAACTGTATTGTGAACTTTTATATCCTTAAAGTGCTACAACACTATTACTACTTTAAACTGTACCATTTTTCAAACTGTGATAAGGAAGGAAAGGTATGAGAACTGCAGAATAAGAATTTCTTTTTCCCTGTGGCAGAACCAGCGTTGTTGCAGTCGCATGGTAATGTCACCTGGAGGAATGGTAGAAGTATACTAACAAAAAAGTTTAACAGGGGTTATTTCAATACTGGGGTTCACTATTGATATAACTGTCAACCAGTGCTAATTTTCTCCTTGCCTTTCTTCACCAAAAGGAGGTTGTTTTTAATGACATGTTATTGATTCGTGAGCAATATAAACATAATTTTGCTCGTAACTAAATGTTGAATCCTTGTGAAAAGTAAAGGTTACATTATTCTAATATAATAATATTGTCAGATGGACTAATTTGCCACAATCTCATAGATTCCTAAATATTCTTAAAAAATTACAAGTGATGCTTTTGTTTAAGTAGCATTTTCATGCTTTAAATGACTCGGTTTGAAATAGATAGTTCTGCTTTAGCTTAAAGGTATTTTGCAGTCTTAATTCAATTTAGCAGCCAGAAAGAGACAAACAACAATTTAAAACTTGACCAGGAGTAAATCCTCCAGACTATGGGTTGAGAATTTCAGCCCTGTGGGTCTGCCAGTGTTTATAATTTATCAAAAGCCATTTTTAAGTTCTAGGGCAGCTTACAAATTGTGAGCTCTGTCTTCTTTAGAACTCCTAGTTCCTGTGTTGTTATTTATTAATCACCATTAACAGTGCTTTGCCAGAATCTAAATTTCATTATATGGCAGTACCATGATGTCTGAATGATCATGAACTTTGCATTGCACTGTTTACAAGGAAAGGTAATTATATACTAATTTATTGTTCATTATTAAAACCTTTTTCTTTTTTTTTTCATTCTCCCTGCACTAAGCAATAAGATTTTGAAGACAAATGCACAAGAAAATGTTATTAACTTTCAAAACTTACAGCTACTCCTAACTGCTAGTGATGGAACTAATGTTCCATTCAAAATAAATTTAAAGGAGAAATTAAAAAAAAACCAACACAGTATTTCAGGCTAAAGTTAAAGTAACAACTTCAATTCTCTCTACATTATGACCGTTATGTTACAAGATGAGATTTAAATCCTACTTTTCAAAGTGGTTGAAACACTGGTCTCATAGTGCAAAAAAGATAAAAGCCATGATTTTAAACAAAATGTTTGGATTAAGCAGCAGACTTTAAAATAAAAATAATACAAGTATTATGAGAATTGAACTGCTTAGACACCAGACTAATCCTGGCATTATAAATCATGTAGAGAGACTTGAAGCTTTGGCCATTTTTTCTAGATATGAAATCCAATATTTTCAGAAAAGACTACTGACTTTTGGACTTCCTATCTGAGTTCTCATCTGGGGGCATAATGTTTAAATAAATGTGGTCATCTCTTCCCGAAAAACATCTCTCAAGCCTGCCACAAACTATCATTAGTCACGTCTGAGCATTTCGGTTAGGAAATACTGCAACCTTTTAAGAACCAGAGTTTTGTTCACAACACAGTTCTGCTTAGTTTGACAATTGTTGATGGACAAAACATGATTAAAAGGAATGATGTAGCTTTGCAAAATCCAAACACCTAACAGAATCATTATGGAAGATCTCCTGAAATATAATTGTTTCAAGTAAGTATCTAAAAATAAAAATCTTGTATCTAGCACTTGCTGAAAAAGGAGACTATGACCCCACCTTCCCTGTGATTAGACTTTAAGAACTATAATAAAATTGATGCCATATGTATGTACCATACACATAAAATAGCTTCCAGAATTTTGCAGGCTTCCAAATCAATAATGCTGTACCAGTGGTCAATGCGTAGCAATACAAATTCTCACTGAAGACAATTCAGTGCTCTAATTGTTCACAAAAGTGAAAGTAATGAAGATAACATACACAATAATAAAAGACAAGGTATATTTATTGGCTAATATATGCCCATCTAAGACTTAAGCTATCACTGGTTACAATGGTCTGAATAGGGACTAGATTTGGAACTGAAGCCACTTTTAGAAAACTGTACACTAAAGTGCATCCCAGAAGATGCCAGTTTCCAATGGATGCATTATTTTTTGTTTGATCTTTTTAATGAGGATATAAAAAATGAAATTCACTTAAATATGTAAAGTTGAGCTCATTAATATCCTGAAGGAGGTATATGCTTATGATTTGGAGGTATTGCTGATGCTGTGAAGAATGAGATAATACTACAAGAATAATTAGACCCTGCTTCCTAGTAGAAAAACAAATACAATTCTTAGTACAAAATTTCAAAGTAATGGACTAATGGAATAATAATGAGGAGTTCTACTATATAGAAATACATCATTAGCTGAAGATGGTAGAAAATGAGAGAGATCTGAGTTTATTTTTTTAGTCATAGGATCATTATAAACAGCAATATAGGAAAAAAAGGGAAGAGTGATGCTAAAACCTGTCAGACAAAGTATCTGCAGTAGAGAAAGGCAATAGATAAGTATACAAGACACAGAGAACATCTTAATTAATATATTCTGTGTGGTTCTGACGATCTGTGTTCAAAACCAGGTTAACTTGCAACAAGTGTAATAATTGGCTGCTAGGATGATCAGGGAAGGATTTTCTGTTTTAAGAAAAATGTAAAATCTTACCTAGTTCAGCATGAAAGTGACTGAGAAAGATACTGAGTCTCTTTGAGTGTGTTTGGGAGTAACAAGAAGTGGGGGCAGGAATCATGTAACTATTCAAATGTGATAGGATGTGTTTTAAGAGCCTAGTGGAAATGGTTAGAAAGAGGTTGTCAGAGTCCAATATTGTGTCTGGGTTCCTTTGGGCATTCCACATGTGAAGAGTATAACACTGTCGTGGTTTCAGCCCAGCCGGTAACAAAGCACCACACAGCCCCCCGCCTCCCAGCGATGGTGGCATGAGGAGAAAATATGAAGAAAGGCTGGTGGGTCGAGACAAGGACCGGGAGGGACCACTCCCCGCTTACGGTCACGGGCAAAAGACACGCTCAGCTGGGGGAAGAAGCAGAATCAATTTAATTTACTACCAATCAAACCAAAACAAGGATAATGAGAAGTAAAACCCAACCTGAGAACACCTTCTCCCTCAGCCCTCCCGCCTCAGCTCCTCTCCTGGTTCTCTCCCCCTCCTCCCGCCGGCGGCACAGGGGAACAGGGGACGGGGGCTGGGGTCGGTTCCTCACACCTGGTCTCTGCCGCTCCTTCCTCCTCAGGGGCAGGAGGACTCCTCCTCACCCGCCCCCTGCTCCGCCGTGGGGTCCCTCCCGCGGGAGGCAGCCCTTCACGAACTTCTCCAGCGTGGGTCCTTGCCGCGGGCTGCGGTTCCTCACACACTCCCCTGGCGCGGGTCCTTCCCGCGGGCTGGGGTTCCTCACACACTCCCCTGGCGCGGGTCCTTGCCGCGGGCCGATCTTCAGGCACAGACTGCCCCAGCGCGGGCTTTACCACAGAGTCCCGACCATCTTGAGGGGGCACCCCCCTGCTCCGGCGTGGCTCCTCTCTTCCCCGGGCTGCAGGTGGGCATCTGCTCCCCAGCTCCCCTCCGTGGGCTGTGGGGGCGACAGCCTGCCGTCTCGTCTCACCACGGGCTGCGGGGGCATCCCCTCCTCCTCCTTCCTCCTCGCTGAGCTCGGTATCCACAGAGGGGTTCCCCTCACATTCCAGTCCCCTCACTCACTGGGGGGGTCCCCTTCCAAAATCTGTTCTCCCACAGGCGCTACCGCTGTCACTGACGGGCTCGGCCTGGGCCCGACTTGGAGCCGAGGAAGCTTCTAGCAGCTTCTCACAGGAGCCGCCCCTGCGGCCCCCTCCACGGCTACCAAAACCCCACCACACAAACCCAAACCAAACGTTTAATACCAAATTTACTTACCTGAAGTCATCTGGTATTACATGGGATTTTGATTGAGCAGAATGATACACTAATGTACTTGAATCACAGTATGAGTCCAAATCATACTTAGCAGAGTATGGCAGTGCCTTTATTGCTAACATAGGTTTCGACAGAAAATAAGAACAAAATTTTTTAACCTATGAGTAAGCGGAGTACTGAAAAGATCATCTGAATGAGATAATAAAAGGAAAGAGCTTAAATTATTTCAAGGTGCAGTTTGCCTCTTAGGGAAGGAATTTTATAACAGGACAGGAGTCATCTCAAAGGTGGAATATTAAGTCTGGGAGAAGAGTATCTAGGAGGACAATTTACTGCAATCTCAAAGGGATCGCAGGAAAATTCATTACTGTTTCCTGATTCTTTATTTGCAGCACAATTTTACTGCAACAACTCTGTACTTCAGGATTCTAGCTGGTCAGCTGCAGAAGACAAGGGCTCCCCCAACAGTGCATAAGGTAGGAGTTTGTTTTCTCTGTTGTTATTTTTTGCTTATCTGTGTGATTTGTAACTGCAGTTCTGGAGTCTGTGACTCTCAGACCTGGAGTTTGCTACTTGTCTTCATGTGTTCTGCAGTCTTCAGTGAAGTCGGCGCACGTGAATTAACTATTCTACAGGTGGTTGGGACTACAGGTCTAGCTGCCTGCAGGTGTGAGCCAGGAGCACTACAAACCCTGCCTAAAAATCCTTTGGAATATTAGAACAATATCCCAGTAGAGGTGAATGTTTCTTATTTATTGGAACATACAATTTTGTGCAGAAAAAATATTGGTAGGTCTGTTTATATTATCTAAGGTAATACTTAACAGAAATAGAACGTTTTCCTGTCAATATATTGGAAAGAATTTTATCTGCCTTTTATTTATTTACCTTACTAATTGGGTTTGCACTCAACACAGTGGCTCACAAAGATGATAAAAGCAATTGAAAAAGATAATTGTCTGTGTCTAGATGGGAGGAAAGGAGGGAAATTTCCCACCGAATATTTGCATGTGGCTGATGACAGAGACTCACAGAAGTGGGGGGACAGGAGAGAGTGCAAGTCAGCTTGCTGTGCTGTCTTGAGGATCCTGACTCCACGTAGTCATTCTTTCTGATCTATATTCATGGGTTTTTCAGAGACCTAGCAGTTATACGTCAGAATGACAGGTCTCAAGCTTGTTTCAGGATAAAGCACCAATCTGCTTGTGATCACCGTAGCCTGACCTGACAGAGTTCCAGCGATTTTGCAGGCCTTGTGATTCCTGTGCAGAGGGTAATTCTGAGCTCAGAGCACAGTGATGGACAAGATATTCTATCAAAGTTGCTTCTCAGATTGCAACCAAGAGCTGTCCCAGGAGTATCTGTTGAAAGTGTTGCCAATCTGTGTTTTTCTGAATGTTAACAGCACTTTTACAACTTTTTTTTTTTCTTTCTCTGCTGCCTAATATGTAAACTCTTGCCATTTATTCTATTTGCTTCTCTGAAGGCAACGACATAAGACAGGGTAGGTGTATTCTTCTCCCCAGTATGAACCTAAAGATACTTTTTCTTCTGTATAATATAAAGATTACTTTCCGGTAGCCAGGACTTAAACATTTTGGTGTTTGTGTGTCAGGGCGGGGAAGTAGAGAAAAGCTAGCTGAATATTTCATGTTTCATCCCTCCCAAGGTACTGGGATTGCACACCATTGACTCCAGATGTACTCCATCACTCTGTGCAGTGAAATTCACTGAGACTAAAGCTAAATGCAAGAATTCAAGACCTTGAATTTTTATTACCCATGTAGTTCTGAGAATGTCCCATTCTTCCAAAATACACCAAGTGTCGATTCAAAAAGAAAATAAAATATTCTAAAGAGTAAGAGAACATTATACAGAAAATATCTGTGCCAGTGCATGATATGCAGCACAGTTCTTAGTATTACTCTTGGTATTTATAACACACCATCTCAGAGGACAGAAATCGAGGGATGGTTTTAAAGGAAGGACTTCTAAAAATGATGAGATATTAATTGAATACATTCAAGACTTACTGTAGTACTGAAGCAACACAATTTCAAATCAAATTTAATCTAATAAAGCACAAATTTAGTGATGTTGTATGAAATAATTGCACAGAATATATACATTTTTAATCAAAGGATGTGACATTAAGCTGACAACCCATAAAGAAAACATGACTACAAAATCCTGCTCCAGGAAAATGAATGCAAATTAGCATTATCAGCTTAACTTCATTTATTAAACAAACAAACAAAAAAGACCAAACCAAAAAAACCACACCACATTTTATTTTATAAAAATCATTTTTTTAGAGATAAAATATCTGCTTTCCAATGTCAATGACAACATTGAGATTCATTATAGAGGTATGTGACATATTGTATGCATCCTAACCTAATTTGTTGCCAAATATTTAACTCTAAAATACTGGCTACTCTACAGTAAGTTCAAAGTAAAATATAATACTCAAATGCCAAATATATCTTTTCTAGGCAGAAGATTTATTTTTAGTTCTCAGATAAACTAACTTACCTCAGGTTTCTCTCAAGCACTACTGTGACTTCTCTGGGAGTCTCAAAACCAGATTTTCTTTCACCCTTATTTAATTGGGATGGTCAGAAGAAAATTTTATGTATATGCCTATACAGCACTACTGGGATCACCAGCCTATATTGCTTTTTCACTATTGCCTCAGAACAAGCAGTAGGTAAAAGTGGAGAACTGTGAGGATGTGGTTAAAAGCACTATAGACATGTTGTGGAAAACTCCATTGCTTTCACAAACACCTTTCCCGTGTTGAAGCCCTTGGGTATCTTCATGCAAAACTGTTAACGGACAAAATTGAAACTCTTCAGGCAGTTAGGTGCTGTTAATTGAAGCCAACATTAATTACAACAGGGAAACAATTCAGCCATTAAAGAGGGATCCAATAATTTGAAGACATCTTTCAGAGGTGACACTATCAGGTAATTCACAATCAAATCTGAATAACTTCATTTTACTTCTTCTCTAGTTATGTTATCTGCTGGAAACTCTGCTGGAGTATTTTAACATTGGAACTCCAATTATTATTCCTACGACACCCTTACAGTTTCTCAGATAAATGTTTACATGAGAAAGCTTAATGTCAAGTAAAAAAAAAAAAAAAAAAAACAAATGGAAAATCCAACCACAAATGTTAAAGCTTTCTAGAATATGGAGCTTCAGGATAAAAGTTTAGAAGGTGAACTATCTTTACTCTAATGGCTCAGAGAACAAACTGCAAATAAGGAAGGGCCAGCGACCCGCCAGCCTCGCCAGCGGCTAAGCAACCCCCCCCAGCCACTTGGTCTCTCCCCACCCCAGGAGAGGCAGGGGAGAGAATAAGAAAAGCAAAAGTGAGAAAATGTGAGTTGAGATAGAGTTTAAGAAGTGAAGAAAAGCTATGTGCACAAGCAAGCAAAGCAAAATAAGGAATTTGTTCTCTACTTCCCATCAGGAGGCAACTACAAATGTTCCTGCTTCCTCCTCCTTTCCCTGAGCTTTTATTGCTGAGCACATCACTATATGGTACTGAATATCCCTGTGGTCACTGCTGGTCAGCTGTTTTCTCCCAACTTTTTGTGCACCCCCAGCCTATTTGCTGGGGAGGGGGAGGGTGGGAAAAAGAGAAAGTCTTGATGTTGTGCAAATTCTGCTCAGCAATAGCCAAAACACTGGTGTGTTATCAACACTGTTTTGGTTACAAATCCAAAATGCAACACCGTACAGGCTGCTATGAAGAGAATTAACTCCATTCCAGCCAGACCCATTACAAGATGTATACAGATTTATAATGATACAGATACAGAAGTAGATGCAGACACAAAAAATTTGTGCCAGGCTTTTCTGGCATTCTGCAGTTGGTCACTCTCATTATAAATATTACTAATTTTAAAATACCTATCATTCAGAAAACAAACTTTTTAATTCCAGTTAACAAAAGTGCATTTTCATTTTTTCTGCTTGGGGAATGAGGTTTCCTGACACTCTTGTTGCTGCTAGAAAGTGCCAGCTTGTGTTGGGCTAGGTTTTCTGGTTTCGTTACGAAAGCTGTGTAGAGTGCAATTAGTTAAGTGGTCAGTGCTAATTATTGAACAGAGTATTAGATTTGCACAACTCTTTAAACTTCAAGTAACTAAAATGTCTTGTGTTCTTTCTTTAAAGTGCTCTTGAACTTAAAAACATATTTTATTAGTTGGCAAATGAGGACTTGTTTGAGTAAGCAAGCTAAAAATGACTTAAAAAGCCCATTCAAAAGGTAATAAATAATTAAATAATTAAATAAAATTAAATAAAAAAAACCACAAGTCCATGTGATAGTGTAAATCAAGAATTCCCACCAACCGACGCATTGGAAATCCTATTCCATTTACGTTACTCTGGAAGTTGTTAAATTTCTGTAGACATCTGAAGTACATTGGGTAATTATTGGGCTATGTTAGATTAAAAATCACTCCGTGAATTTCTAAGTTGTTAAGTAGTGGTAAGAGTGGGGCTGCTCCCCCAGGGTGGGCGAGCGGAGAGCTGAGGGTGTCTGCGACACGGACAGGCGATGCCCTCACCAGTGGGCTCAGCCCGAGGAGCAGAGCTGGGGGGACAGCAGTGGGTCCTGCTGGCACTCCAGGGAGCATCGGGCAATGGCGGGGGATCAAACCAGGTCCGAGGCCGAGGCAGGAAATCCCAACAGCTAACCAGGAACAGGACTGGGGACCAGCACTGCTGCAGCATCACTGGGACAGGGACTGAAGGCCCCAAGCTGGGCTGAAATGGGGTCCTGGGCAATAGTTGAGGGGTGAAAGACTGCAGGGGGGGCTAGGCAGGGACAGAAAGTACCTGCAGGGCCCTGACATAAAAATTCCAGATCAACACTTTAAAATATTTTTGAAAGTGTAACCTGATTTCCAATTAACAAGTAAAAAACCCCAATGTTTTAAACCATTGTATGAAATCAGCCATACTTTTTCCAAGTAACTATTGGACAATATTTTTTCATTGCTTGTCCAAAAATACAGTAACATTTCCTGCAGTTGTTAAATGTTTTTCTGTATATACTAAAACACTTAGTTGAGACAAATATATTAATATACAAATATATTTCAGAGATGTAATTATCTGACGACTTCCTAGACGTATTACTTTTTCACCTTAAATAGCTTTTCCCTGGGCATTCAGCTTTAGAATGAACTCAGAAAAATCAATAATTATCGTCTTCAATAACCTAATCCATTGAATCAAGACTTAGAATTTTTTTGTAACAAATATTGATTTAAGTATAAGGAAAAATGTAAGCAAGGCAACTATTATCTCAGGAAATATAAATCATTTTCCATCTCTAACATGTCTCATGCCAGCTTTTACATATTTAACTATTTTGGAGGGGGAAGGGGAATAACAGGTGGCTGTGCATTCTGAAAGACTCACAAGGCATATGAAAAGTAAGATCATCAGGTCTACAGTGAGAAATTTTCCCTAGGGCACAATAAGTCTTTCTTTCTTTTAACTCTTTCCAGGTATGACTGATGTGAATTAGGATAGATGCCTTAACCATGGTATTGAAAAATCATGAATGATATGTGAGAATTTTATCCAAAACTACCAAAGCTCCATTGAAATGCTAAAGCATTGATTTTCTTCAAAGGTTTCTGAAACATTAGTATTAATCTGTAACTATTCTGAAGGATTTAAAATGTGCTGGAGGTGGATAATGAGCAATATGCTTAGATTCAAGCATAACCAAATCAGTCAAAAATTTTTAGAGGTAGTGTTTTCAGAAACTAATGTTATCTGAAAAAAGCTGGCGGTTAGTATTTATGTATTGTGTCTTATTATTCTGTGCTAGGAGAAAAGCAAAGCAAAACAAACCAAACAACAACAACAAAAAAGTTCAAACCCCGTTCTTATTCACTGAGAATAAAATAGCTGTTGTACTACTACTGAACAGTAGTATCTGAGGTGCCAAAATACTTCTGTGGATCTGAACCTATGTACCTAACTCCAAGCTCAGAAACACTTTATTAAATTATTCGTAAGTATTCTAGGTCAGCTAAGGGTGACACTGTCACTCTAATGGGATGAAATCCACTTCACCCTTAGGTATGCTTTTTTATTACATTTAAAGAAAAAATTACAGTAAGTGACAATGCCTCAAGGTTTCAAATACCACTCAGCGCACAGTTCAGGACAATGAAGGTTCAGCACCTGTATCATTCATGGAACAACAAAAGCAATCTTAAATGCTCTCTTTAATCTGGTATGGTACTATCAACTCTGAAGACCACCAACATGGTTTAGTGTGGCATTAGAAGCTGTCTGCCAGTCATGGATCACTTTGTCTTGTTCTTGGCACAGCCTTGTCATAAGGAAGTGAGTCAGTATTTCCTACTTCAAAGGGCTGTGAAGTCATTCTCTAACCACTTACCACTTCTTTAAACTAATTTTTATTCCATTTTTAAAGTGCCAACATCGTGTCAGTGCAAAGAATGATAACCACGTTAATTTAAGTTATGCGCTATCTTAGACTCCCAGGAATCATTGCCATGAGCAGCTTCTTAAGAAATGAAAGCAGATCCCCAATCTAGTTATCATCCTCGCTAGTGGTAGAAGATGTTTGAGGTGTCCAAAGCAAGAGACAAAAGGGCAATGATAATGCTTGAAGTGTTGAGACAACATAACATTCCCTATGACCCTCAAAATCTTGTCTTCAGACTGAGAGCCTGAATCTAGTACAGTTTTGCAAATGTAATTGTAGCATGCTGACCAGAAGAATGTTTCAGATTACCTGAATTTTTCATGTGCATTTCGTATTGTAGTACTATGATATACTTGGTTGGTGCCTCAGCTCCCTCTGACTTGAGTATCACTTTGATACCCTTTACCTCATCCCCTTAGAATAATGTTGCACAGAAACAGAGATTTTAATACACTGCATAGAAATTGTGGTTTCCTGTCAGGAAAATGGAGTTTGGATGGGTCCTCTACCTTCTCTTATCAATGGGATGCACTATCATTATTACCTTCATGTAAGACCTAGACAAAACTAGTCAAAAAAAAAAAAAAAAAAAGGGAGCTCTGACTAGAATTGTCACACACTTAAGTAACTTCAGAAACATTTTAAAATGAATCCTCAGGATCAGCTTTATAAACCAAGCTTTTCATATCTAAGCGAACATTGTAGTGTTGTGTGGCACAAATGTTTGCTTGAAATGCTGTGTTGTTAAACCAGATGTCCTCTCCTCCCACAAAGAAGTATGTCATGTCCAGTTTAGCCTAGAAGGGACCTCCACAGGTCATCTGGTTCACCCTCTGCTCAAACCAGGGCTAGCTTCAATGGCATATCTCATTGCTCAAGATGCTATTCGGGTGAGTTTTGAGACCCTCCAGGAATGGAGTTTTCACAGCCTTCCAAGGCAACATTTTCCAGCTGTTAAGTGCTCTTTTCATGAAGAATTTTTGCCTTACATCTGGTTGGAAATTTCCCTTGTTGCAGCTTGTGATCGTTCCTCTGTCTTATTAAGGTGCATTATGGAGAAGAGCCCAGCTCTGCCTTCACTATAACTTCTCTTTAGGTAGATGAGGATTGCAGTCAGGTCTTTACTTAGCTTTCTCTTCTACAGGCTAAACAAATTCAGTTCCCTCAGTTTCTCCTGGTATGTCACATGCTCAAGTTACCAAGCCTTTCAATGACCTTCGTCTTGACTCTGCAGTTTGTTGATATCCTGTACATGGGGGCCAAAAGTGATCATCGTATCCCATCTGTAGGCACACAAGGGCTGCAGATCTTTGATGGAAGCTGATAATAAGTTATTCGTAATGTTACCTGACTTTGTGTCTTGCTAGTTAGATTAGTACCTTACTTCCTTTTTTGCTATATAACTCCCAGGGACCTTACATCCAAGTGTCAGAACCTTTCTACTGAAGAAACACTCCTTTGATAGCACACGTACTGGTATCATCTAAGCAAAATCTCTGAAATATTGAATATTGACTCTTTGCAGTAATAGTATTACAACTGTATCATGCTTAAACTAAAGATTTCCTCATAAATAAAAAAATCAGTGCAGAAATTTATGTGTGAATGATGCTGCCTGACAATGGAAATAATGAAAAAACATAATGATGGTGGTGCACAATCCTAATGTAATAGCTGAATGGGTAAGCTGCATTTGCATGAACAGCTGGAACTGGCAATATCAGCAGTGAAGCTGTTATGTTTATTTTGTGTCCTCCTGTTTGTCAGGAAATTTGTTACTTTTCTCAAGTGACTTCTCAAGTAGATTTTATATTTTATGTCAGGACTCCTTGATTGTAACAACTTAATATTTAAATATTTTTAAAAGAATTTGCCAGTTATCTCATTCTGTTTGCGAATTCTTCCTTTAGAGCTTACCTTCTCCCCCCCCGCCCCGCCACTTGATCAAGAATCTTTTGACAGCAAAAACTTTTGATTTTAAAAGTTTGAAGCTTTAAGGTGAGATATTGTACGTGTAATTTACACTAACCGTCCCTAATTTCTCAACCCTACAGGCCTTTGAGCTTTGTAACAAAACAAACCAGCCAAACACAAATCCAAACCAAACCAAAAAAACCAAACCCCAAACTGACTTTCTTATCACATACAAATTAAACTTAAAGTTTGTTATATGGACCCTAATGGTATGTACTTTGAAGGACCTCATACTGGCCTATCTACCAAGCAGGGATTTTCCCTTCAAATCCATAAACTGCTTGGAAGAGGTATGAACAAATTTTGCAAGTGACAGTGTCTTTTGTAAAGCAATTGAATGGATGCAGTAAACAATTAGGTAATATGGATGATCTTGCTTAGAATTTGTAGAGTTGAGTGAAGAACTATGATTGCATTCAAGGCAACATCTCACACCAGTTCTAAAATAAACAAAATTTTTGTGCATTTAAAATGGTACTTAGTCGCACTTGGGCACTGTCTTCCTTGCATTTTCATCTGGTCATAATGCTGCTCTTTCTCCACTCACTTTTTATACATTACTTCCCTGATTCATTTAAATTGCAAAACTCCTTAAAATGTTTACAAAGATGAAAATTTTAGAAGTGCCAATATCAACTGTTCTATAATCTCTGTGGATTTGCCTTCTTAATAGCAATTTAAATTGAGAAAAAACAATTACTCAACCAAAAATCCCCACTTCTAGCTTTATTCTTTGTAATGTTGCTCCATTGGCGTTTGAGAGTAGGGCCACCAGATACACCATTCTGCTACAAGATATAGATATATATATGTGCTCTATACTTCTTGTAATCATTGTGGTAAATGGAAAAAGACTAATGAGTTGCTTAAGAAACTCCTTAAAGCTCTAGGAGCTTTAAATAAAGTTAATGATTTATATCTTTACAATATAACGTTACCTTCAATAACTTTACCACATTTTTCTAAATTATTAAATTGGTAAAGTTATTAAATTTTAGAAAAAATAATTTTATAAATTGGACATGTTTCCACATTTGTACAGATATTACTTATAATGGCTATAGAGGTTTCTTTTTCCCCAGATTTTACAGGCATATGTTGCATGTTTGTAGTAAAGCTGTTGAGCATTGTACCACTGAAAAATCTACTGAAGTCCAGAATGATGGTACATTCTAAGACCCTTATTTTACTTGATGTCTAGTTGCAGGTAGTGCCCTCTAATTCAATGCCTCTTAAATAATAATAATTAAAAAATCAGTGCTCAGAGATTTTCACTAATGTATATTCTCAGAAGCATTAACTCAATAGAACAATGTGTGTGAGCATGTGTGTGTGTGTGTACGCACATGTGCCTTAGCACATACACGTGTTCCTGTGCTGGGCAGGTTTTCAGAATGGAACTAGAAGTAAAACAGGTTTGCAAGCAAGAGCAAGGGTATAGCTTAGCTTGCTAGTGAGAGAAAACAAAAGAAATAATTAGTTCCAAGTCTACAGGCCATACAAATGGCACTGAAGCAATACATTTATGTTTGTCTGCTGAGGAGAATGTCTCCTGTAGGAATTTTGTCATATTCATTCCCTCTGTCAATGATACTTAGGCAGTATTAAGCAGAAAAGTATATTTCAAATATCTTACTGTCCTCTTTTTTTCCTTCTCTTCTAGTTTCTTCATGGGTTCAACAACAAGGGTTGTGCAGGGCCAGCTAACAATCATTAGATGTGTCTAGTTTTTCAGACCTGTTTTTAATGTTCCTGGGTTTATAAATGATTAATTCACTAGAACAGTGTGCACAAGCTGTGCATGTCAGACAGGATGTGTAAGTGGTTGATGACAGTTTGTCATCATTCAATTACCAGTAGATATCTAATCCAAAAAGTGAAGTTAACAAGCAAACTATGGAGATGAAGGTGAAAACAGTACCTAGGTGTGTTCTGTACACATATATCTCTATCCATGAAAGTGAATATAGTGAATCATAGAATCATAGAATCATTCAGGTTGGAAAAGACCTTCAAGATCATCGAGTCCAACCATCTTCTGTGCCCACTAGACCATGGTACAGAGTACCTCGTCTATGCGCTTTTTAAATACCTCCAGGGATGGTGACTCAACC
>JANXJC010000029.1:3109815-3119855 GCA_027564655.1 Leptodon cayanensis
AATGGACCTAGACATAGACTGCAACATTGTGGTCATTTTGCATATTGAAAAGTTGTGGCTAGAACTACCTGCCACCATGAATTTAACAGGGTGATGTGTGTGAGGTACAACAGAAAGTGAAGGGAGAGTGGAAGGAACACAAAACTATAATGGATGCTCTACCTGCAGAAGTAACAAAGTACCAAAACCAAGGATATGGAAAACCTTGTCTATTTCTGGTTTATACTTCTCCTCCCAGCAAGAAATAGTGTTGGTATGATAGCGATGCCTAAAACATCATCCTTTGTGTTTTGTAGGGGTTTTTTTTGGGGGGGTGGTTTTTTTGTTTGTTTGTTTTTTCCTAAGAATAGTATTAAACAGAAATCTTCTATATGGGTACAGAATGAAATGCATATCAAGGTGTGTCTGTGGTGACCAAACTATCCTCCACATAGTATTTGATACTGGGTGATTTTATCATCCTGTCACCCTGTTTCCTGAGTGTCCTCTGAAGTGTTGCACCCTCAGTGTCTTTCTTGCACATGGGCCCAAATTCTTGAGTATTCATGTTTACCTGTGAAGAGTTTTGTTTTACCTTGTCTTTGATATGGGTAAGAAGTAAGAAAAGTGTAGAGTTCCTGCAGTCCTCCAGATTTCCTGTGCCTTAAGACTGTGTGTTCAGGAACAAGGCTCTCATCTACTTCCTCTCCTTCATCCTCATGTAGAATGGAAACCAGTCTCAATTGTTTATCAGCCTACTTACAGAATACATAACATAATAAATCCAAAATGTTTACCAGTCAAATAAAAATCAAGAGCCAAGAAGTCATAAAACAAACCATGAAAGCTCAGTTTTCACTATTTTGTAGTTGAAAAAAAAAAAAAAAACCCAACCACAACAAAACCCCCAAAACCCAACCTTCATTTTAATTCAACACTTTTTATGACCGGACATTCAATAGTCAGCTTGCAAACTCTAAAGATATGTCTGGTTGAATGACTGAAAAGATCTTTTATAAAAGGCCATGAAGGTTGGAGAAGGTTTCCTCATGAAAGGTGCCAAGAGAGCTATCCAAACAGATCACCTGAATTCACTACCTGAAAGAACCTGCTAAGCGTATGAACTCTCTTTAAATCGAGTCTTGATTTGAAGACATCAAGGCAAAACAACAACATACTTAGGAAGAGTGTTGAGTGTCTTACTTCATTTCCTGAACTTGTAATACTCACTGACTGACTCTCACTATAACTTTGTTATCTAAATAGTAAATTCATCTACTGGATGTATTTTTGTGCAGGGAAAAAAAAAATCAAGAGTTACGATCAAACGAGCTTTTTCTATTTAGATTTAACTCTTAATTTCTTTATGTGAGGAGTTCGTGTTTGTGAGTTTACTGTATAGAGCAAACTTGCTGTTGGTGTGCTACTCTTTCACTTCTATTCATTGCTTATGCTGCACCGTAACTTCGTATATTTCTGTCTAGTATAGAAGTTCACTGCCATGAGCAGTGACTATGTTCAGTTACTTAAACACCTCATAAACAAAATATATATGCTGTTTCTCTGATGTGGAATATTAAGGCTAGAGGTGGATGTCCATATATGGGACAATGGAATGAATCCACAGGAATTCATGGGACCAATATATTGCTGTTATTCAGTCAGAAATTGCTAACTCTGACAAAGCATTACAGAGTTCCTTTTGCTACAAACCAATAAGAGTTCTTCAAAATACTGGAGACATGTTATTTCACACTGAGTTCCCTACTCAGCAGCAATGATTGTGATTATTATTATAATCAGTTACATCAGTTATTAGTATGTAACATATTTGTAAATTGGCCTATCAAAGGTAAAATTTTCTCTGATAAGTCACTGATGGGTATTTTTTTGGATGATAAATGAAGGCTTTTATGTATGAAAGAAAAACCTTCAAATATCTAAATCTTAACTGATGAAATCTAGGCTTAATATGTCTGTTTATCCTTGATTTCTCTCATCCTGCTTAATATCTCAATATGTTTTCAGTGCACAGCATGACAGATGCTCTTAGAAGATGGTTCTCTTTGTGATCAATAAAGAGGAATTATAAGCTTGCAAGTCCCTGTAAGTGAAAGCTGGTTCAAGTTTCATGCTAAATGCTTTAAGTAATACATTACTTCCTGAAGAACCTAATAGGATAAATTAGTCTCTAAAGGTACCGTACAGAGAAACTCTATGAAAGGGCCAGTTCTCACAAGGCTGAGAGAAATGCTGATGCTGGACTTTTTGCAGGTGTATGCTACCATTAAAATAGCTAGACATGACTTCAGCCATCTCCAAGAGGCCAACAGTTCAATATGGTGTCTTTTCCAAGTCATAGAAGAGCGAAGAGCTCTTTCTAGTTGGAAGATCATTAAATGCCTCAGTTGCCTTCTAGATTAGTTATTCCTTAATTTAATCTTAAATCTAACTGTGTTCTCATTTTACACATAATTAGTTGCAATAATGTGAAACACTGTTGATTTTATTTTCTTCAAGGATTAAGGACTGAAACATCTGCTGAACAGAAGTTTCTTCTTTTTAATGCCATAACTGATGGAGAAAAAACTGCTACCCATCTTGGAAATATTAGAAATAAACGTGCAAGTACTTGCCCCCTGGAGAGTTTTTAAAGGCCTGGTCTTGCACATCTGCCAGCCTTATAGCTCTGTCTTTGTCTCTGCTTCTTGTTCCTACTCAACTCTCCTGTTGCAGTGGGAGCTTCTTCTTTCTCTCTCTCTTCTTCTTTCTCCTTCTTTATTCACTGCTTTCCAGAACCTTCTCCCAGATGTGCTTGCTTAATGCCTCATATAGAAATTGCAGTCCCTTCCCTGCAGAGGAGTCTGTATGATCTAAGAAATCAGACGGACGGCTCTTCTTTCTGTTGGTTAGCCATAAATTTTTAACAGAACAGAACATATAATAGATGTACTGTAAGTGATAAACAGACAAACAAGAGTGCATCATCATTAATATCTAATAAGGATGCCTTTAAGAAGCGTGAGAAACACTAATGAGAAAAAACTTGCCCACCAGAAAGAAGGCCACTGAGCTTTGTAGGAAACAGGGCTTATACAGTTAGTCCTTGTTATGGAATCTCTACATGGGTGAGTATACCACTTCTGCATCAAATGCATATTGGTTTGACAACCCAGGGTAAAACAAATTATGTTGTCTGTGTCATTGTTGATTCTTTGAACAAAATAATCTACCTGCAAAGCCCCGTGGAATACAGCTATTGTTCAGTTAGCAATGGACCATATTTATTCTTCTGTTATTTTTAGCATAAAAATTATTGGGGTTACTAGCTGCCTCCTCTTTTAACAGATCAGAAGCCTGTGCAATCAGTTTATTCTTTATATAGGTCAGCATTTTTATACCTGATCTTATTCCTACAAGGATAAAAATTACACAGACTATGTAATTGTATAGGGCTTCAAACATCTCATCACAATTAATGGGATGTGACATATTACCTTGACAAGCAGGTTGTCTATCTCATCATCTTCTGCAAACTCACCCATCACTTTTCTTTCTAGTTAACATTTCAGCTCTTAGGAGTAGCTTAATTGAGGCTTCTCCATGTGTGTTCTGACCAAATGTACAGATTTTCCCTTGACAATATCTATTGGATGCCTTTATGTTTTGTCCTTCCTAACTTCATCTCAGTTCATGTATGTGAATTTGTGTTTCTTTGGACCCGACGTGAGGTCCATGTGCTTGCAGACTGGCAATTCTTCTTTAGTGTTTCTATCTGAAATTTTTATTTTGCCTTTTTCTTTCCTTTAAGCTGCTTGAATGATGACTTCTTCTGAGAATCCCCTTCTGCATGTGCTTGGTTTTGTCAGTTCCTAAAATTAATTATTGATAAATTATTATTCATTATCCTAAATTTGATGTCAGTTTATTTCTCTGCAAATGACCAAGACTCTTCTTCAGAAATTCATAGGCAATTAAGGCCTAAGTTTATGCCTCCTTTCATTGTCATTTCTGTTTGCCCTTTACTCCCTACTTCTTTCTCTGAGGCAGCATACATCTGCTGTTACTTGTTATCAGTTGCTCTTGAAAATAATTTTGCCCAAAAGCATGAGCTTCAAGATCTCTTTGGAGTTTTTGGAAATTGTATTACACCCTTGGGTTGAATTTATATAGCTACAGAGAATACTGCTTCCCTGTTGCACACTCTGTAAGTCACCTCTTCAAGCTAGAACCTGCAATAGCTGGCATAAAAGACTGTTTATATTTGATTAAAAAATAGTCTCTGAATTCTACCTTTAACCCACATCCCTGGGATCAATGTGAGATTATCAAGGTCTGGTCAGGCTGTTTCTTCAGGATCTGATCCCATGTACTTGTAGGAGAAATCAAAGCAAAGGGCTGGAATGTCTTTCTCAGGCACCCTGAGAAATCTCTCCTTGCCTAAACTATGCAGCTCTCAAACTTCAGAATGTGGTAAGGATAGCTGAAACCTTGTCTGCTCTTAAATCTTTTGCACCAACTATTACTGTGAAAGCTGTGCTCCACATTGACAGAGGAAAGAAAAAAAGTCTAACATAAATACATTATATTGCTTTATGCCTGCCCTCACTAGTACCACAGAAACAGAAGATGTCACAGTGCTCTTCTCATTCTGCCATGGCACAGAGTTCCCTTGTACGAGCCCTGTCCAATGAAATCTTGTCCAAAGATTGAAGGGATTTGATCTAGGCAACAGCTAGGATTGCCTCAGATTTGTTAAGATGGAGCCAGGAAGAAATGTGTATTTCGCTTCAAGATTTCACAGTCTCACCAACATTTATTTTTCCCCTTAGAACTTCTTATACAAAATCTGAAAGAGTCCTGTCACAGAAAGTCATCCCTAGGCAGTTTTCAGGCTCATTCTTCAACTCTGATGCCAGCTGTATATCCTCTGCCTCCAATTATGTAACAGATGTAAACTCAAGTAGCAGTTGATTTGGTTTTGGGACCCACAAGCTCTGTGTAGATATAATATTATCAATAGCAAGAATGATGAGTGTGTCCATGAGGCTTCTTCACCCTTAGTTTCTAGCACTGATACTCAAATTTTGAGTGAATATTGAAGAAAAAGGTTTTCATATAATTTGCTGTACTCTCACATTTCACTGGCGTGAATAGCTGTATCTTTACTGCAGGACTGAAAGTATATTTGTACTGCATTATAATCAGCTGAAAACTGAAGAATAAGGATCTTGATATGTATGCCCTCACTTAGAGTTCAGGGCCAGGTCTATAAAAAAAATACAGTGTCTAAGGATGGACTTTTTTGATGGTCTAAGAAAAAAAAGAGTTCTTTAAAATCTATGCTTAGATCTCAGCATAACATGAATCCATCTTAAAAGCCTTTTTATTACACTATATGTTAGTTGTTTGGAGTTTGTTTTTTGTTTGTTTGGGGTTTGGGTTTTGTTGTTGTTGTTGTTTATTTCATTATAACTTACTCTCCCCATTTGTTATGCAGGAAGCCTTTGGAGAGTGATGAACTGTTTATAAAAGTGTAACCCATGGGTGCAATTCCACTACCTGGGTCAGCACCACAGGCTCTCTGTGGGAATGCAAATCACTAACTGGGGTTTCATTTTTTGTTTTCAACCAAACGTTTTTCTACACTCCAGAGGATGTACTGTGATGCTACCTGTAGTTGTTAGTTTCTTCTCATGTTTTCATGGTAGAGATTCTATCTAGGTTCAAATATCTAGCCTATTCTGTCAAACTGAACTTTGCTATACTGACTTGACCTTTTTTAGATTTCTGCTGGTACTCCCAGGTTCATGCAATTGTAACGAAGAACAGAGATGGTTGTCCGAATCACAGAATACTGAAAAGGTCAAAGTAGCAATGCGGGCTTCACTGTTTCTCCAGGTATAAGGCATTGAAACTGTATCCACATAATTCTCATGACTAGACTTGAAATAAGCCTGGAAAATGGTCTATGCGAACCCTTGTTTTTCATGGCGAGAGTGATGAAATGCTAAATGGTAAGAATGCTGTTATTCTGAAGAGGACCTTAAGATTTTGATCAAAATTTTTAACTCCTGCCATGCCAAATTGAGGTTATAAACAATGTTTCACTATAGATATTTTGGTTTTTCATATAGGTTTCCCACAGCTGACCCATGCATTACATGTTTCCCAGGTGATGGTTATGTCTTGCAGTCTGTTTGTGTAAGACTTGTCAAAAGAACTTTATTCTTTTTCAATCTACCACGCTACCAAAAAATTAGAATGTATGGGGGGGGTGTGGTTTTTTTTTTGTTGTTTTTTTTTTGTTTGTTTTGTTTTGTTTTGTTTTGTTTTTTTTTTTTCCCATATTACAACAAGGTTTCTCATCCTAAGAAAACTTTATTAAAAAAATTCAGTGCTCCCGCAGCCTTGTGTGTGACTATTGACTAGTATACAGCAAGTAGAGTCATTATTTTATGTATTTGGCACTCCATGATTGCATATATAATGGCATATAGCCCCCAGTTACCACTGGAATTTTATCAAATGAATTATGTGACAATTTTTGTGTTTAATTGGGAGATGAATGGATTATTTCAATTTTTACAAACTGAAATTGTATTATGTTGCACCCAAAATCCTGATATGGGCAAAGAAACCCCACACCTTATAAATGGAGCCAATAATTTACCCTTAGTCCAAATAAAAGTTTTAGCAGGCTTATCATAATACAGCAGTTGCTACAAGTCTAGGTACAATAATGCTAGCACAGTCCAAATTAATATAGAAAAGCCTTACTAATGATACAGGTACAATTGTTTTAGGTAAAGTTTTTAGTATCTACCACTCTTCTCCAGTGCTGTGTTTACCCTTCCAGTGTCCCTCTGGGTCCTAATTTTCACACCATCAGTCTTTCTCAGGAAGACTAGTGGTGATGGGGGCATTACAATAAGTCATCATTGCCCCGAGTCCTTAACCTGAAGGCATGTGATGCTCACAATGAGACTTTCCTCCTGTTCCTTTTTGCATTTGCTTGGGTTTATTTTTTACATCATCTAATATATTCTGCCTCCTTCTCTTTGAGTTTCAGCTAAAGTTCAAAAGCTCTGCAATAGCCTATCCTGGTTAACACAACTTCTCACTGTTTGCTATGCAATGACAGTCAAAAGAAGACATTACCACGTGTGGTATTCACAGACCTAAGCTGAAGCGGGCAAGGCAAAAGTCCCCTGACTGCTACACAGTTGTTACCACCACTAAAACTGACTTTGGCCAAGACAGACCTCATCAAGCCCTGGAACTTTGGGCAAGACCTTGGGCTGTCCAGTCCATGCTTTAGCTTTTGGTCAGTCCTGAATTGGTCAGGCAGTTGGACTAGATGATCGTTGTAGGTCCCTTCCAACTGAAGTAGTCTATTCTATTCTATTCTATTCTATTCTATTCTATTCTATTCTATTCTATTCTATTCTATTCTGTTCTGTTCTGTTCTAATCTAAAAAAAAACCTCAGAAAAATTATTTTAGCTGGTTTGGTTTCCCTGGGATATGTTTATATTTCATTGATATCTACATTAGCTGAATAGGCACAGGATGCTTTCTTTTTTAACAATCAGTATTGTCCACAGAACTGTAGAGAAAGGAAAAACTATTGCTAGTGTAAGTCTTGGATCTTCTTAGGTCTTAGCACAACATGGAGGAGGGATGGCTAAAAGTATTCTTGTGTTCTCTTCTGATGGTGTAATTACCTTAATTCTTAATCACTTTACACCTATTGTCTCCTGATTGTGAAATTGAGCATGTTTATGAGTATATGTGCTGTAATGAAGCTATTCTAAAATCACACTAATAAGAAATACTTTTTTTACAATATCTGAGTGGAGATTCCAGTACCCAGTGTTCAGGCAGAGTAGTGATTGGGTTTCCCACAGAAATCATGACTAATTGTCTTGTGTATACACCTTACTGTAATATTTAACTGTTTTCCACAAAAGATCCGTGCTTCCATTAGTGGAAAGGGTAGATGTCCTTAGAAAAATGAACTTAAGGTGTACTTTAAAAGAAACTTTTTTTCACAAACTTTGCACCCTTTGTTGCAAAAATCTCAAGGTGAAGGAAACAATCCCTGCTCAACTGTATTTTATTATAGCTTTTCCTGTAATAGCTGAGGGATCCCATAGGGAAACTGCTTTGTCTATAAAATCTTATGTCTATGTCTCTGTTTTCATTCATTCAGAAATACATATTGGCTCTTGGTCTCTGCTTTGTGTTGATTTTTCAGTTGCAAGGAAAAGTTTTGTGAGATATTATGTTCAAACTTTGTGGAGTCTGGAGGAGTTTCAGGAAGTAAGTGTTTTTCAGGTTTGTGCTAGAACAGGTGAGGTTCCTCACTTGTACTGTGAGGAAAAAGCAAGTGGTTGAGAAATGAATTTTCTACATTTGTTCTTTTGGAAAGGGTGATGACTTTACTTCAGCAATGGTTGGAATTTTTTACATACTTGAATGGTATTGGTAACAACTCAGCACAATTACTTCCTGCTTACAACTTTTCTTTTCTAGATGTGTGGGCTATACTACGGCTCAGATTTGAAGGCATCAGAAGCTTCTCTTGTTTCTTGATTCTTAATATAAACACTTATTTTCCTGCAATTCTTGTCCTAAATTCTGTTTGTATCACAGAAATTCCAAACTAGTCTGACCTTTGCCCTTTACCTCTGAGTCTGTTTCACATCTCCTTTAATCCCCAAGAGGAAGAAAAAAAATTTATTATCTGTTTGGTTTTGGGTTTTTTTGTTTGTTTGTTTGGTCGGGTTTTTTTTGAATAATAGAATTAGAATGATGTTGTGGAAGAATTAACTAAATGTAAAATTATGAAGACATTGAGACAATCCAAGGAGAAAAACAAACAACAACTTTCAAGAAATTGCTAGACAGATCAGCATTTTCATTGTGATGGTTTTTCATAGTGAAATGAAAAAAGCTTAACTGTAATTAGAGACAGTTATTTTCAAACTATGCCATTGAGACTGTCAGAACAATATACATTGAGATTTCTGAGACAAAGTTGGGAAAGAGAATATTAATAAGATTGAATGGGATTTTTTTTTTCAGGTTCATTCAACATAATAATTTTGTTGTATTTGGAATTATTTCCATTTTGGTTTGACCTGACTGAACTTTTTCGGTTAGCTACAGAACTAGAGAGGGAATTACTATCAAGTAAAGCCTTGCTCTACTGAGAAACATCCTTTTCTTTAAGCTCCTCTTGGAAATCCTTCACTGGAAATATATCTTGTTTCTTCTGTTGTAATATCTCCTGATTCTCTCAGTTAAGTGAGGTGCTGCTATATCAGTATATAATTTGTCTTCTGTACCTGAATTCTTTTAGGTATAGAATATGTCTCTAGTTGTAAAACACTGTACAAATTTATGATGCTCTCTAAATGATTAATAGCAATAATACAGCTGAGCAAATAGAGATGACTTTTTTTGAGGCTGGAAAATGCTGCTGCTTTATTAAAGAACAAAATTAAAAATAAACATTCTGGTGTAACTGCACTGACTTTGGAGACAGTTTGCATGAAGGTCACCAATGTTTGTCTGTCTTGCCATTTTGAAGAACACTTTACGTCGTTTTCATTGTCTTTATGCTTGTTTCAACATGGTCATCTGTTCTGTTATCCTCTTTCCAAACCTTGTATAAATCGGACTTTCATTCCTGGCAGACCATTTTATGATCTGGCTTTAAAGTGAAATAGGGAGAAATATGAATAAAGCAGAAGGGAAAAAACATGCGAAACCAGATTGGAATGACGTTCTTGTATTATAGTAGTCATTACCAAGTAAGTCACAAAGTCTTTTTCTTTTACAGCAATCCTCCTTTTCTCTGTCAGGATCCAGCACTCCTGCTTACTAGTTTCTGCCTCTTTAAGCCTCTGCGGTGATGACTTTCAGACGGATGTAAGGTTAGAAGATAGCTGGCTACAAAAGCCAGCTCATAAAATCGTAGAATCATTTAGGTTGGAAAAGACCTTTAAGATCATTGAGTCCAACCATTAACCTAACACTGCCAAGTCCACCACT
>JANXJC010000029.1:3120410-3167857 GCA_027564655.1 Leptodon cayanensis
TCTTCAGCCGGCTGACAACCAGCACCCCCAGGTCCTTCTCTGCCGGGCAGCTTTCCAGCCACTCTTCCCCAAGCCTGCAGCGCTGCATGGGGTTGTTGTGACCCAAGTGCAGGACTCGGCACTGAGCCTTGTTGAACCTCATACAATTGGCCTTCACGCATCGATCCAGCCTGTCCAGTTCCCTCTGTAGAGCCTTCCTACCCTCAAGCAGTGTACCCTACAGTCCTGCCCAACTTGGTGTGATCTGCAAACTTACTGATGGTGCGCTGGATCCCCTCGTTCAGATCATTGATAAAGATACTAAACAGAATTGGCCCCAGTACTGAGCCCTGGTAAGCACCACTTGTGACCGGCTGCCAACTGGATTTAACTCCATTCACCACAATTCTTTGGGCTCAGCCATCCAGCCAGTTTTTTACCCAGCAAAAAGTATGCCAGTCCAAGCCATGAGCAGCCAGTTCGTCTAGTTGACAAGGTAAAAGATAGCAATAGCTGGAAAGTGCATCGTGAAGGAAGTTAACATGAAGGAACAGGAACACATTTTGGATTTCTTTTTTTTTCCAAGCATGTTATTAAAAGATTTGTGTGTGTGCTATTCCAAGGTCTGTGCAGACAGTAGAGAAAAGATTGGTGGATACCATAGTGTACTGGGAAAAGTCAAGTGATTACGGACCAATGATCAAACTAAATGACTACCTAGGCAGAAATGTGTGGGCAGATGAGTGATGATATTTCGGATTTCCTTGTAATTAAGCAATCTGACACTATATGTGGTTGTTTCAGTAATAATTGCTCAGTGTTTCATTCATATAAGCCTCACTGTAAAGAAGAAAACTGTTCCAGCATTCACTCAGGTCAGAACCTCTTGAAAATGTAGTGTTCTGCTTTTGCTTTTTTTTTTGTTTCCCAGCTAAACTTAACCATAAATAATTAAGAAAAATGTCAAATGCTTTAAACTAAGCTATTAGCTGCTTCTGCTCTATCAATTCAGCTGTACTCTTAGCTGCCTTGTGCTGCTACAGGGACATGCAGATCTCCTTTGGTAACAATCTTGTTCTGACTTGCAACAAATATACCTGTGGATATGGTCTGTCCCCAAACCAGCTGGGTACTTTACCTACCTAAAACAGTCTTGGCAAAATAAATAGGTTTGTCCTTATCTTCCTTGCCTTAAGAGTAGCTATTTGGGTAAGATTATATTGTATGACAGAACATTTTTAACAGAAGAACACTGAAATCAAAGATTTATGAGGTTGCGTCCAAACCTTTCTTTTTCAGTGTTTTTGAAATGTTGCTACATCTGTTCTGTAACATAAGGGTTTACAACGATGATTTTATACAACAGTGGGATACCCTCCATGATATTGCTATTTATGTCTGTGCTGAGAGACCAGCTGTGATAGCAAGGCTGCATACCAATGTCTCAAATCTAGTTTCTTACCAGGGTCTTTACAGAAGAACCAGACTATCACTTGTGTTGTAAGCCAGTTCCTCACAGTAGAGAATCCTGTTTTCACACAATTGGTGGAGAAACAGTTGACCTGCTCAGTGCATGGGACATATAAGCAAGTGTATGCTTTTTCTCCAACACTGTAAATGTTCTCATCTTCAAATTGAGCAGCTCTTTGAACTGGTGAGACAGTGGAAATAATTTAATCTTTTGATAAGATCAGTTACTAGTTGGATATTACGTGAGACAGGATAATCTCTGTGCTTGCAAATCCTGTGAAAATTCCTGGGAGGGTAGTTTAACATTGCCTCTAAAATTCCTCTTTTGATTTCATTTAGTCACTCTTAATTTCATTTTGCTTTGATATCTTATTTTGTTACTGACTTCTGTCAGAAAGATATTTGAAATATGAGACAATACTGCTTTTTTTTGTTTTTCTCTCTTATATCTTCTGTAAGTATATTCTTGGTCTGTTTGCTCACTTCAGTCCTGGATAACTTGATTAGCCCATGTAACTGCTCTGTGACTAATGATACTAAAAGCAATTGGGAAGCATTTTGCCACTTCAATGAAATAAGTGTTTTTTGACTGTTGTACAAAAAGCTAGCCAAAGATGGCTAGTTGAGCAATTTTTAAACAAATTAAAGGCCAATAAGGGTGCTAAATGATGCCTTTTTTAAAAAAAAAAACAAACAAAACAAAAAACAGGGGGAGTATCCAGGGAGCAAGATACTAAAAAGCCGAGCAAATAACAAAATAATAAAAAATATGGTAAAGAATAGAACTGGTAGGCATAAGTAAGCATAACTTCCTGGGGAAATGTCAGCATTGCTTGGATAAAGAGAAGTCCTGTCTTGCAAGTATGTTAGAACTCTCAGAAGAACTCTATAGACATGTGGCAAATGATGAATATATGTGTGAATTTCCCCAAACCATATTTATTCATCAGATTCCTCTACCAAGGCACTTAAAGAATATATGCAGTCATTCCTTAAGAGGGAAAAAATTGGCATAACTAAAAAGCAGCTTAAAACAGAGGACAAGGATAAATGTCCTTAAAGTAAAAGGAGGCCATCCTAAGCATTGCACAGGAACTTTGGCTGGGAGTTGTGTTGTTCAACATATTAAGACATTATTAGAAAAAGGAGAGACTACTGCGGTGATTTTGTTAACAACACTGTGTTAATTAAGGTGGTGAAGACAAGGGTTAATGGTTCAGAATCACAAAAGAAACTTAAGAGACCGTGTGACTGGACAGTAATGGCAAGTGATGTTTCGTGTAGCTAAATGTCAAGTGATGTGCATGGGGGGGAAACATTCCTAATTCATGTTATTATGAACTCAAAGAGTGAGATCTTGGGCTTTAATAGAAAGGCCTGTTATCATACCAGGATAATAATCAGCAGCAATTAAAAAAACAAAGTGTATGTTTGAAGTTATTGGGAAATGAACACAGAATAAACCTAAAGAACATTGTTACAGTACTGTACGAATCCAAATTTTGAATGCACCTTAAACACAGTGGATAGTTTGGTTTCCCTGAGTCGAACAGATCTAAAGGACTGGAGAGAATACAGGGATTCAACAAAGACAGTCAAGGCTATAGAACAGCTCCTGCAGTAGGAATGGTGGAGTAAGCAAGGATAGCATTTCCCAAATAGCACTTCTGTCCATAGCAATGCAGAGATAAAGCAGGTTGAACAGATAAGCAGTTTACAATTTACAAGCTGACCTCAGCTGACCAAAGGGATATTCATACCATCTTATATCCTGCTCGGGTGGTGTCTATCCAAAGTAGCCATTGCTTAGAGACTCTCTAGGCATCAGTCTGCTGGTGAGAGGTGATGAGTGATTATGTTTGCATCAGTTGGCGGGTTTTTTCCTCACTGCCCTTCACTTAATAATCTGTCTTTATCTTGACGCACAAGTTTTTCTTGCATTTGCCCTTCCAATTCTCTCCCTCATCCTGCTGCAGAGGAAAGTGAGTGAGCAGCTGGTGGCTGCTTAGTTGCTGGCTGGGGTCAGAGCACTACAACATATATATATGTATTTATAGATATATATACATTTACATTTATAATTATTGTTGTTGCATTAGAGTTCCATGTTTTGGGAGTGTTAAACAATAAATCAATCATCAAGATCTGTTTCAAACTCCAAAACACCTTTAGGTTGACTTTGATCAGTAATAGTACCAGCCAATGGTTTGTTCTTATTCATTATCAGTCATTATTATTAACTTTTCAAACAATTGGCCCTTACCAATTATACCCCACATCAGTGGTGAATGTGCAGTACCTCAGAGCTGGTGCTGTGTAGTTTACCAGTGACGGCTTTGGTCCTCAATGGTCTTAGTGATCAGGCTTGAGACCTCTTCAGTGAGAGAAACCTGAAACAAAGTGAACATCTTTCTTCCCCATCCTTTCTCATTTGTTGTTGATTTTTTATGGTCCTCTCCCCTTCCACAAAAGTAAGAGGGTGATCTCATCTGCTCCCCACACAGACTACCTTAATTTTAAGACAAGGACTTGTTGAGTGTCCATCAGATATCTTTCCTACTCCTTCTTCAGGATTATTCCTGTTTATCCAGGTGTATTTCCTGGCTGTTCTACATCCTTTGTTCTTACCTTGCAACTTTTGCTACTAACGCTTGTTTTGCTGTACCCTGTTTGTGAAATTATACCACAAGCCTCTATTGATCCATTTGTGATTATGTATTATTTATTATGTCTAAAATTCTGCTTAACTTTGTTACAAAATGTTATACATTGTCACCGGTTAATCTCTTTCAGTATGCTTATTTATGTCTTCAAAGAAAGCAAATATTAGTTATATCCTGCTTAGTATACTTTGAATTTATGGGTGCAACAAGCCTCTACATTGGCAATACAACTATCTATCTCCTGAATCACTGAACTAGCACATTGTCCTGCACAAGCGATGAGGCTATTAAATCTTCTGACTTAATTACTCACACAAGGTGGAAAGCTAATCCACAAGTAAGACAGAAGAAGCCCCAAAGGGAGAGAACAAAGCTTTGATGCAAACCTTACCACCTGTGATGTCTCAAGATATTCAGCAGTGAGATGCCTGAGAACAAAAATTTCCTCTTTCATCTTTCATAGTGCTGGGTGGAAACTACAGCTTCTGGTGAAAAATTAAACTGCAATTATTTTGTAATTTGAATGTGCAAGAGGCTTGTTAAGTGTTGAGAGGATTAGGTCATAGTTACTGTGAGTATAAGGCCCTATTCCACCATCTTTTATTTGCTTTGTTTATGCTTTGGAAGGCTGAAGGAATTAAATATTTTTCCTGTACAAGAATGTGTATTACATCTCAGTTTGGTCAATATTTGTATTCTCAGCAAAATTTGATATCAGACTAAGTGTGACATTGTAATAGGATCAGAAATTCAATCTATTTTTAAATGTTTGTCCACAAGCTGCATAGACTGATGCATTTCCCAAGACCTTTGCTACAAATAAAATAGATACTGACCTCAAAAGAAGTAAACTGTGTCTATAGATAGAGGAATTCCTGGAGGAAAAAAAACACATTTGTCATGAAGTTACATAATAACAAGTTTTGATTTTCTCAGTGGCCAGGTATGAGGCAATAGCTTTTGTTTCTCACCATACTCTTGATGAGTGAGCTATAGAAGACAATTACCAACTAATGTCATTTAATGGAGAAGTACTCTTTTTCATGTCAGACTTCTTATTGAAAAGAAAAAAAATGTTATTGCCATGACTGTCCTCCAGGAAAGTGGATGTAAAAATAGGTGAGCAAAATAAGACAACCCTTACTTGTCATGGAAAGAGGATTGAGACTTCAACCAAGCTGCAAATCTCATTATATCATTGAAAGAGTTGGGTGATCTACTATGAAATAAGCAGTGACCTAAACTGTATCTAATGTTTACATTAATAATTTTCAATGAAATTGTTAACTGGCCACATTTCCTCCAGTTTCTCAAGGAGTTTTCTCACACCAAGGTTTTGCAGTTTAGAAGCACGGTAAAGACAATCTATGTTATCTCAAACATGAACACTTGTATATTTGTCTAAACTGTTCACACAAGTGACTGAGCAGGTGTTTGGAGTTGAAAGAGTCATGCGCTGAAATAGTGAATTGATATTGGGTTTTTTATCATTAGAACACAAAATACTGATAGAATTTACATAAAAATTACTTAAATATATGTTAGGGATCATTTGACTTATACTGTTAGGCTTTTGTTAACTTTTTTGACTGGGTATTTAAATGTCAGCTCTCATGAACTACTGCAATAACATAGACTAGAAGAGCTGTGGTAAAAGGTGTTGGATGTAACACGCTTATAAGAACATGATTTTGAATAAAAGGATATTCTCTGAATTAATGAGATCAAAACCAAATTGCATTCTGTACTGCTGCATGTACTGATTAAAAAAGGAAAATAGCAGATCCCATGATTAGCAACTGTTATTAAGTTCAATCATTTCAAAACAGCTAATATGTTACAGCTGAAACAACTTACTCATTAATTTTTACTCATCAAGCAAATCAATTTTGCTTATTTTGATTGTTCTGCACTCAGGATTATTATAAAATGGTAAAAGGTTTCCATTATACTTCACATCAGTTCCTGCCAGCTAGTTTTCTGTGCAACTATGAATAATTGCATGCTTAATTGTTCAAGGGGGTTGGCTCTACACAGAAGCCAAGAATGGATTTCAGGTTAAAAGTTAAAAATTGGGGTTAAATGTGAGATACATCCACAGAGATGATGCTTCTATCACTTTCTTTAATCACCATTTAATTTTTCTTCAGATGGCTCACTGACTCTGGGGTACAGAGATAGAGCTCTCCGTACCTCTTTAATGGATGGAGCGGGGGAAAAGGGACAGATGATACTGAGTGTCTTCTAAAACAGAGCTGTAGAAAACAGAGTTAAGAAAAGTTTAACTAGATTCAGTGGGTTACCCACATCTTCTGAAAATTACATGTCAGCAGAGTTCCAGATGTATTCTCTTCCTTACCTCAACTACATGTCCAAAACTGGAATTTTTTTCTAAAGAAATAAGATGTAATTCCTCAGGGTATCTACCTGTGTCCTAAGTCAGGAGTATAAGTTGTCTGAGTGCAAGAGAGTAGCTTCAGTATTCCTGGTTAACCAAAAAGAAATTAAGATGCTTCTACTCTTGATGCTTCTGTTGAATAATTTATGGCGTCTCATGCTGGGTAAGATTACTTATTAGACAACAGGGATTCTTGTGGTTGTCTTAATTCTTCATTGATCATCTCAGCTGAATGAAAAGGCACTGTCTCCCCTTTTTTATGATTGTAGGGAAAAGGCAAATTCAATCTTAGGAACTTCTAGAAAGGAAGAGAGAATGAAACAGGGAAAATTATTATGCTACTGTATCGACTCAAAGTCTGCCCACACTTAGAACAGGATGTGCAGTCTGTGCAGCCTGTAAATCAAATTCATAAAGGTTCTCAAAGGGGCAGCAAGGGTGATTAAATCTATGACATTGTTTACTATATGAAGAAATTTCTAAATAAACTTGGATTTTTTTAGCCTGGAAGTCATTAAAGGGAGATAAAGGTGACTTACTGAAGAAGAAAAAGTATTAGCTTTGCACTGTCTATTCCAGTGAAAGAATTAGGTAAAATCAAATGAACCTATCAAGTAACAGGTACGAACAAAATAAAATAAGTTAACGTGTAATTAAGCAGTTGAATTCCTTGCCACCACTGTTGTGGGTATTGTTTCCTTACATGGACTTGAAAAAACTTTGGACAAATTCAAGGAAAAGAAATCCATAGAGACTCTTTCACCTAGAAATTAATGGTGACTGTTAAATACTTGAGGCTAAGCTGCAGGTTGTTGGAGACAGTAAGTATATTGCATGGAGTATATTTGTGTGCTTCCTTTGTTCTTTTACCCTCTCACAAGTATCTGGTTTTGGCACAGTTGCAAATGGGATGCAGGCCATGCTGGCCTGTGGTGCAATGCAGTATGACAGTTCTTAGGTTCAGAAGATAGATTTGGATTATAATGATAGTTTCCTCTTCAGACATAAGCTAGTATTCTTTTCCAAAACAGATACACATGTGAAAAACAGGGTTTCTGCTAGCTTTTAACACTGGAATTCTCTTGTGTGAAGGGGAATGAGAAAGAGGTCAAATAGGGGAGCTTCAGGAAAAGGAAGATTAGCCAAAGAATGGAAAAACAAAAGATAGCATTCATGTCTGGCTTTCAGTTTCTGGAAATTCTAGAAGCTGCAGCATGGGAATAATCTCTTATTTTTATTTATACTGTGCTCAAGAGGACAATAGGAAATACTTATTAATAATTACTTTATTGAATCAATTTCACCTAATGGTGAACATGCTGATTCCTTAACATTGAGTAACCAACTGAATTACAGAAGCATACACAATGAGAATCTTGCTCGGATTACAAACTAATGCGTCTTTGAAACAGAAGAGTTAAAAATTTTTGATTTATAGCCCTTCCTTTTCTTGGGAGAATCTTGTACATAAATATTGAAATTGACCTTCTAAAGTGCTTTGCAAACATGAATCATCTAAATTATTTATGAGATAAGTAATTAAGAACCAGGAAGTTTTATACTGAAGAATAGACCAGATCAATCCCTAAAGGCAATACTGTTTTAAAGAAAACCACATTTCAGTGCCTGACAGTGCCACATCCAAATTTTCAGTTTGAAATTATAAAGACTAGCAATGGGGCTTGTTTAGCTCTTGTAATCAAGCAGTGGTATTTACTTTTGTTTAATATTTTAAATTTACAAAGACCAGCTCTCCCCTCAAAAGAATCACATTGTAAAATCAGACTTTAAATTCTCATTTGAAGGCAATTCATAATTCCACTGATGACAGTATTGGAGTACAGTCTAATTTCTTCCAGTCATAAGGCCAAGTGAGCAGCTCTAACTCAAAATTGCAACCACGAAACTGCAACTCCATTTTCATTAACACAGAAAGTCACTTGGTAGCACACTGGTTCTTCTTGTGCTCACTTTCTGTAAGCAACAGACAAATGAAAATAGTTGGGTAAGTAGAAGAGATTGTAGGATTGTATTCTTTAAAATATTTTGCTAAAAGCATATACTGCTTATGTATTTAGGTTATATTTGACTTATCTGTGTTGAGAATTTCCATAATTTCAGAAGCCTTAGTTCAAATCCATTTGAAAATATCAGGATAAAAATTTACTGTACTTTCTTTAGATATAAGACATTAGTTTTCTAGGTCTCAAAACTTTTGCATTTGTTTGTTTATTGGCGTGATGAAGCCTTCCCCTAACACTGAGGCACACTGGCATGCTGTCATTGGACAGCGGACTAGGACTGTCTGCTCAGCCCTTGAGAACTTACATGCTAACTTTGATCTTCATAGCAATAGCAGAAAAGGAACCTGGTGTGCACCTCAGAAACAGCACCTGGACAGTATGTGGGAGGAAACACGTGCTTTTACTTTCCTTCAAACATTGAAAGCTCCCAAGCACTATTCACTTCTACACATCCAAACTGCTTAACAAGCTCTTAGCTGCTACAGAGTTCTTTCCAGCTGACATCAGGCAGGCTTTCGCAGCCAGCCAGAGAAGAGACACATTCTTGGCCAGCACTCTAAGCCACTCTCAGTGCAGAAGACACTGTTTCTCGTTCCGCTGTCCTAGCTGCCTCCTTCCATAGATATCTTCCTTGCTTTAAGAGGTTAATAAAATTGTTGATATGCTTAAACACAAAGAAGAAAACTTCAAGCAGAACTTACAGCCAGCTATTTGGCTTCAGGGTGGTTCCTTTTTCTCTTTGGGAAAACTAAATGTCAAGATGTTTCATGCAGCTCTGTAGGGCCAAGTTTTCTTCTGAGAAGCACCTGTCATCTAGTCTTGCCTTCTTTGAAAGAAGCATGGATTTTCCTTGGAACATCCCTTACTAACTGAGTGTAAAATCACCTGTGTAGGTTTCTGCAGTCCCTACTTTTGACAAAAGAACCACTTCAGCCATTAATTTGTCCCTTCCCCCCCCGCCCCGTCCCCCCTAGCGTTAATAATTTCTGTTAAACAGAGTTTCCAAACTGACACATGCAGATGTGTTCAAAATGTTCCTCACTATTCTGTGGGCTTTGGTTAAGCTAACAATATCCATTTACAGAAGGTAAATGGGCCTATTCTAGCACACAATATGTAGCATCACCTTGGGGTATATGTGAATGTCTATATACCCAATTTTAGTATTTGAATTTCTCCTGTAACAGCTCCAGAATTTTCACTGTGTGTACACAGATGAGAATAAAGAATTCAAATCCTTAGTAGTGTCTGACTAGAAGCAAGGACAAAGAAGCGTGTGAATGGGAGTATGTAAGATGTGAATGGTGGCGTGATGCTGTGCCTCCTTGTTTAAGATAACATTACTGAAAAATTGGTATGAAACTCTACCACACTATTTCTAAGAACAATTATCAGGGCAGTCATGCTTTAAATGTGTGTCATTCACTCGAGTGAAGAGAATGTATTTCTGAGCTCAATCAAGTTACCTAAGCTCTACCTTAAATTGTTCAGTTTTGTGTTTCCTATCAAAATATTCTGTTTCCCAGTCTGAAGCCTAAAAAAATAGTAGCCTTTCCTTAGAAAATTGCATATGTTAACTTTTTCCTATGACAACTTTTCTGAGGAGTGTACTTTCCTTTATGCTCAAGTAATTGCAGCTTTTCCATTAATCAACTAGCTTTGTCCTATTTCCAGGGTGAAATGTGTCAAGAAAAGTGTTCTGAACTTGTTTTCATTTTCATCCCTTGCAGATTTACCAAAGAAAAACATTTAGTTGTTTTCTTCTTGTCATGGAAACATCAAAAAGAACAGTCAGCAACTTTAAAAGTTGGATTTCTTCAGCTTTCTTTTCAAATATTAGGGAGCCTTTTCTTTAAATCACTGTTCAGTATGCATCAAGTGTTTTCATCTAGGCAACGGCTTTAAAACTTTATCAATGGAGAAGAGAAAATTTCAAAATAATTTTGTTTTGCAGGATGAAGGGAAAAAATCCTTTTTTTAAAATGTAAATATGGTCGAAAAAGTCAAGGGAGGAGATATTGTGGAGAGGTATAATTTTGGCCCTTTTCTGACAGTTTTTCTCATAAAATAGCTTAATGATCTTTGTCTAGTATCTTTTAAGTATGTGACTGTAACCCAGGTTTACAACTGAAGACTCACAGGGGTCCCGCAATCTGATTTTAAAGGCTAAAATATTCTTTTTATCAGTGTTTATTTCTTCTTTTTCTTTAAGTCACATATTACTGAACTTACATATTGCTAATAAAAAAACACAAGAAAAAAAAAAGAGTTAAAGTACCCACACAACAATCCAATTAAATTGTGTCAGCTATTAGGTATGGGTAGAAACTAAGTAATCACAAATTGCTTGCAGTATAGCAAGTTGTAATGCTACTTTGAAGTCACAAGTTGTAGATTGACAAAGCTGTTTTAAAACTCAAATTTCTTTGAAATGTTCCAAGTAGATCATTCATCTTGAATATGTCTGTGTTTGCTCTTAGCAATCGCTTCAGTACACAGCTATTATTAAGCTGAAAAGAAATACACCCTTATGCATAGTAATACGCTTTTCTTTATCTCTTTGAAAATAATTGGATGTTGCTTTGATGTTGTTGGTAGATATTTATGTCCAGGAAATGGTTTACTCCTGGATATTTATCAGAGTACATAGAAGAGAATGGGTAAATGTGTGGATACTTTTTACTCAAACATTTAAACAGAATTAAAATAGAAAAGGATTGACACCAAAGATAAGTCAAGGCACATTTAACTAAGTTGTTAGATGAACACATACTATAAAATACGATTTCTTAATGATTCTACTTTTTTAGTGTGTGGAAATCCAACATAAGATTAAACTACGCCAATTTCCAGTGAAATCTTTATGCTTATTTGCATTAATGGATATCAATGGGAAACATGCATCCATATGCCTGAGAACTTCAGGAATAGACAGACATAACTGAAAGAAGGTCACAAACAACGGAAGACATTCTCCTGCATAAGAAACAACCTTAGAAACAAAAGTTCTAGGACTGATGAACCCATGTACTGTTTAAATGCCTTTCTTAAATAATTATTAATTTCTGTTAAAAAGCATGTGACACAGCTTTATCGTTGCGTCACAATATAATGTTTGAAATTTCTGATAAGTCCTCCCTCTCCCATGAACAAAAAGATTACAGCTCTTTCATGTTCAAATTAAACAATAAGAAAAGAAAGAAACCAATGGAAAATAAGAGTTATGTTGGAAAGGTAGGGAAAAAGTTTGGGAATGGGAAAGAACATTTCCTTGGCACACCAATTTCGAAGAAGGGCAGAATAAGAAGGTGCTTCTGCTTTGTTTATTGTTCAGGTTCATACATTTTCTTTCAACTCTTTGCCTTAGTGTTAGTAACTAATGCCAAATGAAGAGTTATTGGTGTATATAAATAAAGTATGAAATGGGAAAAAAATCATAATTAGACTCATAATATTGCTGAATTTCAAATATGTTCTGATGAGAAAAAAGAAGCAATTCTTAAAACCAGTAGCAGTGAATATGAAATCAAATGGAATAATCATTCATTACTAATTTGCTATACTTGCTGTTGAATTTTACAGACAAAAATAGCTGAAACTCATTAAAGGAACTCTTCATTCAACCCCATTTTGGGGTAAATGGTCCTACCTTAAATATCCCACTAAAACAAGTTTAACCACAAAACTGGTTATTGTTTTATCAGTGTAGAAGTCACTGTGGTATAAACCCTGCTAGAACTCAAATTTAGAGTACTTTCAAGAGATTAAAATGGTAAATAAAGATTTTCAAGATAAATCCATGAGGTATAGAGCAGAAAATGATTACATTTAGTTCATGCACTGAATCTGTGTCTTCAGGGATCTGAACTTCTGGCAGTTGGTTTGGAGAGTAGTTCTGTGTACAGCAAGGGCAACACAGACAAATCTGCAGGAAAATGAACCTAGTCCTGCTTCCTTTCAGTAGAGCATTAGGGCTCAGACACATTTTGTCAGTCTTAGCTTGAAAGACTTAACAGTTGCCATAATAGCTGTGTTGGAAATTGCCCAGTAAATGATCTATAATTTAGTTACATAATCCATGAATGCTGGGTGTACCTATGTATTATACCTCTCCATATGCCAAAAGACCAGAAAATCTGTGAACTCAGTCTCTTGATAAAGATTATATACTAAGTGTCTTGTTCAGTAAATACCGGTTAATATTTTGTTTCCGAGATGAGTGTTTGTGCATATGTAATGGTTTTATGAGCCTCCTGGGGAGAAAAACTATTGCCAAAGCAATGAGAATTCTCTAAGCAATCTGTTTCATTTATTCATGTGTATCAGTTTTGGATTATAGGCAATCAAACAACAGATATTTTATGTGTACCTCAATCCAATAGAATTCAGAGATCCTAGAAACATTTGTCCCAGAATTCAATGCGCACCACAAAGTGCCTTGCTCTTCTGATGTCTCTTACTTCCAACTTAATTCCAAATTGAAAAAAAACCAGAGGTTTGCCACAAAGTGCTTTCATTCATCCTCATCCTACCTACCAAGTGTTTGCAATGCTTCAAGCTGCATTTAGAAATGCAAAGTACTTATATTTAGAAGAAATACAAAAAGGGTTGTAGAAGTGATAACATAATACCAAAATCTTTCTTGGATTGCCATTCCCAAAATTTTTGTCTGTGTGGCTGTGCTAACTTCCTTATATGACATGTTTCTCTGAACTGTGTGGTGCCTCAATATCTGTTTTTGTGACTAGCTGCTGAAACTTGGGAATCATAGAAATGAATATTGCCACAGAAACAAAACATCTCAGCTTCTAATTGCCATCTTTCTTTAAAGTGACAATTCAAAAAATTAACTTATTCTTCCCCTTCCCCATTTTAAGAAAATAAGTATATGGCAAATAATTGATCTGGAAGTTAAAATGGAAACCTGTTGCGTTGCAGGATATAAAATGTACCTAATAACTGCAAAGAGGTATTTAAATTGGTCTTGGAACAGCAGAGTGTGTTGCAGTACTGTTTGGGCTGCTCTAGAACTGCTTTGTCGTTAATACTTTCAACAGGTCTAGAATATTGCAGAAAAGCATCTTAATTAATTTCCTGAGGCAACTTAGAGCAAGTTTGTAATTGCCTGAACAATATATTGACTACTGCTATGAGAAAAACATGTAAGCAATTCTGAAAATTCTTGCACATTCCCAAGGGACAAGCATGCTTCGAACCACCTTCAGCCTAAAAAATGACACTGCATAAGGGTTTTCACACCCTTCACTTATACACTGTGAACTAGATTCTTAAGTAAGTTCTGTAGAAAAAAAGTTAATATGTCAAAATGGAAGGTGTTCATACTAAAAAATAGCAATTTGTATTCCATAAGGACAAATTAAATACTTTTACCCAACCTAAAATGTAAAACAGGGTCATTTTAAGTACACAGAAATATTTTTTTATTTGTTTGTTGTCAAGAAAATTCAATGAAAATATAGAAAATTTCAATGAAATATAAAAATAATTCCAAATACACTTGGCAAATTAATTCACATAGTAGTTAACCATGTGTTAGTAGGAGAAAAACAATCTCAAAAGCTACATACATACATCATTTCTCATGTCACCAGATTCTAAGTGAACTTCTCGGTTTTCATGTTTGGTTCCCACAAAATTCCACTTTTTTTTTTTTCCCTCCCCCCCCCCGACTTAGGTTCCCTATGCCATAAACATTGACATTTTCTTGCTTGTCATTTTGTTTCTTTAAAAAGTAGCTATGAAGAAAACTATAACTAATGGTATCTAGGTTAATATTGTTCCTTACTGACACAAAAGCATTTAAGTGGCTTACTGCTGATAGCAAGGAGTTTTTCCTTAACAACTTCCTTTACCAATTTCACATTCTTGCTTCCCAACATTGAAAAACAAACAAACAAACAAGCTATTTATTTTGCCTGAACATTGGAATTTAAATGAATTTCTATCACTATTAGATAGGTGCTAAAGACCTAAATTATGATGTAGATTTGATCAATGATTTTCAGACAAGAACATCAATTAGGAAGGAAATAACATGAATTAAATAGGAAGTTTATGAGAATTTAAGTTTATTGAAAGACCATTTATTTGTTTTTTAGGGTGGGATTTAACTGTGATTTTGTCTCCAGACAGGTTCAACAGTGCAGTAGTCTTAAGAAAAAAACAATTACAGTGCAGGTACTCATATGTGCTTTCCTCTTGCCTGCTATGTGAAAAAGCTGAAGTGTCTCTTCTCTAAAGGATCATTATCTTTGAACAGATTGCATTGATGCTCTGCCATGTCCTGTATAGGATTAGTTCTGTTCACTCTGTCTTTCAACAGGCTTGGTTTTAAGTGATTTTATCCTTCCATGTTACAAGATTTTACAGTTTCTGGAATCCGTGTGTTTGTCCTAGTCTCTATACTGTTTGTTACCAACCTACAGTGAAAAAAGACATGTCTCTTAAAACGTTGTGTAAAAAAAGACATGAAAATTATATGACCCTTCTGTAAAATTTAATCCATTTTATTTTCACCTCTTAATCCTTGGAGTGTTATCACAAAGGTTCAGTATAACAGAAACTGGAACAGAACAACTGTAAAAGGAAAGAAGTGGAAATCAAAATAACTGCTAGCTAAGATGATGAATGTCTTATTTAGACATTAAAGAAAGCTTGATTGTTGCTTTTGGTGGTGTTTGCAATAACTCAGTACCAGATAATAGTTTCTGCAGGCAGCATTGCTTATGGAAGTTAAAAGTACTAGTTTAGGCCAGCAATGTTCCAGGACGTTTAAAGAATTCAGCCACCACTACTAAGTACGATCTAGTAGGAGCTGGGAAGCAAACAGTAATACATTCCTCAGAAGTGTCCCACCATGAAAATCCAAATATTGATTATAGTAATAGATTTGTAACCATTACTGTCTCTCAGTGAAGGCATTTCTCATTGGAAGAGAAAAACAGATTGTACTTTTAACTCAGCAATTTCTCTCTCTTAAAAGTGTCAGATAGGCAAAAGAACTCTCCCCAACCAATCTCACTCATATAAAGTGTATGTCACAGTCTATAAGAACCAGGGTTCCTCTAATCCCTACTGACTATAGAATCCCAACTTCAGAGCATTTCTCATTTACAGGTGCATCTCCAATGAAAAGTTGGTTTTGATTAAGCATATATATTTAAAAAAAAAACCCCACTGAGTAGGTTGTTTGTTTGTTTGCTTTTGGGGATGATGGCGGTGTGTCAGAAAGAAAGTCCTGTGTCATCTCTTTTTCTTCCTTTGTGATCTTAGTAAAAAGGAATTGTGATTTTTTAAAATTTTTCCTATCAGAAACTGGGAGAACAAACGGTTTTTTTCTCACCTTATTAAAAAGCTCTTTCTCATGAAGTTACAAAACCATCTCCAAAAAAAAACCCCAACCCACAAATAAAAAACTAACCCACAAAAACATGAAAAAATATAATATATATATTTATATAAAATATATAAAATATACATGGAAATATAAACTGGATAGGAATGTGGATCAGTGGTTTTAGAGCAGCTTTTGAGGTATCAAATTACACTGCAGAGTGTAACCCTGAAACAGTCATTGGCATTCTAGGATTCTATGACTTAATCTTGTAGAAAAATATCAGTCAAAATATGGACATTTCTGTCCATGAAAATTAAAATGTTCACTTACAAACAGTAAAATGTTGGTTGTTAATGATCTAAGGAAGAAGAAATTTACATGGGTCCAGTATATACAATTGCCAGAGTTCCCTCACTTTCTTCCGTTCATTTTCTAGTAGTGTGATTACATCCAACTGCAGTCCAACTAATCTTCATGACATAAAAAGTCTATTCAAGCAATAAACTAATGTTTATGGGTTATCTATATTACTGTGTGATTCCCAGCAGACAGTAATTATGGAGGGAATTATGATGATTTAGAGAGCTTCTTGTAGGCTGCTCTTTGGTTCTGTTTACTTTTACTTAAGACATAAGAGAAATATCCCAGAAACTAAAATAAAGGCTTAAACCAGTAGATCTGAAAGAATCGGGTAAGATACATGTGTAAGATGTGTGTATAAGAATTTTTACTTCATGCCCATTATTAGTTACTCCATCAAGGCAATTGAAATTCAACGAAGTAAAAATGGTATGAGGAAGATTGTGTGTTCCATCTTCCAGACCACACTGTTTAAATACAGAAATTAATATTAAGTTAAAAAATCGTATTCTCAACCCTATTTCTGACTTGAATTTTCAGCCATAAAGCCTTTCTGTCTTCATTAAATGTAAACTGCAAAATTCAATACACAATGAATCACATGACCAAATATTTTTGTTCTGAGGAGAAAATCTTTTAATAATTATAAATAAAAGGTTGCTGCTTGCAAATTTTTCAGACTTGCTCTTGATCATTGATTTTTTTTCTGAACACGTTTCTGCCTTTAAAGCGAGACATCTTTTCAGCCATTTAAGTGCTACTAAGACATACGGCCTACAGCAAGTGCCACTCCAGCTTGGGCTACTGTGACGGCTATCGCCCTTTTAGTTGCTTGATTCTTATTCAGCTAACTGGACATCTATAACTAAGATTTTTAGATGAAACACAAGGGGAGGGGGGACTCGTGAGTAGCTTTTGTTAAGGATAAAATAAACCAGAATAAACCAGGAAAATCTTGGTAGCTTTTCTCATTGATAAAATAAAACAGAATCAAAATATATTTGTGATGTTGGGAAAAGCCTGGATTCTTAATGCACCTTATTGCAATTCTGTTTAGTAACTCAGGATTCCTAACGTGAAATTTCCAGTCAATAAGATGAAAATGTTATTTGCTTGATTTCTGTTATAATATTTCTTATATTTAATGAAATGTTGCAGTAGAATGTTAGAGATGTGTTAATGTGGTGGAGCTCGTGACATAAGAAGATAATTCAATTATTCCCTGACTACTGTTTGCAATATGTGTGTGAGGATAGTGTGGAATACAGTCTGTAAAGAATGAATTTGCCTAGAACTGAACTGTCTATATCAAAACCAACCATATATCAAAACTAAGAAGCTGCATCTTGCATTAACACCTAAAATTTCAGTAATAATTTCATCCTTCGTTGAGAACAGATACAGAGTGGTACGTGGAAGGGAAATATTGCATCATAGTTTTATAAAAACAGCATAGAAGCATAAAATGAAGTGAGGAAGAAGCTCAGAGGACATATCAGACTACATTCTGAAGCTATTCTTCGTTAAAGAAGTATTGAGGTGTTCACAACCGTAATGATCCTGACTGGAAGACCATTGCACGTGGAGGAGCTGCTACCCACGTAACTGTCAACCTGAGCAGGGGCAGGCCTGTGCTGTGCGGCGTGTGCAGCGTGGGTATTCAGGCCTGTGCGTTTGATAGTAGAAAGGATGAATAGAGTTGTTTCATTTGAAGACAAATCCTACAATAACTTGAATGACCAAAACAGGATAACCCTTCATGGACAGGATCTTCATAAGTGTGCTGCACCATGACTGGAGGCTCATTTGATGCTGCACAACTTAGGGTTCCCAGCATCTGTAGGGACATAAGATTACTTCTACTATCCTCTCTTTCTTTATAGTGTTAATAATAAATAATAAATGGCATTTTGAATGATACTTTATAGAGTCTCAGTGCCTTTCTTACTGGGATCATAATAAATCAGCACCTCCTTGTGCAAAATAATGACTCACTATACTTAACATGAAGTACTAAAGTAGAAAGCGATCAGGTTCATAATTAAGTATTTTTGGTAGCTACTTGGTATTTCAGAAAGTAGAAAAATTCTGGTGGAATTCACCAAAGACATGTCTTTTTTCTACTAAGGGGATAAAACATTACTATGGAAAACCTCGATTAGTTATATATGTGCACTGGCCAAATAACTGTAGAAATTAATACATTCCTATAAATTTGATTGGACATCTTTCAATGTGTCTATTCACAAAAAAACCAGCCCTCATTGTTTTTGCTGTTTCATTCATCTTTTATTTAGTTTATCTGTAGGGTTTTCTTTTGTTTTGTTTTGTTCTGTTCTGTTCTGTTTTGTTTATTCATTCCAGAGAGATGGCTGGTGTTGGCATAATCCTTTTCTTTCTTTGCCAATTCACACAAAACTATTATTTATAGTTATTATATATAAAGGTGCATGCATACTTGCACATTTATAGCTATTATTTAGCTGAATGCCTGAGACATCTGACAGTTCCTGGAAAGCCATAAACCTTTTGTTATAATTATTCTATAATTATATATCTTTGCAGGCTCTGTTGTTCCAGCACCTGTAAACAAACAAGGTTGAATTTTCAATCAAATTTTAAACTGGTGGTGTATTTTCCTGATAATCACAGTAAAAATGGGCCATAATGGAACAGGCTGCAGTACTAAAAATAAGACAGAAGCTTATGCTTAGTTTTTGGTGGAGGATTTTTTAAATGTTTTTTGTTGATTTTTCTGAGAAGACTCTAGTATCTACACTAAAATATTAATTCTTTTTTTAGCTCTTTTAGCTCTGATTTTCATGGTCAATGTTCAAAAGTCAAATTTGTAACTTTGAAAACAATAGAGTTCACTGGGGATGATGGTACTTTTCCTCTTCACTAAAAATTTGCTTGCTGGTGAACACATGCAATATATGTTTGTCCTGTTTGGGGGTTTGGGAGCTCCTGTCATGAAAGACTCTGACATGTCCTGCTAGCTAAATTTGTGATAGCAATGGTTAACTCTTGATTTCATCCTTCTTGTAAAATGTCACTCAAAGAAACATTGTTTACCAATTACAGATGATTGTTTGCTGCATGCATCTATTTTCTATACATTCTCCTCTCCCATCCCTCAGACTTCTTTGAAGCTGATGCATTTGCAGAAACCCGCTGTTGCAAGAGCAGAAATCTGTTTTCTCTCATTATTATGTGCGTATTTAAAGGACTCATTTTTTTCTAGGAGAACTAGGACAGAGGACAACATTTGTGTTCTGAACACCGAAGATTTCTTGATATGCACGAGGCCACTAGGAAATGTCCGATACGATTGCCCGTGTACAGGATGAAGGAATTGGTGCGTATCTAAGTATGTGTATAATGTCAGGATCTTTTTGACTCATACATAATCTCTGCTTAAGCTATGATGATATCACTCAGTAAAAAACCAACAACTTTGCTGCAGAAAACCCATATGGAATATTTTCTTTCTGTGGCAGCAAATCCCAACATTTGTAGCAATAGTTCAAGTCTATTGCTGCTGGACATCTAGCCTGATTTTGTAGACCCAGATGATTCTAAATTTTTCTGGATATTTATTTATTCTGGCTTGCATTAAACTAGAAATCTTTTTCAGCTTAGGCTATATACTTTTTCTTTTCATTATTCTTTTATAATGGAATACTACAAGTTTTCCTTTTTATTATCCACTGAACAAAAAATTAACTGTTTTGTTTACTGAATCTGTTCTGGTTACAGATAGCATTGAAACTATTTTTTTTTTTTAAATCTAAAAATGTCAGTGCTATGAAAGAAGTGACTTTTAAGAACTTTTTGATTCATGCCTTTACTCTGAGACCGAGAGGTGTTAAAAATATTATTATTCATATAGGTTTTTGGACTCTCCAGGGTGCAAATAGATTTGAGCCTGCAATTTGATATGTATTTGTACTAAATGGAGTCTACAGCTTATATCAAGTTGTAGTTTTCCTTTAAAAAGAAAATCTATACTTGAGGAGTTAAGGTTAATGTGATAGTTTCCAGCATTATTTTGTCATATTAGAAATTCAGCCAGAACACTAGAAGACCTCTCGAAATCTAATCCAATTTGGTTCATTTATTGCTTTGAAGGCTCAAAGACATCATTAAATATCAACGTGGATTCTAGGCACTTTTTCATATACACAAACTTTTCCCATTGTACAATAAGTGTACCTCAAGGGCCTTTCCATATTCTAGTAAAAGTACTTTCAGACAAATCGACTCAAATTGCACCTGTGAGCCAGACATCTCTGGTCTTGCCTTCATCAGCAAAAGCAGTGTAGTATCTTAGTTGCTGCTGCTGCTAACATCAGCGTTCACAGAGGAGGTTAAGAGAAGATTTTGTATAAGAGAAGAGTAGATTTCCAAAGTCAAGAAATGCCATTAGAAAGTGCACTAAAGTTCAGTTGAATTCTCTGGAAGTATTATCTGCAGTGCCTGTTAATCTCTGAGGAACCAAAGACTGTGACACCTTTGAAAGTTGGATTATTCAGAATTACACCTGGTAAAGATATATATATATATAATAATAGCAGTACTGGAGAAATCAATCCGGGGCAATAGTAATAACCTGAATTCATCTCATGATCCCATCCAATAATGGGAAAATGATGATGATGATGAGAACATTGTCAAACTCAGTGAGTGTTAGCTTACTTTGCTGATTCCCTGAAAAGGTTCTACTCTTTCTCAACTTGCTAGTGAAATTGCCGATATCAAAATTACCTCTGATTTTTGACATGAATGTTTACTTAGAATGCCACTGTTTTTTTTTCCTTCACTGTAGCTGCAGAATACATGAATCATGCAGTGTTAGAAATATGTAAATTATACTGCAGCCTATTAAAATAATGTCCCTGTTAAAAATGAGAAGCAAATGGAACTCAATTATGTATGTATGATTGTGTGTACAGATGAGGGATTTAAAGAATAAACACATTTTCTGATAGAAAAAAAAAAATTAGACCTGATCCTTGTCAAGTTGCTTACTTGGCCTGTTTAAAAAGGGTCCATAATTTGGAATTGGAAGGCTCAAGCTGTATTTTATCAAATAACTGAAAACTCAGCAGCTATTTCTAAAGAATAATCTGGATCTATCCTTGAAAATATAAAACCTTGACATAATAATTTCTGATTTAGACTACCAGGTCTTTCTTCTTTCTTAGTTAGTCATTGGCTTTGTTCTTACATTTTAAAGTTTGTATTGTTGCAAAGCTTTATGTTAACACTAAGTGGTGTGTGTAGTGTTGGCAGTTGAAAGGTCAAAACCCCAAAACTCCATAGACTATTCTTTTTCTTAAAATGATACATTAGTCATGACAACTGCCTCGTTGCATGACAGATGATCATAAATCCAGCCAATATTTGGTTACAGATCACCTCATCTGAAACTGCAAAGCAAGCATTATTTTTACATAAAAGGTATTGCTTCATTTTTAGACTCATATTTGGCTCCTACAAAAATGTGAGCAAAATTATGAAGACAATTACTCTGTCCAGCCTGCCAGATTTTTGTGGCATCTTCATTCTCCTGTTCTCTCCTTCTAACCAGATTCTCACACCTGTTACGAGGCTGTTATGCTTGTCAAAAACAATAAAAGCAAATGGTTTTAATTGTTAAGAACAGTCCCCAAGGCAGGACCGTTAGGGGATCCTGCTCATCATCCAGCTGGTCGTCCAAAATCTATTTGCTGCTGCAGTGTATGAGCAAGAAGTTCTTTTGCATCCAGTGTTTGAAAGCTGCTTTTTAATTTTGGCCTTGCTTTTTGGACCACAAGTGTCTGTCATATCCAAGTGTTAAATTTACTACCTGACCGTAAGAAGCTGTTTATTTTAATACTATTACACATTACTGAAAGGAAACGAAACTCATGCTATGTCAGTTTGCTCTTGTAGTTTCTCTGCATTTATAATTTTGACTGGCATATTGAATAAAAAATTTTTCTCAAAGGCATGAAACAAAATTGTCACATCTTTTGGCAAAAATATGAACATTTCTAAATGCATTCGGTGAAACCAAAATAATTTCAAGATGGTGAATGTGGTTTTTAAAACTTTTTAAACCCCAGGAAAGATCAGTAAAGAAGGCCAGTCATTGGTACTCCACAAAAATATATTTCAAAAGTGAATGTTGTAGTATTCCTGCCTATTTTAGAATAATGGCAAGTACATGGTTTGCTTGTTTACACGTAAAGGAAAACTGGTAGGTGAGGAGGTGAGTTATATAGAGATATATATGTGTATATATATATGAGAAAAGTACTAAATACAATCTGAGTAGCTAAATGTTCATACCGCATTTTAAATTTTTGCCTAAAATACTTTTGAAATAAAATACTTTTAAATAGTTTATCATTGGCTAGGAGAAAGTGTTTTTGATTGTCTTTTCTTCCTATCCCTCCTTTTAGTAATTTTTTGTCTAGTACTTTCCAAAAGTTAAAAACAGAACGTGTGGAAGATCCTAAATGAGTCATTCTCTAATGTAGCAAGGAGGTAACTTATGCACAGGGTTTTTTCACGGTGACAAAAACTAAGCACCCACAAATATATAAAGTTCTGTTAGATGCACTGGCCAGCTTCCACAAAGTGAGTGCATTAGATATATTTGACACTCCATGTGGAAGTGCTATATACTAGAAAATGCTCCAGACAACATCTGGTATGATGTCTATGCTAAGTGACTAGCATTTCTGCAGACTACTATAAAACCCAGGAGAGAGCTGATGTTGCTTATCACTTTCTGCTACTGCTTATTATAACTGCAACCTAAGAATATGCATGAGAGACCGAAAAGACTTCCGAATAGAGTAAAACCTGTGCTGCTTCAGCTGGTTCACACTGAGTTGCACTCCCAGTGGACTTAATAGCATTTGTTGTCTTACTGTGCTTTCATGATGGAGAATTCTACTTACGAGATATGTGGAAAGGTGTAACTTTTTCAGCAACTGTTTAAGTGATTGCTTAAATACTGCATCTAGTGGAGGAATGAAATTGTGCTGCCATCCTTAGGGACCTGTGCAGGCTGGAGGAGTGGGCCAAGAGGAACTTTAAGCAGTCCAATGGGGACAAGTAGCACCGCAGGCACAAGCACCCTGGGCAGCGTACATGCTGGCGCCCGCCCGGCCACAGGCAGCTCTGTGGGGAGGGCCCTGGGGGGTCTCGGTGGATGATACACACCGAGCACGAGCCAGCAGTGTGCCCTTGCTGCAGAGACAGCCAACAGTGCCCTGGGACGTACTCCCAAGGGCACAGCCAGGAAACCGAGGGGAGGGATTATCCTCTTATAACCGGCACATCTAGCAGACCCCATCTGATCTGGAACCTCGAAATCCAGGAAAGACATCGACAGGTCCCTGGTCGGTCCTTGACTTCAATGGGCCCTAATCGTCCTAGGCTTCTAGGGTGCTCAGGGATGGGGGCATGCGCCCTGTGAGGAGAGGCTGAGGGGCTGGGGCTTTTTGGGCCTGGAGGAGAGATGACTTCAAGGAGACCTCACGGTAGTGTGCCAGGACCTACAAAGGGCTCTCAAGAAGACACAGTCAGGCACTTCATGGGAGGGTGAGAGACATTTAACACAGTGAGGTCTGACTGGATGTAAGGAGAAACTTTTCACCACTAGGACAGTCAAATACTGACCAGAGACAGGTTGCCCAGCAGGATGGTGCTGTCTCTTGCCCTGAAGGTTTTCAGCCCCTGATTGATTAAAGCCCTCTGTAACCTGATCACACCTGACCTCCTTTGAGTAAGAGGTTGGACTAAAACTTTTCTGAGATGCCTTCCATCCAGAATTATCCTAGGAAAATTCAAAGTCTTTTGCAAAGCATTGAATGTTCCACATTCCTAGAATAGTTCAAGAAGTGAGAAGCTCTGGATGCCAGGAAGTTCTCTGTTACAAATGTCACCTCTCCAACAGAAGCTGATGATTCTGCTCCTGTTACTCATGCTGACTACTTGCAAGTGTTCTGAGTACTTCCACTGAAATTAGTATGGTTACTGTCAGAATAAGATACAAACAGTGAGAAAGAATGGCAGAGCTAAGCTGTCAGTGTTAGATAATCCTTGAGAGGCTTATCACTTCCTCTTCAGTTGTGAATTAAATGGCAAAGACTCAAAAAACAATAGCACATTTTAACAAAGCAAAATTATTTGCTTACTTTAAATTTTTACAATACCTAATATTTAGCAGCATTTCTGGCCAAAAAAGAGAAGAATGTTGATTCTAGTGTTTTTTCCTTATTCAGAAACTGATCTGCAGTACAGAAGTACAGCTAAACTGAACAATATCTAAATTGTAATTATGATGCCAAGTAGACCTTTTCTTATTTAACAAGTGTTTTCTATCATTATGTGATTTGATATATGGTTAATAAAGTTAAATTATGCTAGAGACATATAAAATTCTCCCAGAGACTCTCCCATATTAATGTGCATCGTAATTTAACTTACAACACACGTTCACCAGAGTAGAATTCTACTGATTAATATTTGCCATGTAAACTGCAATATGCTGCTGAAGAATGAGTCTTACTGATTGACTGTATGAATGGAGTAAATAAGAGTCCCACCTAATAACTTATCAAACTGATAAGTAATCGTGTAGAGAATTTACAAGTGAAAATTAATATCTGCTACAATAAAAATGGGTCCGACAGGAAAGAGAAAAGACTGTTCACTGTTCAGTGATACTTCTGGCTTTTTCACTTCTGTTTTACTAGGGGTAAGGATTTAAGGTTCTATATTTAATTCTCACATTGAACAATAAACAGTTGGGGTTTTTGTAAGGCCTGTGTTATAATGAACTGCATTTAAGTTATAGTAAAATCCTGTTGGAGACTTTTAAATTCCAAGTGTTAATTGGATGAAATATTGAGTTCGAAACAAAGTTCATTTATGTGATAAAATCCACACAAACAGTCTAAAAATTTAAATTCAATCTGCAGCTGCTTAGAAGGACAGGACCACAGCCTTACAATACTAGCCTTAGCTGTTGTGATCCCATCACATTAGAACTATTCAGGAGACCATGTAGAACTAGTCAGGTAATGTATAATGTCTGGTATTCAGGATTGTGCTATAAGTAAAAGATATCAGTGTAAAGGCTCCCTAAAAAAAAGATGATTTGTTTCCACTGTTTTTGTTGTGGTGTGTAGTGCTGTGGATGTAGTCATGAAGGTGGTGGAGCAGTCTCTCCCTCCTGTGTGACAGGCTATATGCTGTATTGGCTTTTAGTAAGTGGGGATATGAGCTTTTCCACCCCCCTGTTGCCTCATCACTAGTAAATCTGTACCTGCCTGTATATAGGAAATGAAATTGGTACTATCTTGCTTGAATTCTGAAAATTAGTTTTAAAAAAATTGCTTATTTTTTAGGTTTTCTTAGGCTAACCTAAATACTAAAGCATGTTTGCTACAGTTAAGACCGCAGTTTGATCATATACCTTCCATGAGATGAACCCTGTGCTTCCTGTGAAATGTATAAATGCTTCAAGCATAGGAAGAATATTGTCAGCACTGTTCACTGCATTATCTTTCTAAATGCAGTGGATTCTCCTTCTGATACAGCCATCTGGACTGGAAGGGATGTTTATCCCCATGTGCTACACTGAGAACACTGGCGCTGTCTCTGCGATGAATATCTCCCTAAAATCTACAAAGGGTTTTCCCCTCTGCCCATGAGAAAGACAGATCACCCATTCGCATTTTTCATTCTTTCAAATGTAGGATCCCAAGTGCTTATAACTTGCTTTTATATCAGAAATAGAACTGATTTCATGTCACAATATCACTACACTATCACTCTTTATGATCTCATGTAGTTTATTGTTGGCGAGTGTAGCATCTGGAGCAGGTGATTTCACAGGGCAAAATTGTTCAATTCACGTAGTCTGAATTGAACCAGGACTGAAGATGTTTATTGCCATGTAATTAATTGGTAATCAGTGAACTACACATTGAGGGCCAGCATCATAATTGCAACAGATAAACCACTGTCCTAGACACTTAAAAGATGCCTGCATATACCTACAAATTTCTAAACATCCTTCTCTAAACCTTGAGTTCTGTGAACAGACACACACGATTACATGCGCACCCACCCCCTCTCAGAGGATGTGTGGGTCCAAAGCGCACACTCTAGCTGCCCGCACCACCTCCTGCAGCCCTCCAGTGCACACATACGAGAAGAGAGCACCCCGGGAGGTGACACACGTACAACCGAGGTGCGGGTCCCTCTCTGCTGCACTCTGGCACGCTCACGCCTCTGGCAAGAAGCGACTCCATCAGACGTGGACAGATGCCAGCAGGGTGACTTCTGGCAGTGTCAAAACAGATTTACGTTGCTCCTCTGCTACCCTCTCCTTTGTCTCCACCATTGCGACGTCTTATGCTCCTTTTACACTTCTCAAGTTGAGTCTTTCTTCGTTTCAAAAGGCTTTTGATAGTCCCCTGGTTACTGTTTAATCTCATGTTTGTTGTTTTCCTCCTCTTTAGTGTCACTAAGTTTGAGGAAAAAGCCCTCCTAGACAGTTTTGGATGGTCCACTCAACCACACACTTGACACACAGGCTCCTACCCTACCAACTGCTGTTATCCAGGACTTCTAGCACAGAGCAGGGACTGTGCAGGTTAATCTCTTGTGACGTTTTTGTCACTGACAATACTCCTGTGTCCTAGTCCGGGCACACCTGCCAAAAGTTTGCTACCCCTGCAGTAAGCTCTTAATGTAAGTCTTTAGTTATATGCTTTGTTATCAATGGCACCACAACTACTTTGGACAGGCTTGTAAAAGTGTGAAAATGGTGACATTGGTTCAGACCAATGGTCTATGTGATCAGCAGCAGCTGTCAACAGCAAATACTTAGGAAAGAATATTAGAACAGGCCAAATGTAGTGATTCTTCTTGAAAATCCTCTCCCAGCCTCCAACATTTGTGGCTCAGAGACATCCTAAGCCATAAATAACATCTTTTAATCTGACATACTTCAGTCAATTTCTCTTTCATGACAGTCTTTAGTCCCCCATGAACCCACATTCACTTTTATCATGTACAGCTTCCCATGGCAAGGAGGTCCACAGCTTAATGACATGGTAAGAATCATCTCCTTTTGTTGCATTCTTGTATTGTACAGGACAATGAATGGCTGACTGATATGCAGCCCTGTCCAAGAAAATTAATAATCCTCAGTCAGCTGTTTTCCATGCTGAAGAATCCCAGTTCATTTCTCGCTTTTTAGATTTTTGTCATTGTCCTGCTCTGACCCTTTTCATTTCTGTTGTATTCTTTTTGAGGTAGGGCACCAGAAAAGCACAAAGTATGCATAAGGTATGACTGATGTGGAAGAAATTCCCAGGTGCTGGCTCCAGGTTCCTGATTCCTAATTGTTCTACACAGCAAGCTAAGCATATGCTTGTTCTTGGTAGAGTTCAATATTACTTGGCCATTGCTGTTATTCTCCTTATGATTACTTGTTCCATTACTTGCAATGCAGCGAAGAGTTCCTGTAGCTAGAAGTCTCCTTGTGATGGAAAAATCATAAGCTAGCATGAACCATGTACTCTGTATCCTTTCTTGGATTAAATACATTGCTTACCTCAACAATATATCTTATTTGCATATGTTTAATAATGTTGTCCTAGAAAATGTAATTAATAAGAAGTTTGGTGGATTAGCTGATTAATTAAAGATTGAGGGAAATATACATTTTAACATGTTAGCTTCCCAGTATCTGTTTTTTTAGAAAATAAATATAGGTGGCATTCTGTTGAGCAAAGGGTGTTGCAGAAATATTGCAGATTTTCAATATAATATAAAATAACCTGTGGTCAGCTAGCTCAGCAGGCATGAATCTGATGCTAGAGAGCTCAGGAAATTGATTTGTGGTATGAACTTTTGCATTTTTTGGACAAGCAATTTTGGAAGATCAATTCAAGTGATCATTTTGATCATTCCTATCATTTGGAATGTTCATGAATAAACAGATATGTTTCAGAAGAGCATTTTTATCTGGAGTGGTTCTTACACGCTATCATGTTTTTTTCTTTTTTTTACATGAAACAGAAGCTGTTAAAGCTTTAAATACTAATGAATGCTGAATAGGGCTCTGCCACCTTCATATACAATAATCATTAGATTGTTAGCAAACACAGTCAATTCTTAGTCACTGTCAAACTTTTGGGTTTTGGATGAATTTGGCAATTTTCCATGTGTTTTTTCGTGTGGAATACTGGGAAATCAGACTCGATACTTACAAGTGGCCACAGAATTCCCTCTCTCTAAGCAGTCTCTTCAGGACTGATGCATCACTACTAGAAAATATTAAGAATTCTAGCTGGATATTGTTATGTTATGTGGTGTATTCAATAAAGCTTTCCATTATAAACAGAAAACAAACATGTCCTTCCCACATCTATATATTTGTTAAGTTCAGTTCCTTTCCCTTTTTCTTTCTCCATTGCAAATGGAAAACAAATACTTCTTTCCTACATATATATATATATTTTCCAGTTCAGTTACTTCCCTTGTTTTTCTCTCCAGAATCTCTACACATTTTTTTATTTCACTCACCTCACCCCTAAATGTTAAAATTGTCCAGTTTTAGAAGATACTTTTTCATCTTAAATGAGTTTATGTGTCAATAGTTCAAGAAATGCAAGATGCCTGACAAAAACTTTTATTTCTCATGGAAACTTTTCTTAGTGTTGCATCCATCCTATAAGCAAAAGAATTCCTTTCAGCAAATTAGAAGCATTTACATACATTCTCCAATCAATTGACCAAAACTCACTATGAGAAAGACTTGAGTGTGTCCAAAGAAAAGCAACGAAGCTGGTGAAGGGTCTAGAGCACAAGTCTTATGAGGAGCAGCTGAGGGAACTGGGGCTCTTCAGTCTGGAGAAGAGGAGGCTGAGGGGAGACCTTATCGCTCTCTACAGCTACCTGAAAGGAGGTTGTAGTAAAGTGGGGGTCGGTCTCTTCTATCAAGTAAGAAGCGATAGGACAAGAAGAAATGGTCTCAAGTTGCACCAGGGGAGGTTTAGGTTGGATATCAGGAACAATTTCTTCACCAAAATGGTTGTCAAGCACTGGAACAGGCTGCCCAGGGAAGTGGTGGAGTCACCATCCCCGAAGGGATTTAAAAGACATGTAGATGTGGCACTTACAGACATGGCTTAGTGTTGGACTTGACGATGTTAGGTTAACAGTTGGGCTTAATCATCTTAAGGGTCTTTTCCAACATAAATGATTCTATGAAATGGAGGAAAATGAATGGTTGCCTTAGATCTTCACTTTGCCATTTTTTCATACCCCTCTGGTCCATAACTAAATTATCAAAACCCATTCCTAGGCAGGACTTTAAGCAGTGTGAAATTAGCATTATGGAAAAGGCTAGACATTCTAGATCAAACTACCTTTATTTGTGTGAGGAAACGTCTTCTCTAAATTGTGATCCTAAGTAATATTGCTTTACATGTCTTGATTCATGCAGTATGTATTCTGTATGTGTGAAGAGGCTTTTAGTAGAATCAGTTAAACCTTTGGCCAGAAGTTCTTTGGCCCTGGGGTTCCATTGTTTTACCTTTTGTTTCTAGAAAATTGTTTTTCCAATAGTCAATTTCTTATCAGGATGAACTGTGCTGCAGTTTAATCACATTACATACAAGCACTGGCTTTTCTTTTAGTTCCTGGTACATGGCTCAGGATGTGGAAGGTGGTTTGCAATGGATCTCCTGTTCCAGGTCCCTCCTCTTTGCTGTCATCATGCACAGAAGACATGCAGGGATAGGTAACATGTAGACATTCCCATCAGACAAGTCAAAGAGCAAACAAATTAATCTTTATTTTTAGGTCATATAATAATAGTAGTAGTAATAATAATAGCAACAACAATAATAGTAACAACAACAACAGTAATAGTAATGATAATAATGCACCTTCATTAGATTAATTCTTTCTGTGGCTTATACTACATTACAGTCAGTATTATAGTATTGTAGTAATTCTTTAAATCCAAAAAGCAACTCATTCTGGATCCATTAGGATGAGTTTGCTTAGGAATCTGACTTTGTTGTTGCTAGAAACCAATTGAAATTACAACTAAAGTATTTTGCTGAATTTTTTTTAAGTTAGGTGAGCACATCAGAATCATAATATATATTCTGTAACACAGAGAGATTCTTAATGTCTGAATTGTCTCCAAGGGATTAAGCTAAATATGGTAGACCGCTTACAAAAAAAATTGAGAAAATAGAACTAAAACTTGAGACTAGATCCAGTTATTTCCTGAGATTTTAATCCTAATTAGTGTCTAATGGTTACAGTTTGACCCTGTGTGGGGGTTAAGAAATTTACCTCCACATATAATTTATGAATGTAAGTTAGAAAAAAGATTTTTAGAAGAATTATTTATCATTTTAAAAATGCAAATACCCTCAGCTACTTGTTAGCAATGCCTTACAAAGAAAACAAATGAAGAAACAAATAAACTCAACATGTTATACATTACTATAGAGAATATTAATAATTTTGGCTACAGGCATTACAAATTAGGAGGATAGAAATTTCTCTGGGGAAAATAGCTTAAGGGGTATAATAGACTTGGAACTTTCAACAGTGTGACTAATGAATTATCCAATTTTACCCCAAACTGAAGCGCACATTTTCACTGCTGAAAACTAATCATGAAACACTAATTCCCTTTATCATCATGGATGGTAATGAATGGGGAATTTAAAATATCAAAAGGGGATTAGACAGGGTAGAAATATTACTCTTAAAACCTGTTACACAGTAATATCTACACATTTTGTGCCAAATGTTGATTTAGTTTTACATTACACAATTTTACAACATATTAATTATGTCCTGTGTGAAGTGGGATAGGGAAGGACTGCTGTCCCCCCACTTAGACAAAGCTAAGACCATGGCACTTTGCCTCTATACGACGGCTGTGCTCGGAGGTGGTAAGATCTCCAGGTGTAACGGTGTAAGTATGGGGCGAAAGTCCTTCCCAGGGGCTGCAGGGAAACACCTGCCCCACATAAGTATACTGAAAGGAAAACTAACTCTTTCTTAGAAGTCTATAAAGGCAGTGATTAGCTAAAATTTGGAGAGACACTTATTTGTGTGAAGTAGCAGGTTTTGTGTGAGATCTAAATAGCATACACCTAGTTGGCTACTCTCCCTTCAAAAATATCTCTTAAATTGATTCTCATAGAGTTATTTACCCTAGACAAAAAACAGGATGGACTGTAGTAATGGCTTACCAGTTGTCAAACTAGTGCCTGTGAATAGTCTCTAATGACCTAGCATTTGCTAGCAGTATTCAGAAGAGTGTCTGCAGCTGCAGCCCTCTCCCTACGGCAGTTCAGTTGCACTGAAGAAAGAGTCCAGGGAGCTGCAAAAGTCGGGAAAAAGGAGAGAGTACTGGGTGCCTTTGAAGCAGGAAGGAAGGAATTAGGAGGACAGACTAGAAAAAAACCCCACAACACCACACTCAACAACAAATAAAACTGAACCAGTATGAGGACAACAGGATGAGGAGCGGGAGGGGAAGATAGCCATAGGGTGTCAAAGTGAACAAAGAGCAGACAAGGGAGGGAAAGAGCAGAAGGGCAAAAAGCTTTACACAGAATTGGAAGAAGTGTCTGAACATAAGTACATACTTACAGTACTTTCCTAGCATTACTTCTCAATGTAAGCAGTGGGTGCCTTTGTCTAAGGACACATTGACATTTGCAAACAGGAGGGGATGTGTCCCACCAGGGAGTGGCTTTTCCAAGATGTGATGTGACTTCTGGAAACATCCACGAGCATTTGGAAATTCAGCTGTATGTTTCAAGCATTAAAATAATGGAAAAAGTTGGTCCTTGTAATAGGGAAGTAAAAGTCATATAATCCTAATTGTTTGCAAAGCATGAAAGTTTTTAAATTGTAAGCTATTATTCCTTCAGGGATCTTTGCCACCAAGCTATAGAATCATAGAACCATTGACTCGTTTAGGTTGGAAAAGGCCTTTAAGACCGTTGAGTCCAACCGTAAACCTAGCACTGCCAAGTTCGTCACTAAACCATGTCCCTAAGCACCACATCTATACATCTTTTAAATACCTCCAGTATCATTTAACAATACTCATCCAACGGGCAGCAAGTCGAAGCACAGAGGCAGGTACCTTTCCAAAGCGTATAGAGGACATCTCATGTTGCCTGTCTGAACCCCGTGCCACAGGCAGGCCGAGCAGTTTTACCTCATGAGAAAACGGGTTCATTCGAGTTGTTCTGAAGGCACAACTGAAGGTACTTCAGACAACGCAACACAAGCAGTGTTGAGAAAAATCATAGACTTTAAGTATTAAAAGTACTTTCTTTAAATAACCTGGAAACAACACATTGTACTTGACCACAGGGGAGTATGGAAAGATGCTGAAGTGCATGTGTTACCCGCTTTAGGGTACATAGGTGTTTTTGAAAATGTTGTTTGTTAAATATGGCTTTTTCTCTTTATTTAAAAGTAATTTAAATTTATTTAAACTCGCAGTACTTTCAAATATTACTTCAATAAGGTTTCTAAAATACAAGGGGTTTTGCTAAAAGAACTGTGTTTGGGGAAGGTGGTTTCACAGAATGATGTTACAGAGAAATCTAGTATGAATGGCTCGTTTATAGATTAGATCATTATGAATGTCTTTGATAGGCTTACTCTTGTGTAGAATCATAGAATCATAGAATCATTCAGGTTGGAAAAGACCTTCAAGATCATCGAGTCCAAAATTATTTTCCGGCATCTACAAATCCTGTTAAAAGGATATTGATTACATATTTTGCCTTCTAAATTTTGTATTTCTTAGTTGTAAATAATAACAGTGTTTTGAATCATGTCTCCAAATGAAGGGTGGGGAAAACAAAACAACATCTAACAAAACCAAACCAAAGTTCCATCCAGTCAAGTGCCTCTGGCTTAAGTGACAAACCAAGAAATCAATTGGCTGAAATATTCGATCTTGTGTGTTTGCACTTTCTATTAATTATATTACAAGGGGAAAAAATGTCTCAGTCTTCCATTTATTTTCTGCATGTTATTACAAGCTAGTGACAGCAGTGATACCTATAGCAAGAATATATTAGGAGGAAAACCTTTATCTGTGGTTCTGTGGCTTGATAATTAATTTAAACAATACTGGAGCATGTGTGCTAGGCTCTGCTAATGATTCACTGGTAAAACTGAGAATTTGGCTATTCCATTCTATAATTAGATACAGATGTGGATGCTCTGTTGGCCACAAATTGCAAACCTGTGTAGCTGCCAACCACTCATTCCCTTGCCATCAGTTTTGAGACTTTAAGAAAGAGTTCATTGTGCTACATGCAGCCCATTGGCACCTGGTTCACAAGGAATGGGGTGTGAACAGGCTTCGGAAAGCCGTGTTTTGCAACAGCATTGGGCGTCATATTGTCAGTTTTCTTTGTGAGTTGAAGATTCAAAATTGTAACTCTAGGGAAGCAGGGCAGCCTCAGTTACTGTCAGGTTCCAAAGAAGACAAATTTCATTAATGCTGCCTGTGAGGAAAATGCATCATAACCAGTAGACTACAGGTGTATTTAATTTGTTCTGTTATATATGGAGGATAGAGGCTGAAATGAGAAGCCTCAGTATATGCAGTCTCTAAAGTATATATATATATGTATACTACAATGGTAAAAATGGAAGTCTGTATGAAATGAATTCCTGACATGTTGAAATGCTTTTATAGGCACCATGTAAGGTAACATCTGCTCATTCCACACTGCCATCTCCATGTTTTCCAAGAGAGATCAGAAAAAGTTACTACATCAGTATGCCAGTATGCCTATCACAGGACTGTAGCTTAATTAAAAAAAAAAAAAAAAAAGGAGAAAGATGAGAAAGATGTTTTCTTTTCTACCATATAAGAAGCAAAGGTGAGAAAGGTTAGAACCCAGCACAGAATCAGCAGAGCTTCACAGGTAACAGCTTTGCTGAACATAGCAAATGATGTCCATTTGGTCCTTGAGCAACACCAAGAGAATTTCAGGGACAAGGACTAAGCTTTTACTGCAAATATCAAAAGCTCACGTTCTGAATGGACTGACAGCTGCAAACACTACATTTAGTAGTGCTTTCTTAACTTCTGTTCTAATTACTTTTTTTGTAAAAATCTTTATAGCTTGTTTTCTCTGCAACCTGAAAAAAAAGCTATGATTTCCCATTAAACATTCCCATTCAGAAAGTCACTTGTTGCTGCTGGTAACTCATTAGAGGAAGGGAGCTATTCTGTTACCATCCATTGGTGGACCAAAGGAAATGTCATGCATGTGTTAGCCCTATGTTTGTTTCTCCGCCCCCCCCCCCATTTCCAAAGAGTATGAATATTTAGCTAGTTAAGTGAAAGTAAGATTTATGGAAGGTAATATTGGTTCCAATATCTTGCAGCACTGGGAAATGTTGGCAAGAAATAAAGAAATAAAATCTTCCAAGTCAGACAGTAATTTCATTTTCTGCAACAAAAATGTTTCTTGCTTTTCTTTTTTCTTTTTTTTTCCCTTTTAATAATACAGTTATTAAATATTAAATGTTGAAATTGTTTTTCCAAAAAAGAGACTCAGTCCCCAATTTTCATCTTACCTGGTGAAAGCCCTGAAAGCATGTTAGGGACTTACACTCTTTCTTGGTCCTGATCTGTTCCACAGTATTCAGTCTGTTCTTTTACAAACCCAGATGGCTAGAAGTGGATGGATTGTGATGGACAGCTCCCAAGAATGGAAGGGTGTTTTTCAAGAGGGAAGATATTTTCAGGGAAAGGAAGTAATTGTACCCAGTCATCACCAGTCTTATAAGAAAACTCTTATGGGATGGGACGCTGGGTTGGTCCAAACTTAGAGTTTGGTCTGTCTAGACAGTTTTGTAAGGCTAATATCCTTAAAAGACTGGAAAATCTTTCAAAGTAAAAAGCGGGGCGGAGGGGGAGTTGGAACAGAAACATGAGCAAGCAAACTTTTTAGAAACAGAACTCAAAATTACTATCTAGGAGTACATAAATAATAAATTATTTGTAAATAAAACTCCCCCTACCACTGTATATTTGTGGGACAGGTCTTCTTTTTCAAGTTTGCACTCTGGGTAGCCAAGACTTCTCAGCTGCTCCAAACTTAGCAGTCTCCTCTATGTCTCCAAGAAAAGCCTCTCCCCACCATCACCCATAAGGCCTGACTGTGTGTCTACCATGTGCTGCACTTTAATTTCCAGGCTTTCTTCTGTGCTGCAGGCTCACTGCTTTCTGGCCACTCTCTCATTCTCTGCCGTGAATCAACTCTGCACTTTTGAATTGTCTCTTCCCTGTGCACGTTCAATTCATTACAGTATGCAATACACTCTCCAGACCTAAACTCATTACTCGCTTTTTAAAGAATTACCATATAGTTACATAAACAAGTAAACCACATGCCATCTTTGCCATACCACCACCAAGCTGTTACATATTGTTGGAGAGAAGAGAAGAGAAGAGAAGAGAAGAGAAGAGAAGAGAAGAGAAGAGAAGAGAAGAGAAGAGAGAAGAGAAGACAGAAGAGAAGAGAAGAGAAGAGAAGAGAAGAGAAGAGAAGAGAAGAGAAGAGAAGAGAAGAGAAGAGAAGAGAAAATAAAGACCCATGACAGTAACACAGCCATATAGTCCTTTTCTGAAGGGAAGCTGTTATGCATCTCCCTCACACTGTCATGTCCCACAATAGCTCTTGGTTTTGGTAGGGTTTTTCTGGGTAGGGAGGGGAGCACATCTTAGGACCTTCTTAGAAACCTCTTCTCAAGGCTATAAATGTTATGTGGAAGGGGGGAAATATTTAAAGAGATAAGGGCCTAAATCCTGTCCCACTTTAGGACATATGTTTCCCAGGAGGTACACCACAAGGACTGAATATATTTTTTACATGTCTTTTTTTTTCCTATTTGAGATACTATACTCACTTGTATATGGGTATGATTACTGTAGACTGCTAAAATTAGTTCAATGCTTAATTATTTTAACACAGTGATAGACATGATAAAATGCTCCCTGGTGCCTCAAGCAGATTCTTGCCAGAAGATATTAGAGAGATTTGACTGTGCCCTTCACAACTAGGAGTCACATTTATGTCTGCACAAAATTGTTTGTGACAGACTGAAGTGAGTGGTTATAGGTGTCAGAAGATTGGATGTGCAAAATCTCAGTAAATGTAGCTAGTAACATCAAATACAAGAAAGAGCTAGGGGTGTTTCCTTAAGGTTTTCTGTAAATTGCCTTTAAAAGATCTAGGTTTTACTCCCTTGCAAATATTTGTCTCCCAAAATGCTATCACTTGAACTAAAAATTATTTCCCTAAGGCTACTGTACATTTTGTTTCTGAGAGCTAAACAAATGTGAGGAAGAGAGTGAGCAAAAATCCACATTCTTAAATTCTTTTAATTGTAAAAATTTATTTTTTTTTCAAGGATCTTCACATTCAGAGACACATCTTCAACTTCAGAGAAAAAAGTCTGAAATTTATCAGAGGTCATGCTGTTGGTAATACAGGTTCTGGTTTGGTACTTGATTGTGGAAAATGATGCTCATTGGCATTTGTTACTCTGACAATTACATTTTTTGTTCACCCTACTTCTACTTATGTCCTAGCTTATCACGTGCAGGATGAGCTAGTTTTATCCTGAGATCAGTTCTTTCAGTAGAGCCGTCTATGCTGCTGGTTTTGTAAATGAGGAAAAAAAGAGAATTCCTTCAAAAAATCTGAAAGCAGACTGGAGGACTAAAGTGGCTGCAGGCAAAATGTTATGTACAGTACTTGTGCTTTAAAGGAAGAAAGGACTACAAAATTAGCACTGGAGAAATGTTGTCCCAATAAATTTTATTCTGACCATCTCTTTACCATTTGGGGGTTTGGAATCTCCTTTCATATGATGGAGGGCATTTTCTATAACCTTGCAGAGGTATTATAAAGATGAATGCATCTTTTTTATGAGGAATTCTGATACAGTGATGAGAAATTTCATATCTGTTTGGACTTTTAAATTTTTTTTAATCTGTATATTGCTTATAGTTTTGTGTTTACTATAACTGTAAGTTTTGTAGAAATGAGGTTTAAGCCTTCAAATGAGTACAATTAACCTGAATAATAAGTGATGATTCAGTGGCCTTGAATGTTATTATTTGGTTTTGCTTCTATGTGATAGTTGCATAAACTTTGCATCACTCCAAGGCACTGAAAAGATATAGTTTTTAAAAAAACATTTTTTTTTTAAAACACTGATAGGTTAGTTTTCACGCCAGAATATTTTCCTCATCCTTAGCAACAACCAGAACCTTGACCTGCATCCTTCCTTTACAATTATGCACAAGATATGCTCAAGAAAGGAAAACATGTGAGCACATTTTTGAATCTTAGAATAGTAGTCTTGGTAAACATATGCAAAAAATTTATATGGAGTTAACTTAAATTATTACCTTAAAAAGGGGATTGTTGTGTTTGTCCCAATGAACTCTTGTAAATAATAAAAAAAACCAAACAACTGAGCAAATTTTGATGCACCACTCCCCCGCTTTTTATTGTTGAACAATTTTCAAAACGGAGCAAGATTTTGAATAGGAGATGAAAAGTTACCTAGTTTATTCTAATGCATAGAGCATCTACAGTAACTTCCCTCTGATTGTTCACTGATGCTGACAATTCAAATGTTCTTTCATGGCAAACAATATTTACAGCTGTTCTTGTGAAGAAATGCACAAAGTTAAGTAATAGAAATAGATTATCTCATAGAGCAAAGATTCGTGTGAGTGTTTTGGAACATAAATGTCAACTTCAGCTAAACTATTACTGGCAGTGACAAGAAATGGGAGGCTGTGACACCAGTACGGCTGGGGGTTTCTTTTTAGTGTTGCTGTTAGTAAGTTCAGATTTCTCTAAACTGCTATATGTTCTGTAGTCTAACAATAAAGGAAATCAAATTATTTACCTGTGCATCAAATATAATCCTCTAAGCCCAAGTAAAACCTTTCTATCATTATGAATGTTGCAGCAGAGGCACCTGGACACACAAGAACAACAGGGCCACTTGCTGCTGTTCATCTTGCAAAGGCATTGGGCAATGCCAGGAACGTTCTTTTTTTATGGTAAAAGTTGAATTCATTGTGCTATTTTAAAAGAAGGTACTAAAACAAAAGGGCCATGTACATGAGAGGAAGTGATTAGGGCATGCATGGAAGTATGGGGTCAGCCTTTTTACTTGCAAAGACTAGATGTTGTGGGCAAACCATTTAACTTTCTCACCCCACATCCGGAACTTTTCCACAGAAAGAATTCTAAACAAATCCCTCTGAATCCAATCATGTTAAAGAGTTGAAACAATAAAAGGTGAAGAGAGAATTTGAAGGGAATTAATTTGCAAGTAAGTATAGGCCAGTATCTAGTAAAGAGCAATGGCTTTTTTATTTATTTATTGACCTTGGTGTTTCTCAAGAGTCTGCATTTTGCTTCATCACATGGAGTGTTATATGTATTTTAAAAGGGAGAGTGCCAGATAGAAGGGAGGCAGATCTTAGTACTCTGGTAGTGAAACAATTGCAAACGAAAAACTGTTGGCATTTCCTCTTATAGCTAAATGTTTATCTCCTTCTTGAAATTAGCTGTGGAAATCATTCTATGAACACCAAAAGTGTGGAATATGAGTTACCATCTGGTTGAGTGAAGTGCCAGCATACATACCTTATAGTCACCAGGGATAAGATTTGATTCTCTGAGGTGGCCTTCAATGCCCACAAGAATTATAGAGTACATTTTAAAAAACCTTTCCTTAAAATAAATAATTCATTCAAATAAATGTGGCAGGCCACTGCAGTATGAAATTTGATCTGGCACCCAGGTTCACTGTTTGGTTCTGGGAGGGGTTGACTTTAGGCAAGAAACTTCTCTTTTTTTTCATAGTTCAGTTTGCACAGGTATGAGATAGGAAAAAATAATGCTCAATTTCTCTTATAAGCCAATTTGAAATCTCTTGGTAAGATCATTAGATAATGGTATAAAGAAGAATAGACTTCATTGTGAAATCCTTTTCCATTTCTGAAAAACTTTCCTTTCTTTGCATTAATCAAGACACTAATGCTCTGGAAATATGCACAAGAATATAATTCAATTTTTTGTTGTACTGCATAAATCTGAGATGATGATTTAAGGCAGCTCAGAGGCATTTTCACTTTTCAGTCTTCAAACTCCCTTAATGTAGGTTCTTCCTGAATAATTTCCATACCGTGCAGATTGTTAAACATACTGAGACTTTGCTTGCAGTTACCTAGATTTCCATCAGAAAGTCTTGCCAATGGTGCAGCTGTAGATAACCACATCAAAGTGTAAAAATAATCATATAAACTAAAATTCCTCCACAAATCATCCTCCAAATAAATGTGTTCCCATTATTTTCTTGTGGAAAAAGAAACAAAAGTTAGGCCAATTCTCATTACAACATTGTAATTCATTAACTTTTGATTAATGAAACTTACATTTCTTATCATCTTCAGTATTCAGTAGATCAGATAATCTTTTACAGTATTATGTATTGGTGTTTCTTCAATAAAACCTAGTTCATATAAATATACAAAGTTGGAACCAGTAGTTCATTCTGGTAAATGGAGAATTAGCAATGTTAAAGTCAGGTTCCCTTCATGATATTTCCAGTTTAGCATATCATCAGACTCAGAATATTTGAAGTTTATTCCACTGGGGTATTGTGTGATTGCGATGCATGCTTCCATGTTAGAAATTTAAAGAATGGTCTTGCCCAAGTATTAAGTACCCATTCTGTCCTGGCATACATTGTAGTTGCATTTTAAAGGAAAAGCAAGGTGTATATTATTGTTCTGAACTTTAATGCAAGTCAGCCCTTCCATCTTTTCTTTTCTTTTTTTTTTTTGATAATTATTTGAATTTTACTCTGTCTAGTTGTTTTGCTTTTATGTAGCTAGCAAATCAGCAAGCTACTTCAGTTTAGGTTAACATTTCTGACGTTACTTGATGAAAGAAACCTACTTTTACAAAACTGTATTTAGTTAATTTATTCTGCATTAATATTGGTTGTAGGGAATTTCTAGAATCATAAATCTGTTCTTCAAATAAGATTCAGATAGAGATTACAAATGTAAATACTGCCACTAGGCTTTTTTAAGAAATTGCTGGAAGGATTGTTTGTTTGTTTGTTTTTTGCTTGTTTTGCTGAAATTTCAACTGTGCTAGAAGGTATTTTATAGCTGTTCAGTATACATATGTGTATATTCAAATATGTGACTGACAGACTCCTGGTTGGTCTGCATAGGACTCAGAAATATGACCTTTCTCTTTCTTTTTTTTTTTCCTTATCTGATAAAACCTGATATTCTATTATCTATGAAGGCCAATGTCACTAAGTGGAAAAAGAGCATACGCATCCATGTTCCTTGTCTACAACAAGCAATGGGAGGACTTTTGTCATGCCATCTCCAGGGTTTCTGTAGAAAGATCAAGGAAAATACGGCCTCATAGCAGCTGTCATTTTTGTCTCTCCCCTGTCTGAAGGCTGAAGAAATACTTTTACATAGAACTAGAAGGGAAGTCCTGATTTGTTTTAAATGCTTGTTCTTTGCTGACTGCAGCCTAAAATGTCTCAGAAACTTGACAAGAATAACTTTTAAATCAGTTAGGCTTGGGTTCTTCCTGGTTCTTCTGAAAAGCTGTTTAATGATTACCCTTTGCTGACAGCTGGAAGCCATTTTCTAATTTTCAGTTTGAATGGCTGTCTTGATTCTATTGGTCTGGTTACAAACAGTGTATTTCAGTTCAGGTATCCCTTTTCTTTCATTTGTTTTTAAACCTACTAATTAGCACAGAGAGAAATAACACTCTCTCTCATCCCTTTCTCTTGTGATCTTCTCTGGGCCATTGGAGAGCCTGTCTATTTTAGTCACCCTTCTCTGTACTTGTGTGTATTTATTTTCATCTTTTCCATCCTATATGTAATCCCATTTTGTAGAGAAATGAATTTCCTGATAAATCAAGGGACTATACTTTTAGTTTTCATGGTAACATCATCTTATCATCCAGATTCTGTATGATGTAAGCATGGACTCATGATTCCCTTTCCTTTTACTTCCCATGCCATACTCCAAGTTACTTAATATCTAAAGCATGGGTGTGTCCAATTTCAGTTCCTTTACTCTGGTTATCAAGCTGTTCCTGCATGGTAATCCATTGCCGGTCATACTGATGGTATCTCCTAGCTTTTTTAACAGCTGTAATCAGAAAGCTCCTACTTTTATGACCAAATAGTTAATGAAAACATCAAGTACAACAAAGCGAATAGCTGAAAAATAACTCCACTTGCCAAACAGGTTGTCCATAAACTCTTATTGTTTCCTGTTAATCAGTTACTCCTTCATCATAAATACTTAGGCTAATATTTATAGAGTGCTTTTTCAAGTGTTTTACTGAAGTGCAATGATCTCTTCTATGTCCCTTGTATTCATAAGGTATGAATTTCTCTCTATTTTTATCAAGGAAGAATATTACTATGAGAAGGTGATTGCTGTTGTCTACTTTTATCTTTTACATCACCCTTAGATGTGTTCCTTGAAAGGTCTTTCTTGTTTCATTGCCATTGTCTCTCTGTGGCTGTCACACTTCTCAAAGACAAACAGTATGTTCTAACCAGTTGGAAATTTTTTTAATGGAATTCAAAGTGACAGCTTTTGCCAGACTTGCAAAATCTTTAGTGAACTGAAATTTCACACTCAGAAAAATTCCTATTTGTTTCATCATGCTTTTAAAAATTATTTTAATAAGTCTTAGTCTTGCTATTCTCCTTCCTAGTAATCTAAATAATTGAACAAATCTGTATTACGCTAGTGTTTTGATACAGCTTTTCCGTAAACAAGCTGGTGAAGTTCTCATCAACTTGAAAATTTTTAATGGGGAGTTTGTTTATTTTTTTTTTTAATCTGCAGTAGTGAAAAGCTTCCACCAGTCAAGGAAATGTAGACACTGAAGGATAATTGGCATTTATTCAAGCAGTAACACTCTGCACATCTGTGAAAAAGTAATTCAGTTCCTATATGGACAATGTACTAGTCTTCATTGCATGCTTTGTTGGTAAAAAACTGTAACAGCAGTCACTGATACACGGTGTAGACCTTTGCAAACACCCTTGGAGAGAAAGACTCTGGGGTGAAAGCAATACTCCCCAAATGAAAATCTTGGCCAAGGAACTAACCTACATTTATAAAGGATAAGGCTACTGGAGTGCGAAGATACCGCTGGGTAGTTAAGGTCTTTCCAGGTCTTTTAAACAGTAAGTACTGCAACCCACATGCACCACAAGATGTCTGGCACGTTTTCTGCACATCTTGGGTTCTGCCCTAAGTGTTGTGTGCAAGCTAGCTAATGGTACATATGATGCCCTTTAGCAAAACATGATTAACGCTTCCCCAGGCAGTACCAAGAAATCTCTTCTTCACTGTTAAATCCACTACAGAGAAGAATTTATGCTACTATACAAGAAATGGGTTTGTTTTCATTATTCTTTGCTTCTTGACTTGTTGTAGGTTGCCAAGAATGGCACGCTCCCAGACATTCTACTGTAATATCTGCCCATTTTCTTGGGTGAATATGGCACCCAAAGGCTCTTGAGGGATGGGCTGGTATTTGCCACCTCCCATTCAGGTGTATGAATCACTAGGGTTTTGCTCTGGATTTAGGTCAGCTGTTAGTCTGAATCCATCATAGTGCTACGCAAGCAGTAGAAGTAATTTGGCATAGAGATCTGCCAAGGCTATGTCCTTTGAAATAAAGGTATTGAAACTAGTTAAAATTGCAGATGCTTAGTTCGCTGCCAATATCAAATCTTTCTTCTAGAAAAGAGGTGAGTACCTATAAAAAAACCCCATGTGATATGTTTTTTATTGTGTGTAATACTTGCTTACTTGCTGGGGGAGTAATTTAGATTATGATACAAACCAGAGTTTTGTACAGGTTAGGCTTGGATTTAATTTTTACCTGCAGATATATAATTATTCCTTCTCAGGAATCATTTACAATGCACTCTCGGATGTTCTGTCTTATAAGATTTACAATTTAAGGAACCGTTTACAATACATTAGTATAGATACTAAAAATAAAGTTACTTATTCACTCAGCTCAGTTCTGTCACCTTTTCTTTCCTAATGCCTAAATTATACCCTCTCATCTCAGCTGTTGTGAAGTCATATTTTGCGATAGAGCTTGTCTCCTTTGTCTAGTAAAATAAAAATAGTTCAGGAATTCTTCATAAAACATGAATTACATGCCACATGCATTATACGTAAAAGAAGGTTAAATATAGTGAGCATGAACATGAAGTGACAAAGAAGGGTAATACAAGCAGAAGAGTGCAAGGAGGAAAACAAAAAAGAAAACTAAAAGACAAGGGGAAAACCAAGGATATATAGATGAAAACTTGGAATCAAGAAGTTTTTCTTATTTGCAACACCCATTCCCCAAAGCAGACAAAATTTCAAGCGTTAGGAAACCGTTAGGTGAAGTTGTCCTCTACATATGGAACTCTCCACAGATTGAGAAGCAGCACACAGATAGTGAGCTGACTGAAGAAATAACAGACTGACAAGTTAAATTCCAAACTTTCATAAAAAAAAAAAATTGTCTATAAAGTTTTGTTTGTATTAAAGTTTTTAAACCTTAAAAGTGATTCTTCTCCTAACAGACAGAACTTACATGAACTTCTTTTTGACTTAACATTTTCTAAAATCTACTGAAAAAACGAGTACTTGATCTACTTGCCTCTTCTCAAAGTTTGTAGTCTTTCTGTATTTTAAAAAACAGAGAAGAAAGAGAAATTTAATAATTTTAATCAGATTTTTCTAACAGGAGATTTAAAATAGTGAAATAAGTAGTAGATGAAGCTGTAGGAAGAGTGTATTTTCAGACAGCTATATTTACTATTTCCAAAACTGACTGTCCTTATGTTTTGAATTTGCTTAATAGTAAAAGAGTGAGTTTGGGGGGTTTGCCCTTTTTATTCTTCTATTCCTGTCTGACAATCAATATATTAAATTATGAAAACTTACTGTATCACACTTGACATTTAATAGTAGAACATGAACTTAAGCTTTATAGATTGTATTGGTTATACTACAACTGCTGCTTGATTTTAATGAATTTTGCAGAAGTTATAGGAATGTAATGATAATTTTCAGTCCTCTGTCAGATCTACTTCTGTCTATTTAGTTACCATTTTTACTCTATCCTGGGGCAATGGAGCTCAGCAGAAAACCTTCTGTTGACTTTAATGAATGTTGAATTGGGTATTATACATGGAGCAGACTACCTAGCTGTTTATTTTGCAGGATGTAAGTACTTCTTGCAACATACAGATGTATTTTTAAAGGTGTACCATGCTTGGTCACCAGATGTTAACATAAGAATATTTCACTCAAAGAGATAAAGAAAATAGTCATAACACTTTGGAGAACCGAGCAGTTCATTTTCTCAAGTTGTGTCATTTAGTGGTAATTTGGGCAATGGTATGAGCCTTAACACACACAGAGGAGGCTATGTGATGAAAATTTAGAAGGAGAAATTGCTTCTGACCTGGAGTTAACTGCAAAGATTAGGAAGTAACTAAGTGATATCTTACCATCAGCTCCTAGTCTTTAAAATCTGTTGTTTCCATTTTTCTCATTAAAAACAACTGAGTGGCATTAAGACATACGACCAGATACCCTTAGGTAGCCTAGCATCTGTGAACTTGTAGACCAAAACTAGTGCTCTGTTCCTCCCACTAAATAGCACGTGAGTAGCCACTCCAGGTCGTAAAGCTCTGTTGACATCATTTTATTAAACAGTACACTCAACACCTGGAACGGTGTGCCTTTTGCTAACTTTTAGATGCAAATTTAATCCTGAGTTCATAGTAGTAATGTCATAATAGAAACATCTCTATTCAAAAGAAATTATTTCAACAATGGACAAGGCATTCCTAGCAAAGAAATGGCTTTGACACAACTGCTATAATGCCAGTCATAATGGCATTCCTGGTACCTCCAGGAAGCAGTTACATTGACAAGATGATGCGTAGAGTTTTGGTAGATTATGAATTAACTGTAAAGCTTACCTACTTAAACCATTTTTGAACTAAGAGAACATACAACCCTAACTACCCCAACTACTCCTCATGATGGTAGATTCTAATAGAGCAAAATGCTTTCAGATTAGGAACAACCCATTGATTCAAAGGACATTGTATAGTTAAAGAAAAATTAAATGTATTTCACAAATAGAGACTGAGGAAGTGTTATCTTTCTTGCTTGGAATGGATTGCAACAGAGAGTGTAGATGCTAATAACTTCTGCTTAATTGCAGAAGGCAATAGAAGGGAATTTCCTTCTCATCAAACACCTTTGAGGAATACTGATTTAGTCACAGTATTATGCAGTCATTAGTTCAATTTGGGGCATTATGAACTAGCTGAGCAGACAACAGCTAGCCTTTTCTGGGCTGTGCCAGAGTACCTGAAGAATTTTGAGCAGAAGAGATCTTTTACAAATATATAATGCTTAAACTGAGAATGCCTAGTCATTTCATCATGACAAGAAGGTATTTATGCATTTTATTTCTCTGTCTCCTTCACAGTTTTCAATATTTCTTCTTTTTACTGAATAAAATTGATTGTGCTGCCAGAGAGAAAAAATCACCAGTCCCAGTGGAGAGGTGTAGAATTAGAGATGTGAGTCCTTAACTACCTTTTAACATCCACGTGTTCATGATTAGAATAATAAACGGATGTAGATGTTCTTTCCTATACTTCAAAAGGTTGTAGATGGCTAACAGAGGGAAGAAGCAAAAGACCTATGCTATCTGAATTGACAGAGATACTTCTGAAGAAAAATGTCCTTTGGCTAGCACTTCCTTCTGACACCACAGTTCCATAGTTCTATCTGACACCACAGAAGATCAAACAGTCATAGCCTGAATATTAGGACTGTCTTTTCAGCCTGGTTCTCTGGCTTGTTTCTTTGTCAAACTAAACATAGCATTTAAACTGTTTAGTGGGTACAAGTTTTGGAAAAAGATCTTCTATACATGTCGTGAGAATAATTCTAATACTTGAGAAGGGAAGTACTCTGCTGGGAAATGTTGTCTAGAGAGCCAGAAAAGAAACAGAAGTATCCCATCTTATTCATAAACCTAGACTTCCTAGAGTAGGCTTCTACATACAAGCTAGACTGCAGAAATAATATGCTTAGAAGATAGAGAAAGGCAGAATTAAACAGTTTATAGAATACATAAGGAGGCTGGACAGGATAGGAAAAGTTTAGAGACTAGATGAAGGTACAAGTTAATGACAAAGAATAGTGAAGGAAAACCATTAAAAAGAATAATGTCTAAGAAGGAAAATGTAGATCAGAGGCAAAGAAAGCTACTTTGCCAATTTCCTTCTTCTTTTTTTCTTTAAGCCTTTTTGCTCTGTTCTGAAGCAAAAGACATACTTAGTATTCAGAATAAAAAAAAAAGGAATAAAAATAGTTCAATGGAGCCAATTTAAAAAAGGTGAGCTGGGAGCCCTCTGGTTTTGATTTCTTCAACTACCTCATTTCTCATTTTATTTTTATGCATTGTATGAGTTATTTTGGGCATTTTTGTACTTTGTTGACTAGTACATTGACTATATGAAGGGAAATGTTACAGGAACTAAGTGTGAGAGATAATAGAAGAGGAATGTCTGTCTTCAGTAAAAGTAGAAAACTAAACATAGCAGGTTTTTTCACAGTTTAATTTCATTCACGTTTTATCTGGGACCTTATGTTAAATAATGCTTGTCTTGGAACATGTCTTATGCAAGGCATCTGAATTATCTTACTTGGTACATCCTCCCCTAATTCTCACCACCAAGGATGGGCTGGTAGGGAATGTGAAGCTCAAGGGCAGCCTTGCCTGCAGTGACCACAGAATGGTGGAGTTCAAGATCCTTAGGGCAGCGAGGAAGGCATGCAGCAAGCTCAGTTTCCTGGATGTCAGGAGAGCAAACTTGGGCCTCTTCAGGGATCTGCTTGGCAGATACCATGGGATACGGCACTGGAGGGAAGAGGGGGCCAAGAAAGCTGATTA
>JANXJC010000029.1:3167957-3261275 GCA_027564655.1 Leptodon cayanensis
GCCCATGGCAGGGGGGTTGGAACTAGATGGTCTTTAAGGTCCCTTCCAACCCAAACCATTCTATGATTCTATGATTCTAATTAGTATCTTTTCCATATATGCAGGATATTAACATTGGCACAGTGTCTAATAATCTAGTAAGGGACTGTTATACTGCATTTAAGAATGTTCTGTTTCTACAGCAACTTTGGGACAATAGGAACCCATGTGACATATTTTAGATATTAAAATCTAATAGTATGCTTTGGGGACACGAATTTCAAGTATCAGCTAAGCTTTTTATGAATGGAAGCATGGCTTTATGACTAGGCAAAAATTTAAGGTGATGATTGTTATTTTGGCTGAGATAGGGCATTGTCCACACTTACTAACTGTAATCAGACTATCACAGTATAAAGGTCTTTTCATTTTGAACAACACATTCTCAATTTTTAAGCACAAAATTAAATCATTGCTGAATCAAATTCTCATTCTAAAACTTTTTTGAATTTTCGGAAACTCACTGTATCTGAAATGTACTGAGCAACTTAGTACCACAACTGTTAAATAGAAAGTCTAACAAAGGGATGGGAAACTACCTGTATGTGATCTAGCTGAAATGAATGTAGAAGCAATCTTCAGTAAAGACAGTGACAGGTATAGACTAGTAAATCAACTTTTATGGCTCTGCTTGAATGATATGGAGGAGTTGGTACCCATGCTGGGAAGGAGCTGGAGTGCAAAACTATGGGGAACTCTAAAGTTCACTTTTTTTAAGGCAACTCAGTTTAGATAAGATTTGATATTGAGAATATCTAAAAAGAACTTCTAAATTAATGTTATCCTCAGTGGTAGTAAGTATATACCTGTGCTACCACTTCAGCACTATTCACATTTTTTCTAGTGCTCTTAAACTCCAAAGCAGAAATAACACAGATGCAGAGGTTGTTTTACATTCCAGTGTAAAATCAGTCACTATGGAAACTACTTCAGCAACGGTAGAAAGTCCTAGTTGCAATTATGTTGATACCAATTCAGAGGGGACATTATATCTTCAATCTCTTCCTATTAAATGTAGTTACAGCACTATTAGAATCTGTGTGCCTGTAAGAGGGGTTGGATATGTTGATTCATATGAATTGCATCATAGCATCAATTAAGGTTCGGAAGGAGATTGTTTTTGTTTTTTTGGGGTTTCTTTTGCATTTTCATGCTCTTACACTCCATGCATAATCTGAAAGGTCAGAAATTTCTGGTAAAGTCACTGCAGTGTGTTAAATATGTCTGAACTGGAGAAGAACTACAAATGTAATGTGAAAGCTTTAGACAAAACTCCACTGTGACTCAAGAGGCCAATATAATTTCAGGCAATCGTATTATTTTAACTGGGCCATGCTCTGGGCATTAAATTCAGGACACTTCAGGTCTTGTATTAGGGCATTTGGTTTAAGATTTTGTTCATTTATTACAAAAGATTTCTTAAATGAATTCCTGTGAATTCATACTTAGCTTTTGGCTCCAAATTACCATAAAATTTAAATCATTTCTTTTTTTAATATGATCAATTTCAAATTTTTCAGTCTTAGAGAGTTGAATTCTAATTTTTGTCCCTTGATATAACAAATAAAAGTCTGTCTCCTTTACATTTGGGTTATGTTTAGTTCTTAATATGGTAATAAAGAGCAGGGGACAAAGAAGTGAGTCAAATAAGATTAATTATTAAAACATTTTGACCTTAAAGAGACTTTGATTATGAAAAATCCGTTCTGAGAAAAACAATTGGTTCTGCTTAAAAATCTAGCATTCATGAATGCTATGTTCATAAAAAAACCCACTTTTTAATGTGGAAGAAAATGGGATACTTATGAAGACAATTGTATCTAGAATATCACAAAAGAGTCTGCAAACTGTTCATTATTTCCTTTCCCTCCTTTCCCCAAATCTGTTCTGGTTCTAGCTAACGTGATTAGTAATGACTAAGAACACTGTTGCTTAAAGACTTTTAGGGATCTTTTGGACATACTGCAGAGTAGTTATATGAATTACTATTATGTGTAAAAGTTAAATTTCCTGTTATATTTTAATTAGTTTAAATTTTCAGTTATATCTCTGAAGTTAATAGAAGTTATTATTCTTCAGGTAACAAAGATTAGAAAAATTTTCAGGATTACTGCAATAGAACAGAGTTCTCTGAAATGCTATTCCAAAATAATATGGTAGAAAAAGTGCAGTAAGACTTCATAGGGGGAAACATAGCTGCTTTCTCCTGGGTGGCATGGAAGACCTGTACTAATAATTGTTTGGTCTCTGATGATTGAAGTATACATTTAAAAACTAGGGAATCCAAATGTCTCAGCCTGTAAAATTAGAAATACAAATCTAAAATTTTCATCAGAATTGGAACAAACAGCAGGTTTGCAAACAGTCTTCTTTAGCAGTGTATATTTCACTTTAGGAAAAGCAAGCAGGATAAAATAGTTTATTAAAGTGAAAGGCACTAAACAAATATTTTTCAGTAGCACAGAAGTGTATTCAGAACAGTTGGCCCCCTCATCACAGCCATTTCATAATTATCCTTATGCTAAAAATTCTGTGCTTTTGACAAACACTTTTCCTTACATATGATTGACTTGTGGACCCATGATTACACAGAAAAGATCTGGAAAATGAGAGAACCAAAACTCTTCCTGCCTCAAGAATGTTATACAATGTAATAACACTGACTCTAAGTAAATTTGGCTTTGGTACTGGGAAGCACACCTAATGTGCCTAGTGCCACAGTGTCATCACAACAAACATAAGATAAAGCGGATTACTTCAGTGCCTGTTTAATAAATGTTTAAAAAATTACTTATTGTGCCACAGATAGTGGTTTTCCTATAATGCACCCAAAAATTACTTTTAAAATGCACAAGTGCTTCATCTTTCTTTCAGTCCCTGGATCACGCTAAGCATATTGTCATAGTGTTTGTTTTCTAAGTGCCTAACTAGTCTGATATTTTCAAAAGAAATATTTAATTGTTCTGTACTTGAGTTGTTTGCTCACTAAACCCATCTCAGCTTCACCATCTGGTGGAATTTTTCTCCTTAAATCTTAAAATAACTTTCAGATTGATGTGTTGTTGGCCCTAACTGACCTCCATAAAGATGGGAAAACAATGCTGAACCTAAGATGGGAAGAGCTAACAGATCTTTTCAAATATTTCCTTGAAAATAGAAAGGAATGGAGCCAAATTAACAGAAACAGCACTCTTCCACAGCTTACTGACTTGGTCTTGTTGACTTACTCCTTGATATGTTGAAATGGTCAGTTAACTTATATTAGAATCTCTAGTGAGTGTAGGTTATGATCCTTTGAGTGATAGCTAAACTTTCTTCTAGTACTTGCTTCTGAAGCTGAGAATTTTAATTCAATGTCTCTCTCTTATAGTTCCACAGTCTATCCTTTAGTTTATTTTTATAATTCCAGCTCTGCATTCCTTGTCTACACTTGCATTCTTCAAGTGCTGGGAAGGTGAAAGTAAACAAGTTAATCTGAATTTATAGTTGTTCAAGATGCTCTATCTTAAATGTTTGTACGTATATATAGCATGGTTCCAAGGTAATTGGCATATGGGATCCATGTGGGATGGAGTCTAGTTCTCCTTTCCTTTGGCAGTCTTTGGGGACTGACTTTTTAAGCAGACATGGCTTAATTTGTCTCTTCCAGACAGGTTCTTTCACCAGGAACTGCTGAAAATGTCTTTTATCTTTTCCCAAGCTTTCTGTTTGTGTGACTTCTCTATTTATATGTCCCCATCTAAATGTTCTATCTGGAAATTTTTCATTCCCCAAGAGCCTTCCTAAGAAATGAGGGGAAATAAAAAAGGCTTATCTACTTACTTTTAAATCAATGCCTTGTTTGTGTACAGTGGAGACAAAGGGGAGAATTTGGATTTGTCAGGTGTGTGAGGACTAAACCAAACCCTGTCAGTTCTTACACAATGTATAAATGGGCAGTGAATGGACTGAACTTCCAAGTTCTGGTATTATTATTAGAAATGTTTGTGAAAGACAACTTCTCTACAGAAGCTTGCATAACACCGTCACTTGCATTTAACAGTTTTCATCACTTTGCAATATCGGTAAAATCATCAACAAATCACCTCTATTTGACAATAGTCAAAATAATGCTGTGATGTTTGGCCAAATACTCTAGGTCCTTCAGATTCTAGTTTTATTACATTTGGCATCAGATAGAAACCTCACATAAAATTCCATCGAGTAATGCTACAAAAGGAATGGGAAGTGCTCTGAACGACAAGTATTTCTCAAGATAAATCAGTTCATTTTCAGTTTAAGTTGGGTTGTTGTTTCCTTGCATTTAGCTCTGGAACCCATTGTTTGAATGGTGTATTGCAGCACCTTGCCTCTGAAAATTTGTATCTTTTTTAGCAGTTATGCCTGATTTAACATTATGTGTTCAGTTTTGCTTTTAAATGTAATAGCAGAGAGAGGCGGACTGAGGTTCACCTCAGTTCTCTTGGTCTAAGCTCAGATTTGTAAATACATAGTATCTTCATGAATCCAAATCAGAACTGATATATTCTATTAGAGCATATAACAAACATTTTCTGAATTCAAATCTGAGGATATCTTCCATTCACCCCATGTTCTTACTACCAGATTCACAGAAATAATGCTTTTTTAGCTCCCTCCTAGGATTAATGGGTGATGGGGCAGTTATAAAACATTCTTTCAGCTTTTGAAGGTTGAAGAAAATAAAACATTGAGGATGCAGACTAGACCTGTAAAGTGTGACAGCTCATATGGCCTAGGCAAGCCAATTTTTTTGTTCTGTTGCCCAAAAAGAGACAGTAGCTGTTTGCCATCTCCTAAAGTTGACAGGGAGCAGTCAGCACATATGTACCTCCTGGTTGTAGCCATCTAATAGTATTTGCACTCTTTTGCTGACAAGACTAATTTATGGAAAGTCTGTGGACAGAGAGGTAGTAGTGAGAGCACTGTACTGTCCTTCACTGATAAGGTGAAGGTTTTAGTGGACCCCCAAATCACTTGAGGTGGGTCCTTTCATCAGGATCAAAAAGAGGAGAATTACCAAATACAGAAATCTTGCATCTCCCGTGACCCTGCCTTTTTGTCTGTTTCCACGGCATGTTCTTCCTTCAAGAGAGCTTGGCCAGCTTCACAAGACTGGAACGTGAGCTCATGGGACCATCTCTTAAACCTTTGTGCTGCCACTGGAGCCGGATGATTCGTGAGGCACTACACCCTGCTGGCAGCCTGGAGACTCACGGGTGTTAAAGGCTGAACCTGCCTCCTCTTCTAAGAAGTCAGAAAGGCAGTCAGAGGAGATCTACATCCTACCTACCCAAATATCAAGTTCTTAAAAGCTCAGCCAGCTTATACTCATTTCATTTTTCTGTCTCCTATGCCCTATTAATACTGGATAGGAACAGAGTATGATATATACTCCAGATTCCTGTATTGTAACTTTTATTTCCAGTATAAATTTGATTTTCCAACTATGCTTACATTTTGGTTGCAATACCCAAATTTTGAAACATACAAACCCGACTTATTCTTGCTCTATGCTGCTTGGTTTGTTAGTGAACTACAGTTGTTACATGCTTGAATGAGCCGATAGAAAGAAATGATTTAATATGGTTAGTCTCACCAGTACCAGCTGCCAACGCCTCTCCTGGAGCGCAAATCAGATATGCTAAGCGGGCAAGGAAGAGATTTCTCACTGCATGCATAAACCGATGGCAGTGCATTCCTAATAAAACTGCTGGCCAGTGGCATGCAGCATGAATGGCAGATAAATTGGTAGTGGTTTACAAGCCTATTGTGTGCTGTTTTCTGAAAACTGGCTGTAAAGCAGCAACACTCTGCTTTGGAATTCTTTGACACAGACCCTGTACATCTGCAGGGGTTTCTGTTCTGTGCAGGAAACTGAGAGGCAGGCAAACAGTCTCTGGAACACCGGTGCTGGGTCATCAGCTGCTCATCTGAGCGAGGAAATAAAAAGGCAGGGTGCTTTAAAGTGAAAAGAAATAGCTTTTGACAATCTACTGTTGTGGAACACCAAAAATCTGTCATTCATATGACTCCTATAAACTGACCAAAAAAGCTAGTTAAATGCTCAAATGAGCCTTGAGTGTTACATTGCTGGTCTTGGGACACATTTGTGCTTTTGCTACATGCTCTTGGAGTACAAGACAAATAGATGGAAGCAGCATCTACCCTTCTTGGGAACAGATTATCACCTTGTATTAAAGGTCCTTCTGTTATAAAACATTGTCCCATTGCTCTACAGCATTACAGATTGCACATCATTTTTAAAAGATCATGCGAACTAGTCATTGTCCTCTTTGCACTCAGAAATGGCAATACTTTTCTATTGTTTCCCTGTGACAGTGAATACTGAATTAGATGGTGGTATCTTTTAATTCTGTTCTATTTTAAAGTATTCTATTTTAAAGTTTGAACTACTGGAAACTAGTGCTTTTTCAGGATGTTAAACTCATCAGCACATAACAGGAAGGTGAGATTGCTTACAGTGCGTTTATTGGCATAGCTATTAAACGACTGTGGTACTGTGAAGGAAGTAAGAAAAGAATTCACCTGCATTAACTGTCGTTCAATTTGCCTGTACTTCATATTATTGAACAACACATAAAGGGTTAGAAATACATTTTAGTACTACATTTGACTGAAATTCAACAATTTTTTGACAGTAAAAAAAGGAGGGAGAACATGGCCTTAATTTGAAAATGGACTGTGACAGAACTCACAGGTTCCCTGTTGCTACGTAATCAGTCTTACTTATTCCTGCCTACTTTATACTTGCTGCTTCTCCTTGTCATTCACATAGGGTAAATGGAAACTGCACAATTTGGGGTGTTATAAGGCAATTCTATTTCATTTTATTTTGCTGCTTCTCCAAATTTTTACTTTTCCAATGGAAAACCATCCTCCCCTGTAGTGTAATACAGTTTGCAGCAGAAGAATTCCCTGCTGCGAGAATGACTAGGCAGCTGCTAACACCTGTGCTGTTCTTAAACAGCCATGGGTACACTCAGAGAAGAAAATTTATCTTCCAAATCATTCTGCATATTTCTTTTCCCACCTCTTTTAACAGTTCACTGCTTCACATCTAGCCAATGTCTCCACAGAAAGCTTTTGAAAGCATTTTAAATTGTGACGTGCTTTCAGTAATATTGAAACCTTGGAATGTCCTGGACTGTAGCTCTGTCAGATTGGAAACTGAAAATGCCATCATGCTGTTAAAGCATTTCATTATATTTGAATTGTTATAGCTTTTGAATGAAAGTCACAATGCTACCTATAAAGGTGTGTATCTATCTTCTGAAAGATGGCAGCTCTTATTGTCATTGTCTGATTCTGCTGCTTTTAACTTGCTTGTGTTCGCGGCAGATCATAAGCTTCTGACAAACAAAAAAATGAAAAATAAATTTATATCATGAGGTGCATTTCGGGTATCCCTGATGAAGCATAGCAAAACCATTCAGAATACTCACATTATTTTTCTTTTTTTTCCCATGAATGAGTGCTCATGACTGTAAAGGTCAAAGGATTTGCAAACCTGAAAGGTAAAAATCCTGTACTCAGTTGCAAGACTTTGCCTTGTTTAGTAACCTTATAAGGTAGTGAATTCACACCCTTGTTGAAACAATTTTAGTTTTTATCTAAACAGAGTGCTGGTACTAAATTGTTATGTTAGAGAATTAGGTTTGTTCGACTGCTTAGGATAAAAAGACACATTTTTGCCTTTAGAACTGTGTATGTCTGACTCTACTGAGTGACTGTGATTTAAAACCCCCAGTGAGTTTATTTTCAGTAAATAACTTCAGACTTCTTGCAGATACCGACTCCTTAATGAAAAATGTTTTATCATCTTTCACTTAAGTCTTACGCTGTTTTATACGTGCAAAGTAAAATTAGCAACAATTTAATTTATCATTTTGTATTTTTTATATCTTTATGTCAAAACTGAGATCCACAAGTGTATCCTGAAAGAGTTTGTGAAACTTGCATGTCTACCTAGTGGGGACAGTATAGAATTGCACCTGAAATGATCAAACAACTTGGAAAACAGCCTCGGGCAGAGTGTGTTGCAGTCACCTAATTCTGGAGGATTGTGTACACAGGGGGATGTAAGGTGCTATTTACTACTATTTTTTGACATCTGAACAGAAACATGGCAGTACATGCTCTATACCAGGAAAACAAATAGTATGCCCATGCTGATTCAGACTAACGATGAAAGTAAATGAGCCATGAATGTAGTGATAGTTCCCTTTTTATCATCTCTCAGCTTCCAGCAAGTTGTGAATCAGGTACTTCATGAATTGGATGACATCTCTTTGCATTTGGTAGGCCAACACAGGGTTTTTTTCACCATTAATTTTCTTGTTTCCTGATTCCATGTGCATTTTTGTCACCATCTACATCTGTGGTGCTGTCTAGTTACATGTTGAATGAAGAAGTACACCTTTTATTTTCAACTCGTCTCCTGTTAGTTTGTCTTGACGCCCTCCTTTTCTCATACTATAAGAGACAATCAGTAATCATCTCCTCTTCAGGTTATTGTCCTGCCTCTGATGATTTTGTAATCAATTATTGCATTTCCTTTGTCATCTTTACTTGGTAAGAACCCTTGTCCCTTTCATAGCTGTTCACAGACAGACATTATGGGCCTTTGCTGGTCCTTGTTGCCCTTTTCTGCACTTGTTCTTTTTCTACTGTAACTCTTGAGGATGGGAAGTTCTAAAGAGTGTCATTGAAATATTTTAGTGTGGTTTGTTTTCCTTGCCAATAATTCTTAATATGCAATACATTTTGGACTGTTTTTCACTGTAAGATAGAAATGTGATAGTTTAAACTTCACAAGGTAGATGAACAACAAGATAATTTATGACCATATGCACCTTATTTGGTGTGTGTTAGTCACAGTCTTGAGATGTTATCCAGGATTTATATTATGTTGGGTAAGAATTAATATGAGCAATTTACAAGAAGCATATGAAGAGAGCTTTTGAATTAGTGCAAACAGTACATATGAATATTTATGCTACATTCTAATGTTTCCTCACTGTGATGTATCAGTTTGCTAAATCCTTGTGATTGGTCGGTGCATAGTTTTTGCCATTTACTTTTCCAGGCAGGAATAGAACACAACTAGAATGAAATGTATACTCATACTAGTGAATAACTGCAGATGCTAAGATACACCCAAAACTCAAGACTGTTTTAAGAGCTGTAGATAAAACAGGCCAGATTACTCTCATAGAGACAATGTTTCTGATGCTAAGCCCGAGGGCTAGGATGATAGTCAGAGATAAATGTTTTTTACAGAAGCTTGACTACAAACCCTATTAAACTTGGGAAACTGTTGTTAAGTATACGATTTTTTTATGGGTTTGGGTTTTTTTTGATATCTATATATCAATGAACCATTTCTTAAAGGAGGGGGTTGGGTTAGGTATTGTTTCCCCCCCCCCCCGAAGAATTTATATTTAAATTTACCCAAGCACAAGGGTCGTTTGGGCTCTCTGGGAGATTTGCATTTCACCTTCAGCCTGAGTCAGAGCATCCGTCATTTGGCAAGGAAAAGCACTTGTCTTTAAAACTCTCATACCTCTGGAAGAGGCTGGTGTTGTAAGAGAGGATTTTACATGTTGGGTTTTTTTTCCCTGATTGATGGTGCTTTTTTCAATATTCAAAACTTGGCTCTCAGAAGGAAGAAAACTTATTTCATATTTGTTTTCTCCCCAACTTTGTAACAGCTTCAAAATGGCCTTATTGTTGATGTTAATATCCAGTCCAAACAGACTGAAAATAAAATGAAAGCTCCATTTACTAGAAGCAACATAAAGTCTGTTACAGTACCATTCACAATTTAGGAAAAGATAGCTCAAAATGAAAGCGAAACATATGGTTTTCTGTTGTGTCTTCTCCTGGGCATGCTAGACAGAAGAAGGCTGTTTGAGGCCAGTAAGCACAGCAAAACTGGTCTCTTACACATGCTACTGCTTGAGTGAGAAACAAAGGGATCACAAATTTTTCCTCCTGCTCATCTGTGAGCTATCTGGCACAGAAGCAGCAATGTTGTAGTTGGACAGAGAGTTCAGTACTTTAAGAAAGGTCGGTAGATTATAAAATCCCTTACTAGTTTCCATGGAATACAATTTGGCCTCTTTATTTCTGAAGTGTTAGATGCATGTGGACAGACTTTGTCTTCTGCTCAGCTGTCAATTTTTCTTATTCTACACTCCCACAATTAATTTATATATGTATGATACACAAATTATATTTATATATATTTATATACATAGATATTTAAAGTTCAACACCACTAACTCTGCAATGTTTGTCTAAGCTATTAAGATTCAGAAATCCTAGCCTACAGAATGTATTAATTTGCTATGGAATGTTTACAACTCACGTTCAAATCGGTTCTTCCTTAAAAGTCATCACAGTCAAGTAACAGGTTTTGAATATTTCAAAACTAAAACAACTCACTTGAGATTAACTTGTCTTTCACTGGTCTTAACATCACCCATATTTATTCATTTTTTTTAATGAACCTGAAATTGAGAATTGCAAGTACTAAAAGACATACAGGCAGATTGGAAGGATTTGCATTCATATTATTTCATTATTTCTAAGACAGAGGTGTATTCACTTGTAAAGTAACTATTACTAAGTATGATGAAGTGAATGCTACACTTTTTAAAACTGTACTATGTCCTTGAAAACTTTCTGCAAGTAAATCGCTTGTCTGCAATTAACAACATACATTTCAGAAATAAAATGTGGGTGTTTCTTTTTAAATTATCTGTATCTAGTTCATTTAGAAAAAAACATTCAAGCTACCAAGGAACTGTTTTGACCTTATCCTATGTAAAAAAAGCTTTGAAATCTCTTGCTTTTCAGAGTAATGTGACTTTAGTACACAGTGGTGGAGATTGCAAGGAGCCATTTAAGCATAAAAGTCAGATGTAAAAATTTGCAGGTTCCATCTTGCTCTGATCTTGAGTAGGTGGTAAACTCAGTACTTAAATTCTTCCTTTATCATTTGTCAGGCTGGACAAAATTGTCTTTTTTTGGTTCTGAACTCACCTGTTCTCCCCTGATTCTGTGGCAGCCTTTGCAGAAGGTAGACCACTTCACATGAACGAGGCAGACCACTAAAATCATGAGGAATGGTGAATTAAAGGAAATGAACTGTTAGGTTAAGAGTATGCAATGTCCTCATTTTCCTAGACATAAATATCTTCAATTCAGAATCTCCTTAAAAAAGGAGAAAAATGCACCAAAAGTAGTCAGTATTGGATTGACTGCATTATCCTGTTGGATGATCATACAGATGGTACCAAACCACATATACAGGCAAGTAAGAAATTCTGTCTTCTGTAAAGTGGAAACTCTCCTGTATAGGAGAAAGTGTTGAAACATCCAGCTCAGAGGCTAAGATCTTTTAGCTGATAGAGCATGAAATTATCTCAGTGTGAAGGAAAAAAGATTGTTCTCTATTTTCTGACATAAAGTCCTTAACTTTTGATTAATTTTTTTGACTCTTAAACTGAGCTACCCTAAATAATAAAAACTTCAACTTAAATTTATGTGTTTACTTCATGTGAATGTATTCCCAGTTGCAACATTTCTGAAGGCTGCATTAGAGATTTTAATGTTTAAACACTTTCCACATAATTAATGTGTATGCACAAACACACATAAATTTATAAATCCGTTCTCTTTATCATGGCCTTATTTTTTTCTTTAAGAAAGTACTAAGGTTTGTGGCATAGTTGATTGGAGGGAAGACTAATAATTTGAATTCTGATGGATATCAGCCTGTAAAGAGTTTGAATGGATTAAATATTATATTTGTATTGTAGTGTTAGAAAGTACCTAGTGGAAAATTAACTACTGGAAGAATTAAGCGTTCTACATAAACTGAAAAATACTCAGTTTACTAATATTTTCCGCAGAGCTATACTCTCAGCAATTTTTAGGCCTGAAAAAATAACTGCAGCTATCTTTCCATCCTCTTATTTGCAATAAGGAGAACTTAAATAATGAAAAAAAAAATATTCCAGAGGGAAGAAAGAGGGAGGTTAAGTTAAAACTATTTCTTGGATGTTTTTTATTGATTTACTTTTCTTAGATATCATGTACTTGGACAAGTTAAAAGCATTTATAGCATTTCTTGCCACCCAAGTTAGCACAGAATTCTTATGATGGTCACTTTGATTTTGACACTAAAAGGATGTTGTTATTATGATGATGAGAGGTTACTGAGACAAGGGAAATAATGTTTGTGTGTAGAAGAGAAAAAGTCTATTTGACCATGAGGGATCAAAACTTCTATTAACTGGTTTTCTAATTGCTTTGCTGCTTCTTCCTTTTTTCAGGGGATGAGGGAGGGCAGGATGCCTATCATTAGTCTCTCTTTTTAAACCAGGAATTCTCAGAGAATTCACAATATCAGTGCTTATAATTCTAATCAGATCAATCAACTTGGAGGATTTCCCATGGATAGGACAATCTTAAATTTATCATCTTTTGAGTGATATCCATTAGACATGTCTGTATGGTTGACTGTCTGTATTCTTATTTAAGACCAGATTATTCCATCCTTAGTGTCAGTGATTGCACCCCAGTTTGTTGCTTTTACTTTAATATGTCCTGTATCTTGATCTGAAAGGGTTTTGATAGGAATAGGGACAGAATCTGTCTGATAATTTGCTAACTGCTTGGGTCACAGAAATTCCTTCCAGGAATCCCTTCAGTGCTAGCCACATCTGTGGCAGTACCTAAATAATGGTAGAGCAGACTGAAGAGAAAAATTGCTTCGTCTAACTAATACCCAGATTCTTTTGCCTGGAATTTGGCAGCCCTCAATGAGCAACATCACAACACAGTTGTTTAAGCCTAACAGGAAATTTTCATGAGAGAATGCAATTATCCAGTTAGACTTTGGCTACCAAACCATTTAATGAAAAGGACCTCACAAGCCTCAGTGGCCTCACAGGTTTGAGATAACCACTCACACTCGGTAGAAGAAATAAAGTCCAACAATATGCTGCTTTCTTCTTCTCCTTTTTTAAGAGGATAGGTACAGACTGAGAGCAGAAGGTTTTTCACTAAGTCACCATGAGGAACAAAGACATAAACCAAAAACATAGAAGGAAAGTTTTAAACCAAGAAGGTCTTCCTCACAGTCCTTTTTTATCTAGACAAGAAGAGGTTTTCTGGAGATAGGAATTCTGAGGAAACAGACTATTGCATGAAATAACCCGGTTATCTATTCTTGTTCTATCACCTGTCTTAAATGGAGCAAGAAGTTTTTATCATCTTTATCAAAATGGTCTCCTAGGTTTAGCTTTTGGGCTATGATAAATTGAGCAGCAGAGCCTAATTCCAAAGAGAGTTTTCTTGAAGAGAAGCAGCCACTGCACTCCTCTAGACAGGATGCGTTCTTCCCCCAGGTATAGCTGGGGCAAGAGCTACACCTCGGTGCTTTCTCTTTGCCTCTCAGAAGGTATGGAAGGGTCTGAGCAGTTTTTCTGCAGTTCCCTGTTTAACAAGTCTATACAGTATCTAAGCATGATCAGCCCATGCAAGTTTATCAGGGTAACCACATTTTGTTCCTTGCAAAATGCACACAAGAAAATCTTATAAAATATGAATAGGTTTTTGGTATTCACTGCCCCTCTGCTAAATGCAGTCTTTTTCGATTGTAATAAGCAGATTTATTTTTTCCCTACCATCCCATTTCATTTGTCTCTCTACTTCTTTTCTTAATATGGCATCATATTTCTTCCAGTTTCTGTAGTCTCATTAGTACTACTAATTTCCGAGATTTACTGCCCTCTTTATCTTTGCTGCACTAAGCAATTTAGAAGTTTCAACTTATTAACCATTGCCACTAGCTGTACCTAATTCACAAGGATCAAACTACTTTCTGGTACTTTTTGTCACCTTCCTTCTCCGTTCTGTCTTGACAGATAGAGAACTTTTCATATTTACTCTTCTAACTTGTCACTGCTGAAGACTTTCTCACTCTTAATGTACTCTTCTACTGAAGATGACAAGCTGGCATGTAATTTGCATGAACTGCTTTCAAAATCTGCTTCTAAACATGACAGTCTGCTGAGCTGCTGTCACAGGTAGAGTACTGATACCTCTTCCCGTTAAAGGCACAAACTGTGGAGGAAGCACATAGAGGAGTGATGGGTCAGAGTAATGGTGAAGCTGCTTCCCTTATACTTCAGCAAAGCAGAATGCTTTGGCAAAGTTATTGCCGTGACTGGGTCTGTGGAAAACAAGTGTTCAAAACAGGCAAATAATTTTTCTTTTCTTTTTTTTTTTTTTTCCCCAAATGTGCTGTCATCTCAGAGAATAATGACATAGAAAACAGATTTGCTAGAAGGGGTAAATTTCCAGATATCAGAATGCCTCTGAACTCAAGTGCTGTTTGTGAGATGCAGCCTCCAAAGCCAGTTATTGTGTCTGAGGTAATAGTGACTCAAAAAAAGTCACTTTTGGCTACCATTTCTACAAAAGAATAAGCATCCATTGTGTAGCAGTTGACAATTCAATTAAATGTATGATTTTTCTTCTTTTTGTCATGGTAAAGTCTGTAGTTGAATCAAGTATGCTGTGTTGAATATGGCAGATAGGGATTTTTTACCTAATTATGAGCTAACTTAAAGCTTTTGTCACAATGTGTCCCTTCAGTGAAGAAGGAGGGTCCCAAAAGCTTTGGTAGGAAGAAGATGGTTTAAAATGTTTGTACGCAGAAGCCACCTTCTCTGCCTGTTGCTTCTGTCAGGGTGGTGATGACTAACTCAAGCCTACATTTTGTTTCATTCTGGTTCACTGAGCACAGGTACTCATGGTTCACTGTCAGCAAGTTTGGGTTAAACAGGTAACTGCCACATTGTGTTCATCACAAGATACTGTTCCCTGTGTTCTGGTGGTTTAACCATTCAGTTACTGTGATCTTGTCAAGTCTTTAATCCAAGTTCAGAAAGAATATAAAATAAAAAATGTTTCTTTTTTTCACCTCGTACTACCACGTCTATCTTGTGGTAATCCTTTCATGTGCAGATTCTACAATATGTTTACATTCCCCAAGGTGTTTTACTCAAGGCTCTTTTAAAAATAAAGAACTCTTTTTGTCTGTCTCTTCTTTGAAATGCACAAAATTTTCTCAATTTTCATGGAGTAATGAACTGTTAGGAGTTGCTGAATGTGGCAGGCTCCACAACCCGGCTGGATCCCACCTGCCCTAGCCAGAGAACTGGAAGACTGTTGCCTTTCTGTGTCATCCCATCCAGGCAGCAACGAAGCTGAGCGTGTGTAATCCCCCCCCAGCAGTAGCTGATCCCCAAACCCGCATCTCCCCCCATTGCCCGACCCTGGAAACCATGAGCCCTTGAGGTCTGCTGTCCCAAACCCCTTGCAGGTGCCTAGATCTCTGAACCTAAAGGCCTGCTAGTCGGGACTGAAGTTGGCTAGCGTTCACACAGGCATGCAGAGTAAAGACCTCACCCCCGTGTGGCAGCTAGAAATAGGATTTAATAAGAGTAGAGGATAGACCGCAGTGGTCAAATGTAAGGATCAGTCAGACAGACCTATAGACAAGCAGCCTGTTTACACCCAGCAAATTTTATCCCCTTTCCCCTGTATTTGCCCACATTTGTTCCTTTCTGATTGTCATGAGCAAAACAGTACCAACCAGGGATTTTTATTTCCTATAATTTAATTCCGTTAACCTAAAGTTTTAAATACTGATTCAAACGTTGGGGAAAAAAAACCCCGAAACAAACCAAAAAAACCCCTAAAACATTAAAAAAACACTTAAGAGAACCCCTTTCCTCCCCTTTCCCCAGGCTTAAATTCAGCACACCAGCTCCCCTACCTCCTTCCCCGTGCATCTTCCCCTGCTTCACCACAACTCGTGCTCAATCCCTCCTTCTCCCTTCAGCCAGGTGATGGGCAGTGCAGGGGATCAAAGCATGATGGTTTCTTGCTGCCACTCCTTGCTTCTTACCCGTTTGCCCCAAGTCAGGGATGGATTTCTCCACTCCATTGTCTCTTTGGGGAAGTATCATCCTTGCTGCCCTCCGACATGCAAATCATGTGGTCTAAGGATAGATGAGGCAGTTAGGATGGCTTTTTATTCCTGAAATGTTGTGGACTCATTCTGAAATTTCATTCTTATCATGCCTCACTTAATGTATAGATAAAAATTATGATCTGTGTAATTAACTTTCTAGCTATGTAGCTTACATAAATGAGAAATGTATTGTTTGGTCATTCAAGAACATACCCTTACATGCACAGTATCTGGCAGGTAAGACAGGGAGTGTTCCAAAACTTCTTTCTCTCAGTAAGCGAGTATAAGATTTATAGAAAGATTGTGGGATGGGACTTCTGAGGAGCAGCTGCCTTGGATTCTAAGTGATAGCACCAGTGTATAAAAGCAAAATGAATTACATTATAGAGCAGAGCCACAGTAAAGAAGCAGAAAGCAGAATTTCATACAGAAAGGACCACAGACAAAGAAATTGTAAAAGCATATAAATGCCAAATTATCCCTACAAATAATCCACTGCTGGCAGCTCTACAAAACAGGGGAAGCAGTAAGCTTGATGAAAATTTCTGTTGCAGATGAATTCAGCTAGAAATTCCTACCTTGTTCTCTCTATTAAATAATGTATGTTAAAAAACTTTATTTTCTTTAGTGAGATCCTAGTGCTACCTTTTCAACTCTTTATGGGTCAGAACAGCCAGAGGACAGCTACATACAGAGATAAGTAATAATGTGGAAAAGGGACAAATCTGGCCTTTCTTTCCTGTCCTAGTTTTTTCTTTCTATACGAGGTGTGTTTTGTTGACAATGACTGTCTTTAAATTTGTTTCTATAGTTCATGGTTTGTACTCATATTCTTCTGGGGACAGGCATGGAAATGAACATTTAATGTTTCCCTTTGCTAAAATTATCACCAAGGTACCTAACAGAAGAGCTACTCTCACTTTCTTCAGGTTGACTTCTCTGGATACTGTTCTTTTTGAAAGATGTCTTTTTCTTTTGAAATGATGTAGGTTTTAGTTCTTCTAGGGACTAGTTAAACTGCATCCTGCTTTTGGTTTCATAAAAGTATTTTCACAATGTAGTTGTTTATTAATTTGTAGTATGTTGTACTTAAATGATGACTGTTCATTACTTGCAGCCATTGTATTTTGAAAAAACAAATGTGGATTTTATGTCCTCTTTTCTGATTTTTGTTTGAAATCATTATCTCCCTTCACTGGACCCATCAGTCTCCACTTCTAAAATCTATTCTAATCCTGCTTCTTTTCATGATGTCTAAATTATTTTGATATTGATGAACATACAGTATTTCAGTATCTTGATCAGAATGTTAATGTGGATCATTGATGCCAGTTTGGAAAATGATGAAAAAGGCATTACTTAATTAAATTGGATTACAGACCAAAGCTAAATTTTGATTTAAATGTAACAGAGTTCACTACGTTATTCAAACATCAGGAGTTGCTGTGTTAGCATTACTGATGATATTTAAGTGCAGGAGACAGATAGTATTTTTCTTATTGGGAAGTGGTTAAGGAAGATACGGCAGTTCTCCACCTAGTTACCTATCAGGCTTTATTTCCATTGCTTTCCCCAAATCCCCAGTCAGATCTGCAACTCAAAATTTTCATTTATTTTTGCCTTGCTGATGTTTGCAGGTATAGCTCTATTCTGGTGACACCTATACAATTAGTTTTCATAGGGCTTTTTACACCCATTAAGCATCTTGACATCCACTGTCTGGAGACATCATCACCTTTAAAAAAGAGTTGCACTTTATATGCAGGAAACAGAGTGTACAGGATGAAACAATACCATCTACTACACCAACTATTACATTGTAAAAATTTTAGTTTTCAGCTTCAATCATGAACCATCAGGGTTCTCAGACAATCACAGTTATGTGTAAGACTGCACGTAAAAATAGCATCCCATGCACACACCCACTAATGCATGCACACTTAAAATACAATTCCAGCCGTATGGAGAGAAAGGCATGTAGGAGATAGATAGCATATGGGATCGATCTGCTCTTCTATCAGTTTAATCAGATAGTTTGTCTGCTCTAAATAAGAATTGATGCAAAATGTATAGGCAGAAGATTTGATTGTATTAGTCTTTAGATAGCATGACTGCATGACTCATGGTTTTCCTACCTGTCATCTTTGTGTGGCTCTTTAATAAAGCAGCATGCAAGCCCTAAGGTCTGTTTAGAGGCAAACCAAGGGAAGACCTGATTTCTCACTTGGGCAATCCAGAGCTGATGTACTTCTGTCTGTTATCAACAGTTTTTTTATGGTTTTGAGAGCAGGGAGAGATCAGCCTGCTTTCAATAGCTGCTCTTGTGAGACATTAACGGAAAGGAAAAAAAAAAAAAAAAAGCTGTGTTGGGGAAGAGGTTCTCAGATTATTGCACTAGTGGACCAGATATAAGGACAGGGCAACATTCAGCAAAAGCATTTTGAGGATAATCAGTCACAGCAATATTACAGATGCCTGAAACTACTGTGAATTCTGTTATCAAGTTCAGAACAGTGCCTTTTCATTTTATAAAACACACACCTTAGTAACAAGACACCATTAAAATTTCCATTTTAAGATGGTAGTTGTTATGAAGAAATGTGCTAATTTCTTCAAGTCTGACATGTAAAGGCTGGTAAGAAGCTGTTTAAATGTGAATTCCAGGGAGGTACATACAGATTTCCTAATGGTAAAAACAGGTTACACTATTATGTTGGAAATTTGAAACAAATGTATATACCGATCAATGAAATCAAATGACATTTTCTTTATACTGCACAAGTTACATCAACTAACATTTGCAAATGTCTTAAACCGTAAGTACCAGAGAATATATGAAGTACCATATTCATTTTCTGGGAGAAGAGAGACCTAATTCAGTTGATGAATTGACAAGCTCTAGCAAGGGGTATGTGCAACCATCCTTATTTTTTTCACAAAGATCAGAAAGTGGCAAAGTGGCAAACTCAGCCTTGTAAAAATCAGTAATTATTAGAAACCGCTCATCATGCTTGCTTTGGTTTGCTTGCTAAATGACAAGATAGTTGTATTTCAGTACTGATGGGACAAAAAAGGTTTTGGAAGTGGAAGATGTCCAGAAGCTTTAATTTTGTATGCATTCCTACTTAAATAATTACAGCTACTTAGGTCTGCTGTATTTACCATAGTTCTCAAAGACAAGGTAAAAGAAAAGCATGAATGTGCAGGAATAAGATAGCTAGATTTTTGAACCACAGGTGAGAGTTGGCACAGAAATGGTTCAAATCTGGTGTGAAAGTTCATCTCAATCTTTTGTTCTAAACATGATTATTATGAAGAAGCTTAAGTACTGATATTTATTTGTATTTCTATTCCAAATCCTGCTTACACAAGAACAGAGATCCTAAAGCTGCTCAAAAGTTTAACATGCTAACCTGTTCTCCATCTTGCATGCTTTTACTACCCCAGCTTGTGCAGTGGTATTCAGGAGTTCTTATGTAGCCTGTAGTCTTAGTGTAGGCCCTTTTAGAGATGATGCAGAAAGTGGAAAAATTGACCCTTCTGCCACTGCTATGCAAGTCCCCCTGCTTGCAAGCAGGACAGATTCTCCCCCTGGTGTTGGAATTTAAGTTTCTTGGCCTCTGGGTAGCAGTCCTGGGCTTATTTTGTGATGCTGTGATTTCTTCACACCAGGGTCCTGAGGCAAACAGTCACAGCTCAGACTGACCCTTTAGATAGGTTTGTGTAGGAAAAAATTCAGGGAGGTCTACGCTGTGCAGTGCCTGGAGACAGACATGCAGTGCTTGTTCCACACACATCTTTTTCACAGGCATCCCGAGACGACAGCTTGCAGAGCAGGTGTGATGGCAACTCATTCTTTTGCAGACCATGTCCCAGGAGGACTGCATAGGTAGGATGACCTTCAAAGTACTGGCAGGTGTCCCTTTTGTTGGTGGGCATGACAATGCCCTGGGACAGAGCTGGTGAGAGTTGCACATCTACAGCAATCTGTTGCCAAGGCTAGGAATGGGAGAGAAATTAAAGAAGTGTGTGCAAGGGCAGAGAGAAGCTGGGTTACATACTCTGTGAGAGGGATGTTGTATTATTGGCATTTCTCTGAGAGGTCTTTCTTGCTAGCTTTGAGCAGGAGCAAATGGAGAGTTTCCTGCAACTGAAGGCGCTCCCCTGGACAAAAGAGAATCGCTTTTGAGGGCAGCCAGCAGAATATCTTTCTTTTTGCTCTGTGCCTGGGGTATGTCACTTTGCCGACAGCTGAGATCATGGCACGCTATTGAGGCTTTTTGGATGATTAGGGGCTGCTCCTCTGGCTATGCAAGCATCTGGCCTGCCTGCTGCTGTAGAAATGCACCCTTACCTCCCATCTTGAGCAGATGAATATTAGACCTCCTGTGAACAAAATGTTCTCGTACAAGTCTGGCTGACAAACAGTGGCGGAGACCCTTGCCCATGCCAGGCCATCCTGATTCTGCCTTCAGATTTCAGATTTTCTTACAGAGATGGTGTCCATTTTACACTGAAGACTGCCTGGAGCTTCCCCCATCTCCAGTCGACATACCAACCACAAGATTGTTCTGGAAAACTGTGGCCTGGGTCCCAAAATGAGAAGGAGGCTAGGAGTTGACTGTGGCAGGAGTCATAAGGGAGGGAGGCATAAGTATTAACTGTCATGGGAGCTGAGACTGATGTTACAGTAGTGTGTTGTCATGTAATCCTAATGAACTGTGTTTCAGTTACGGAAATTGTTTCCAAAGACTGCATGTGAGGTCTGGGAATTGTAATCCCAGTATCACTGCCAATTAACGTATGGCATCAATTTTGAAAGTGGTGCATGTCCTTTTTTCATGTTGGAAAGCATGTGTACAAGCGAAGTTATACCTAGCTGTCATAAACATTCGGTACTGAGACTTGCAGCTCTCTTCTTTGTGAAGATACGCCCTGCTTTTTGCTGACAACAATTGCCACGCAAAAGTATTATTTCAGCACTAATGCCAGGCTGCTCTTTCAAACAGACACAAGAGCCTATTTGGTGAAGGGCTTCCTTTTCACTGCAATGCCTGTTTCCTCTGCAGCAACAGCTATCTAGTCTCACACAGCACATTTCCATGGGAATATTCCTCCCCTCTCTTCCATAAGTCTCTCTCTCTCTTCCTTCCAAAAATGTAAAGAAAGCATGATAGTCACCAAAGCTGGATTTCTCTTCTTTGATGGAGAGATCAACTGATGGTTCTAGAGATGATTGTGAAGTGAGGAGAAACACTGACTTCTGTGAAGAGAATCCCTCCTCTCTATAGTCACTCATGTTTGGAAAAGGTTGTTTCTGTGCTCCTACTTCTCTCTGGCTTCACAGAAGTCCCAGTTTCAAACCCATACTTCAACAGCCAGAATTCACTAGCCAAATCTACTTTAACTGGCAACAAATAAAATTAATTTTCTGCAAGTCAAGTCTGTTTTGCCAAAGACAGTAATTGGTCAGTGATCTCCCAGTCTTTATCTCAACCCACAAGCTTTTTCATCTTATTTTCTCCCTCTGTCCTGTTGAGGAGGGGGAATGAGAGAGTGGCTGGCTGGGAGTTTGGGCCTTAGCCAAGGTCAACCCACCACAATGCTAAATTTGGGTTTATTAGAAATCTAGTTACATATTCTTCTAGTGACATATGTATAGATTAACCTGAGACATCTGGTCGCAGGGCATTCCTATGTATAACACAAACCACACGAATCATTCCTGTAGCAGCAAATCTGTCCTTGGCTTCCACATATGACTGACACATTTCAAGTTATTTAAAAAGCGGGGGGCTTTGGGAATGGCAAGAGCTCAGAACAATTCCTTGTTAACAAAGCAATTCATCCAGTGCAGGATGTGGAAGTGCTTTGGGAAGATGGAAACCAGCTGTATGATTTGTTCCAGTGGTAGGTAGCTCTTGACTACTATTTTCCCAGTAACAAGTCAGCTGTTGGAAGAACACCCATGCATCCCATGTGTGGATTCCAGGGACGTTTGAACATAATGTACACACAGAGATCACACCATGCATGTTCAGCAAGAGGCATGCCTAGCAAGATGCATGCCTGTAAATGCTGTGCGTTTGGTTTTCTAAAGCATGAGGTTTGCTGCAGAGAGGCAATGCATTCAAATACTTTGTCAGAGACAGTTGGTTTAGGGAGTAGGAGTCTTTTTCATCTGCTCAGGGAAATTTAGTTCCTTTACTGGTTGAAAGATGCAGCTTAAGCAGCTAGTAGACCCTGTTATTTGAATTCTACTTGATGTGGTCACATCTGTGCATATTAAGAAATTTTGCAGGAGCTCATCATGGACTGTACTTAGAAATCAGCTTAGTTTGTCCAAGACAAACGAATAGAAAATAAAACTCTAACTTATTCCAGAAAGCTGTATTATGATGTTTGGTGAAATCACCTTCTGAAGGAAAAAAACCCAAACCCCAAAACCCAACCAACCAAAGCAAAACCACAAACCAAACCAAAGGACTTACTTACTTTCTGGTTGAGTTCTTTTGAAAAATGGTGAAATCTTAAAAATCTGTAGACTTTTGGCTCTGAGGCTCTACCAGAAGACTGTTTTGAAACTTCCCTTCTTGCTGTACCTAATAAAAAGTCAACTCTCCCTCAGGCTTTATTTTGCTATGCCAAAACGATTGGACCAAAAAAAGGCTAAGCTTCTCCAGAATATATTTTTTAGAAGTTTTGTAGTCTCATGAGGGTTTTCTCTGCCCGTTCTTGGCATGAACAGACATAGTCTGGGGTAATAAACAGTTTTATCAATATAGCTGCATAGTTTCCAGTCATACTAGGCTGCAAGGAGAGCTTGCTTACATATATGCCTGTGAAATACCACACAGACACATATTCATTCTTGTAATAACTAACTCTTTCTTCTTCTTATCATCCTAATAGGTCTCTTCTACATCTGTTGCACATCAAATTCTTTCCTGAAGCGTGTGTAATTACAGAGTTCTCATTCTAACAATTTCTTTGAACATCAAGACTACTTAAGTGTTTTGCATATTAGTTTATTTATGCAGAAAGCATGCCTCAGAGAGAGATTGTAAAGCCTGAACCTCAACAGTCTATTTGAATAGATAAGTCTTAAAAAAATCTGATTTCTGAGAAACATATTAAGTCCCAGGAAAAGAGGTAGCAGATACCATAATATCAGCATATCATAGCATCTTTCTTCACCTTTCTCTTGCTTTTGCCCTATAAAAATGACATTCCACTTCTTGCTTTTGCCTGGCAAACTAAAGTTAATGTATAAGACTACTGGAAAGTAAGGTGTGCTTCATGTTCATAATAATCACTTTTGTTCTTGAGATGATAATTCTAAACTTCTGTAAATCTGTTGCAATTTCTTTTCTTTTAATTAGTTTAATACATAAGAACTCAGTTGCATAATCAACTTTACTCCATCCTCTACACCACAGCTGTTGAGAAAAAGTAGGAAAAAAGCTGTAATTCACTACAGCATTCAATATTTATTTTCCAAATACAGCCCAGGAATGTCAGCACTACTGGGATTGAGCTGAAAGGTTATTCAAGATGGCTTACCATGCCGACCTTTATTTATGACTGGAGTAAACAAGTCAGTGAGGGTATATGCTATTCAGATTTTTATTCCTTCTTTCTTCTCACTCTGTAATTGTGACCCGTCCATAAGAAATTTCCTTGAGAGAATGATTGTCTTATAATAAGCACTAATTAGCTGTTGAACTGATTCTAGCATATGGTGCAGCAGAACTTCCCCAAAACTGGCTTGAATGGAATGGTGCCATCTGTCTGGGCTGAGTTCAGTGAACAATCTGTCAGATTTTGTTGTTTTAACCTCTTCGATAATTAAAGAGAAATTGGCATGGACTGCTAAGAAAACAGAACCTCCCAGATAACTACCAGACCTTCAGTTTCTGTGCAATCAAGGGTCTTTGTGAATTGCAAACAGCCCCCACGTTTAATACTAGTAAAAACAAACTTTATGGACCATTTTTTCTCTCATCCTTGAACCTGGGACTCTGATGTAAACCACACTTGGGCTACAGAAGATCTGTTGATTTCTGTGTTCTGGAACATTGTCTGAAGTCCTAAATGCTATTTAGTTTAATCTTCTTTATTTTAAGTACCTTATCATTTAATTAGTCAAAGCTAACTGTTGGAGAGAAAAATGACAATTGCAACTTAAAATTAAAATATATGCCAAATATTTGACTATCAGCAAAAAAAACATGTAGAACAGACTTAGTTTTCTACCTTACTAATATCTATCAAATATTTTCAACATCAGACTTCATATAAGTTCATTCTTTCCTGTTTGTTTCAGAAGAAATGGGATAGGCCAAAACTTCAGTGAGATTCAACTGATTTATGTTACTTCAAAATGAAAATAACAAGCTTGTATTTCTGTGAACAACTTTAGACCAATGCCATTACCCAGCACAGTATTTTGTGCTCTACATTGTGCACACTATACTGGTTAAAATATAAAAATATGGAATTTAGCTTATCAAAGCAACTAGTGAAGAACAGAAAGACTTTTTACATTACCGAGGTAGGGGTAGAAAATTCTTCCACAGGAAGTAAAGAGATCAAAATAATAAACTGGAAATGACAATTCATTGATGATATTTTTTTCCTTCAAATTAAAAGCAGCTTCAGTAATATATGTTTATGTTCCTGGAGGAGCCATCACATGTTTTTAAATAATTTAATAAAAGCAATAATTTTTAAAATAGTATCTGCAGATGAGAAGGTCACCCAAGACAGAGAACATGTCTTTCCATCTCCTTGAAGCATACTGCTTCCCAAGGAGCAGGTCTATAGTGCTCATAATCCCAGAGAGCCCTTCTTCACTGAGGCATCTTCACCATCTTGCAAGGACATCCCCTTCACACGTCTCAAAGGTCTGTTCCTCAAGTCTCGTGTAGTGAGCATTTTCAAGCTACAGAGAAGTGATGAAGCTCTGAATCTTTCTTACTTTTTGATGTAAACTAATGTATAATGAGAACAGAGAGGTGTATCCGCATCTTTCTTACTTAGTCTCTGGTATTCACCCCAATATTTCAACTGTTGTAGTTTAGATGTGTCTACATACCTTAGCTCTTATGTCATCCTTCTAGGCTGAAGTAAAGAGTGATTCTAACCGTAGATCTACCAAAAGTAGTTTTAGACTACTCTTTTATGATTTCTTTCAAATAGTTTTTTTGATTTTTCATAATGAATTTAGTCTCCCTATTTTCTAGCACTGGTGAAAGTACAATTACACAACTGAAATTTAGGGGGTTGTGTCAAAAATAATAAAAAAACCCAAACAAGCCCCAGGTCTGTAGCCATTCAGCCTTTCATAAAATTCCATTAAACAAAGTGTAGAATTGGTCACCTTATACTAATAGTGTCATTCTTCTAAGCAGAAATAGTTTTAAGACTAAATGAAAATTATAAGAATTTTTTGAGTTAACAACTGGTTAGTTTAATTTCTTCTCAATCAGTAAAAACTTGACAGCATGGGAAAGTTTCTTATTTACAGCTAGTAAAATATTCAAGTCCAAAGTTCATGAAGGTAGGAAACTGTTTTCATAACCTGATTTATTTACAGTAAAATCTGCTAAAATACTGATTTCTGTCAAATATATCAGATAGTTGGCTACAATTTGCATTAGCAGTTTTACAAAAATATATAAGCCTTCTCTCAGAGAAACAGTATACAAAGAAAAGATCAAGACTAAGACAATAGGAGAAAAACTACGAACAGTAAAACAGTGTTATCCTCTTTGGGTTAATGAAAATCATTTTGCTGACCTAGTTAAACTGAAAAGATGATTTAGAGGATAGATGTCTTCAACAATATTTTGTTAAATTTCTCTAAAATAAGAGTAAGAGAAAAGGAATGGAAATTTTCAAAGTAAAGGGTGAATATTCCCCCTGCCCCAAAACCTGAAAATGAAGAGAAAATAGGCCTTTGCTACTTCATTGCATAACCTGCAGTTGTTATGCTAATCCACATATTTGTTGGAATTTCCACACACACCATTTTTAGACAGCATTAGTGAAAATGAAGTTGCAGCTTTTACAAAACTCAGTTAAAAACTGTGACAAATCTTAAACGGGATACTAGTAAACCATTTAAATCAACAGAAAAGAGCCTTTAATCTTCACTATTGGACAATACTCTAATCTCAACCACTGCCTTCAATGCTGGATCGTATTATGCAATATAGAACAAGAGCTCTCATACTTGAATGCCTCAGTGAATCCCCCAACTTAACAAAGAGCCTGAGAATTAATAGGTTATCTCCATCTTTATTTAAGAACTTTTAATATTGCCTCAAGTCACATTTTGAGATATGAGATTGCTGCCTCTTTTCAACTATTGACTGAATTCTTATAACTGAAACGGTGCCAAACCCAACCGTCTCAAAGATAATTTCTAACTGCACTTCATTCCTTTGAGTGTATCGCATTGCTATTTGTACAGTTCCGCCTGTGTAGTAACCACATTGCTAGGTGCTGCTCTCTACTGACAAGCGATCACAAGACGCTGAACAAGTTTGAACCCCTGCCTAGAAAACCAAAACAATTTATTTTGACCAGAGAGAATACAGGTAATTCAAGAATACGTGACCACGGAACTTGTGTGTTAAACATCAACACAACAACAACAAAACAAAACAAAACAAAAAAAGAAAAGGAAAAAGGGACGTGTGGAGGCTTGGGAGAAAAGTGTTATTTGAAGTGGTCCGAGGACTTCTTAAATTAAAATCTATTGTGAAAGATGTCTTCTGTTTTGAGGTAAGCTAAACTTTATCCACACTCCAGCTAGTTTGGAATTACAAATTACTCTTTAGAATTATGAATCTGAAGAATGCTGAACGACCGATTGGTGCAGGACATTTGGCAAATGGAAGGTATTTCAGTAGTGTTTTCTTCTTTTCTAAAGAGTGATCAGCAAGAAGTTCCAATTTAGACAAGTAAATAATGATGATCAAGAAGTTGGCTATGTAGGTTGACAAGACCTTGAATTCACATGAAGAAAAATCTAGTTTTGAACTTTTGAGAGTTATTGAAGGTCTGGGGTGCCCAAATCAATCTTTCATATATTTTTCTTTTCATAAAACTGCATCTGAAAACTCGGGCCTTGAACTGTTAAAATTTGCAAAAATGGCTATTTACTCTGAAATGCTAGTGATAACTCAAAGCTCATTTACTTCTTTATTTTCAACTGAATATTTCCAAATATAAATATATTAGTCTAAAATACATAATAAATATCTTTTTTTTGAGTGTTGTTATTTTTTTAGCTTATGGCTTGGCTCATGGTACATTTTCTTTGATGACATGATTTATTTATATGCAAATTTATAACACCTGGGGACCAGGAAAGACTTCAGACTCCTAAAATTCAAATCCTATAAACATAATATGAAGATAGCCTTGCTGATTCTGTGCTGACCTAGAACTAACAAGTTTTTCCAGATTGAGGAGGAAGTTGAAAATTCTGTTGGTTGTCTGGGGTGGAAAGTAACTTTCTGAGACAAAGTGAGAAATGGCATTAGGTCCTCAGAGTTGCGTGTGTTTGCACTAGGTAGCTGCTGCACAGCTCAGCAATTATTAGAAATCACTACACTTTTTTGAACCTCATAGAGAACAGTGTGAGAATATTCCTATGTAAACCACTCATGTTTCTTTTACATGAATATGACCACACAGATGTATTCTCATGTAGCACTTAAGCTAAATTTCACCTTTGAGTTCTGCCATGCTTCTTTTGAATCTCTTCAGGCAAATAGCTTTTCTTAAACTCTTCTCCCCTCCCCCCCCTTTTATTTTTCTTTTTTTTGTTTTTTGAACTGGAGAGAAATCACTTTATAGACCACTGTTAAATTAATTTAGCTATGAGATATTAAAGAAATATAATGCACATATTTAAGCATTTAATATATGCATGTGTCTTTCCTGAAAAATTAATATTCCTGTAGAAGTGACTTTGGTTATGTTTACTTACATATACAGAAACTGCCATTCTGCTTCACATAAAAGTTCTCAAATAGACCCTCTCTGTTAAATGCAAACAGCCTGGTTCAGTGAAAACAATAAAATTAAGCATGCAAGAATCAAATTTAATTGATTTTTGGTCACTAATGAACCTTAACATAAAACAATTTCCTTCTTATTCCCATGAGCACAATTCCTATACAAAAATAGGCTTTTACTGGTTTTGCAATGTTGCATATATAATGAAAATAATGAAACAAACTCCATCCAAATTTCCCTACCTGCATTTTGATTAAATCCAAACCAAAGTTCAAGAAAGGGGGGAAAAAAAAAATAATCAGAATTTCTTGACAATAAACTCCCAGCATAATACCTTAGCAAAGGAGAGTCAATTATTCTGGCTTAGCAGATGCTAAAACAGAGTTTGTATTGAAATGAGCCATAAAAAAGGAAGACTAATACAAAAGTTGTTTTTTCTTAAATACCACCAAAAAAATTTCCTTTTTTATTCAGTATTTATTATGTGACATTAGTGAAAGGTGTTTTTTAATTTGGTTTATAAACCTGGTATTATGTTTATTTCCTTTCAATTAGCTAATACTTATATAAATACCGCATGGAATTAACAAAAAAGAATAGTAGCTTGGAGAATATGAGCTATAGTAACTCGTATTCTAGACCGACCTAACCAATTCATAAAACAACACAGAGCATACTCAGTAAACTAACATAGGTCAAATTCTGCCAACTCATACACACATCAGCTCATTTTGATAGGTGAAGGTCAGGTTGGATCCATCTGTTGATGAGCCTCAAGTACAGAAGAGGGCTCCTTCTCAAAATAGCACTCATGAAATAAGCAATAAATCTTAATTTTTCTATCTCACTTTATGAAAAATGGATACTGTCAGCATTTCCTATACCATTTTCGGTGCCCTTTCAGGTATTTGGGTTTTAATACTATGTAATGGTTCTTGCTTACTTATTTAATTTACTGCAAGCATAATGTTCTGATATTAATATATTATAGTATTATTATTCCTGCCATCTATTACTATTAATATTTTTAGGCCTTAAATAAGCACTGCCATCCCAACTCTCAAAGGTCAGCCATACATTGTTGAAACTTTTACTAAACACTTACTAGAAATCTTGTCATAATTGATTGGCTAGATACACAAAAAAAAAAAAAGAAAAAAAAAGAAAAAAAATCATTTTTAACCTACTTGATGAGCTATGGTGACATTGGTTTAACTCGCAGTGAACCCAGCTTCAACCAGTCTTAAAGGCAAATTTTGATATTCCTTGTCTGTTACAGCTAAATTCTTAGATTGTGACTAGCAGCTTCTAAATATTTTATCTGGAGCATATTTATGCATAAAGTCTTCAAGGATTTTGGTTTCCTAGGATGCTCCTACAAACCAAAAAGAATAGTTGTCAAGACTAGATAATCAGAACATCTACAGTTCACACATAAGCAGATGTTTGCTAATGTATTTTAGGTGTTTATCAGCATGTAGGCAGAAGACTATTGCCTCTGCTGATGTTGTTTCATTTTCTAACATTATTGCCACTCGTCCTGAGTTGGGTTTTATCTGCCTGTCCTTTCCTCACACTGACCATCTCAAAAAAGGAAACAAAACTTTTAAAAAAACATTACTTTCTTGGAATCTAAACTAAAATATTGACATTTTTAAATAGAGAAATCTCAAGTGACTAGGTCAGATGGAATACCAGCAATACAAAGTTTATAAACAACTCTACCAGTGTGCCCTTTCATTCGGGTTGTCAGTGGTTCCCAGCTGTTTTTTCTGTCACTTTTTGGCTCCTTTCTTCTATTAGTCTCCTTCTGAGATGTGTCTAAACTTCCTTCTCTTAAGCTTTTCTAGCCACACCTGGGAAAAACAGCAATCACTCGCTTCTAGAGGAATCCTCTCAAATATTTACTATAGCCAACAAATCTAGAAACAAATAAAGCATATGTCGTCCACCATGATTCTCACTGACTTAAATGAGTCTTTATAATTTCTCTTCTAGTTCTACCCCTCTTGGACTACACTCATCTGTTGTGCCTAAAATGAAGTTTCCAGCTCACAGTCACTACCTTACTAATCAAAACCTCAGGTTTGTTTATTGTTGTGTCATCTTCATTCCCTTTTTTCTTATATCAGTGTTTTCTGTTGACAGGACATTAATGTGAGTAGCCAGGTTTTTCAGTTCAGGATTTATCTTTAGGGTGAGTGGGATGATTGTGGGTCATTATTTTTGCCATTTCTAGGTGGCAAATTAGTCATGAGCCAGAAGATTTCCCAGAGTGTCAGGCTACTCAAAACAATAATGAGACACCCCCTTTCCCCCTCTTCCCACTCCGAAACCAAAGATTGAGCAAAGCTGCTAAAGATGTAAAAAACGGTAGCTCTCTCTGGTACCAGTGCACCAGATTAACCATAAGTTAACTAGAGGTTGAGCAAAAAAAGAGGTGCATTTCCATTCTCATTCTTTCTTTCAAGACACAGCTACTTACCATACAGCTATTTGTATATAATAGAACTTTATATTTAAATATAAAATTAACATATATTTATAAATAAAGATAGAATATATACTCTATGTCTAATAATATCTCTGTTATTCTATATAGAGAGAATAATAGAAAGGAGTAACTTTCAAATCTGAGTGATTTAATCACCATGGGTCATCAACGGGCTGTTTCAGAAGCCAGAGCTGGAGCAGCAACAAGAAACAGGGAGAGGGACGTGGCGTGGGAGACTTCAGGCTCAGTTACGGGTGTCTCTGGCCCAAAGGGGAAGGGAAGACAGACCACCACTGACAAGACCCAGAGGGATTTCTGCTGTAGCCTGGGGATGAGTAAAGCATCAGCGCTGCGGGGCGATCAGAGCCCAGAGCAAGGCTGGTCAGTTGGGAGGGTTCATGGGGGAAAGCCCCCGCGCAGCCGCAGACCAGGCTCAGCTCCGGGCTCGAGACGGCCCGAGGGAAGTGTCGGGGAGCAGCAGGAGCAGGGCTGTTCCCTAAGGGATGGGAGCTGAGAGGAGTCAGAGGGACAGCAGGGCAGGGTCCTGTCCCGATCCAATGTCAGGGAAGGTTTCGATATGATCCTAAGAGCGAGATTAAGACACAAACGAGGTCAAATGCCATATACCCGAGAGAGCTTTTTTTATTATCAAAGGTATCAAAAGTAGAAAATAGTAGCGATAGGATAGAATGGAAGAAAAGGCAGAAATCAAGCAAGCAAGCAAGATAGAGTTGCAAGGATAGTCACCACCATGGATCCAGCAGCATCCCATTGGTCCTCAGTCTTCAATTCTTCGGTGGTGGGTGCACATCACAGCTTATCTCCACGTTTTTTTATAGGGCATATTTCGATGAGGTATTGTTATGCACTGTTCACATGTTGCAGGTGTCGTTTATCACACGTTGCAGGTGTTGTCTATGACACGATCTTTACGTGACCAAATCTTATCTCAAAGACTACAGTTTCCACGAGAATGGTAGCCTCCACATCCTTGTCGACTTCAGCCAGTTTCCTGTCCTGAATTGTCCTTATGGACAGAGGAATGTCCTGCCTAGACAGGCCATCTCAGAGACAAAGGCTTGAGATAAGCAGCCCACAATTCTTGAGATGAATGGCTTGAGAAGTCTCTCACACCTGGCAATCTTTGAGGCAAATAGCTCAAGACCTCTCGCACCTGACAGTCTTTGAGACAAACAGCTCAAGATAACAATTCAGTCTCTCACAGGTCCTCAACAAGCAAGGCTGAAGGGAGCAAGATGGGCCCAGAGATGGCAGCTGCATTCAACCCAAAGTTAAGACCATCAGGTGAGCTTGTGACGAGGAGGCAGGTTCAAGGTCCAGCTGGGAAGTCAGCCTGAAGGCCAGGATGAGGTCCAGGCACTGCCAGTCAGGAGCAGGGTGACAAGGCAGGTTGATGTCAAGCCAGGAAGGCAATTTCTTGGTCAGGATCGACATAGTCCACGGCCTGGCCCAAGTGCTACAGACCCGCAGTCCTACAACACGGCTTAGGCAGTGAGTAGAGGTGAGGGCTGAGCTTAAATGTTGCACCTGGACCCATAGGCAGTGCCGTGCTGGTATGCCCTGGGTGAGGCTGGTCATAATCATTAAAGCTTGTTGCTGCACTCAGAGCCCTGAGAAACTCTGGGTAAAAGGTTGTAAGTACAGTTTGCTGTTCAGATGGGAAGGTTTTTTCCTGTTTGTTTTGGAATCTTTGGGACATGCTCTCTTTTAATGTCGGTTTTTCTTTATCAATTACCTAAAGAAATCTCATGGCTTGCTATTTTTCTTCTGAAAGCAAATCTCTGAGGGACATGGGGGATTATGTTGTTTTTAGTTAGAGGGCATTTTGTATGGAAAAAAAAAAAGAAAAAGTAAAACAATAAAGATTTTTCTTATCATTGGTCAAAATTTACTATATTGATGACACTCCAACATAAATAACTTTTTTTCTTTTTTTTTTTTAATAGCAATATGTCCTGCATTATCTGGTGCACTAGAGAGTTCTAAGTTTCTTGTCAAAGGCTGGAAGCTCTGCATGGTATACAGAGTTAGGTGGTTGCCGTGTTATCCTTAGAGCCCTCAGCTTTTTAGTGGAGCAATGAAATTACAGGTGCTCATGTAATAGCTGAGAGACTGACTTGCTTCTGTGGGAGTTGCTACTGTGTTGGGAAAGCTTTTTGTCTTTCTGTACTGTTTCTGTAATGGTGTGGCTGAGCATTAGTAAGATTTACTTTACTATAACTAAGACCTGAAAAAGAGGCAAAAGGACAATTTATATCACTGGGAAGACATGGAGGATCTGGGGGGACCTCAGTGGTTATAAGAAAGAAGAAAGTGCATAAAAGCCACTGTGCTCCTAGACAAAATGTCAGTTCTTTGGGGCAGAAAGAAAAAAAAACTCATTTAATTTTTATTAGTTACATTGGAGATAAACTTCGACCAGGATTCATCTGCACAAATACATTGAAGAATACTTCCTTAACCTTTTCTTAGTAATAGCAAAGGAAAATAACTATTCCCTAGCTTTGCCCTTATAAGTGAAGGAGAAAAAAAAAGTTCAAAGCAAATAAAGCCATAAGCTGAATAAGGAAACTCAATTCCATATACATAGAGTAATCTCTGAATTGCCATTAAATGGTATTTATAAGTGGGATGATTGAAAAGAGATGATAAAATTATTTTATTATTTATTTATCAAATGTAGGAGTAGAAAAGGAGTATGAGAGGTATAGGTGTAGATTAGCCATTCTTTAGAACATCATCCCCATTCAGTTGACACATTTTTCAACGAGAGAAAAAAGTTTTAACAAGAGAAGCTCTGAAATGTCCTTTTCTGTTTTCATCTCATCAGATTTCATCTATTCTGGCTGGCTTCTTATTTTTGAAGTCCATGATCTGTTTATACAACACATAAGTACTTGCTTCTTCAAAAGGGAATTGGTAGAAATAAGAAGTGGTGCCAGTAAGAGCAAGAAGCCCTGTGAATTTTAGTTGATAAAAAACCACATATATACTCTTCCCTAAACTGTGCAGCTGGAGAAAAGATATTCACAATTCTTCGTACCTTTCAAATGTGGAGTAGGCCCCCAGGTATAAACAATTGTCAGGCAATTTTATTTCCAATGAACATTGGAATTGTTTTGAAAACAAATAGAGACTTTGTTATACAGTCAGGGCTGACAGTAGGAATTGGATGAAAGACAGAAATCTAGGGCCATTTTCTCTTTTTGTTTTAAATTAAATAAAAGCAATTGTTTGCCTGGGAATATTTTAATGGGGGAAAATACACAAAATTATGTATTTAAGAGACTCTACCATACCTCCACCAGTAAAAAAAGTCTCTGAAACTTCATTCAAGACAAAAGGGGTCATCAGAAATTAAAAATGTTATCATGGTAGTCATGATTCCCTTTCCACTTTTTATTGTTAGTATAAGCATTTGTTAACTGGCAATTTGTTCTTTGACTCTAAGATAGCCTTGTTTTATCTGTGATGACTGCTGCTATTTCCCATATCAGGTACTATCTTTATTTCCTTGTCATTCTTCTTAAACTGCGTCTAAGATGTAATAAACAGCGTATATGGGTAGTCTAGAAGCTGCTTAATAATTATTTTCATAGTTAATTAAATGGCACACAGTAATGAATATGGTATACAGCATTTATTTTCTCAGCAAAATAATTCCAAAGTCCATTAGTCTACAATGAAAGTAGGGATTTTTCCACCTTCAGCATCTAGTTTATGCTTTTATAGCACAATTTTAAAAATGTCTTACCTTGTACATTGCCAGGATTCTGCTTGAATCTTTTCTCATGAACAGTCCTTTGTCAGTCTCATTTCCCATTTTTGTGTCTTGCACTATTTTTTACGATCTTTTTCTTTTGCTAGGTTTAAGATACACAGTTTTTCATTATGTATTTTTTTCCATGTGACTTAATTTATGGAAAAGCTTACATCTCCCTTACCCATCCTATTTGCATTCTTTTGCTTTATTCCACTTTTTCACATTCTTTGCATCACTACTTCTGCCACCTTCCCTTCAGAGAGTAATTCCCCAAGGAGTTGTTGAATCCGCCTGCTACTTTGAAAGACAATGCTTTGTTTAGAAAACAAAACAAGCTTTGTGTTCAGGGGTGCTTGTAGGAGACTATTATTTGGAGCACATGAAAATTACCAAATTAACACAGCAGCTTTAAAAAGATATGTTTATTCTAAATGACCATTAAAAGGAGTTAAAGTTTGGCTCAAATCTATGTAGTTTCTGTTCTTTATTTTAATGGAAGTTGAAATATTTTAGATTTATTAAAAAAGACTGTAGAGTTTACTGTCTTTTTAAAGAAATCAGGATTGTGAAGCAGAAAGGAATAAAGTTCACTGGAAGAATCTTAGTATAGTCCAAAACTGCAAATCATCAGTGTTTACATTAACACAGGCATGGTATTGTCACAAGTACATTATAAGGGGAGAAAGGTTGGCTTCATGTTAGTCTTGACAACCATGTAATTGAACTGAGAGTAGATTTGCTTATGAAGGTTAGAAAAAACTTTAGATTATATCTCCAGATCTTCATTTTTCTTTAAATTGAGGTTTCTTTTAAACGTCACAATGTGTAATACTGGTTTGGAGAGCATAGATATTTTTCTTCATGCATTAATTTTATTTCTAAATGTGAGAGGTCATTAATTTGCCTTTTTTTTTATTTGGTGGAACAGCACTTTCATTTTTCATTAATGCTCTGGTTTTCTACAGTACGGGAAATGGAAAAGACTTTAGGGTTTCTTATTTTAGCTCATTTATTATAGATTCCTATATTTGCCAAAAGAGAAGCACAGGTTATTCTGAAAGGCATGAACCATGTGGTGAGTGAGCATAGGCTAATCATCCCCCCGTCATGAAAATCTCTCATTCTGACCTTTAATATTGACTGATTTTACCTGCAAATGCTGAAGGTCAAGGGCCTTCTGGAAACAAAATATATATAGTGTTCCTATTCAGTTTTTCTGTAAAATTAATCAGATTATTTTCTTTAATCTCATGTCATATTACTACACACACACACACACACCCCCACACACACACCCCAGCCCTTGATCATGCCCACTCTCTCTTCTTTACTCTAGTCCTGGAAACTTTCCTTCTCTTCCCTCCTTCCTGACCCGCTGCCAGACATCGTACTTGTATTACACTGCCTTGCAAATACATCAGTGTTAATGGTTTTGACAACCAAAATATAAATTCCCCTTCCTTTACGTATTCTATAGATCCCCACAGGTTTGCATTTATAAAAAAAATCAAGTTCTGCTATAACTTTGGGTTTTACAAGCTTGTGGCCTGAAAGAAAGAGGAACAGGCATACTTGAAATGATGTAGTTCATCTCTTGTGGTGTTGTCAAAAATTGCTAAATGTTACCAATCTAATCTCAGTGCCTAGCAAGTACTTGAGTAAGTCTGTTGGAATAGAAACTCAAGCTTCCAAGTAGCAGTTAAGTCTGTTAGTCTCTAGCAATTAATTTGTACTTTAGGAATCCCTGGAGGAGAATATGTAACAGATACTATTGAGTCCTATCGCTCTTGGGAAACAGACTATTTCAACCTCCCAATAAAAGCATGGCAATAACACGCCCGTGTCTTTGGATAGATGTTCTCTTTTCTCGTTTGTACGCAGTGGGACAGATTACATGGTCTCGTGACTCCATCCCACTCCTATCTCTAAGGAACTTTCCAGGTATCTGTTTTGGGGCTTTCAGAAATGAGGTGCATTCCAAACCTGTTTCTTTTTTAGGTGGCTCACTCTACAGTGGGCAGCAATTCTACTAAACTCATTTGCTAAATGTTTCTTCCCTCAGGCCCTGCTTTCTGTAATTTTGATATCCCTTGCTAAGCGCCTTGGCCACAAAGCACTCTCTCTTAGACTCTGCTTGAACTTTAACACCCAACTGAATTCAAATTTATCCTGCTTTAACTACAGCCATTATGTCTTCTTTTTGTTTTGCTATAAGACATGAGGCCTGAAGACAACTGCTATTTCACTGAATCTGCGCCTGTTTATATCCATGTGGCAGCCTAACCTGGCACATTTGGACTGAAGTGCTAATCTTGTTTTCAGCAGGAAGTACCATGTAGTAAGTTACTGGTACTCCAAGGTACCAGTAAGGTACTTGTACTAACTTTTAAGGTACTTACTACTGTAGTAAGCCTGTCTCAGGGAAGAGAGAGTAACTAGAAACAACTGCACAGTTAAGGAAGGAGAGTGAATAACTTCTCCACACTAGCCTTGAAGTTATACCTTTTTCCAGTGATGGTTTAATTGAATGAGAAATTATTATGTAGTGAGAGTAACGGGTTCCAGGTTTGGCCCAAAATATGAAAATCTATGCCTGTTTCCTAAACCCATCCTTTCTACGACAGTAGATCCTGAACTGTCTCAGTGTTACAGATCTGTCTTTCCAATTACATTCTACTTAGGTGCTTTCCCCAGCCCAACTACCAGTTATTAAAGTATGTGTTGTTGGGATAATGGTCTTCACTCTATTTTAGATCTGCAAAAAAATCTGAGAAACTTGCGTGAGATAAGCAAATGATACAAAGTATATTTATACAGCTTCCCATTTAACCAGTGAAGCTACAGTGACCCATCTGTTAGAAAGAAAAAAAAACAAAAAAAAACAAAGAAACAATTTAGAGTATTAAGGTTGTTGCTAGGATTACTTTTCGTCTAGTAAGCTACAAGAAAAGATAAATCAAAATAATAAGCACAACAATAATAAGAGCTGTTATTATTTTTGTACCACTGCAAAACTGTTTGTTAAGAGCCAACACAATTCAATATTCTAAAAAGCATTAGCCATATAAGAGTTAAAAAGTGATAAGAAAATAGAAGTGTGAGGTTGATGCTATATAAAAGGCATCTTTGAAGAAGTGGTTTGATATGCTTCTTTAAAGGTCATTTTAATACCTGTGCACTCAAGAGTAGATGTTACACTAAAGAATAAAAGCTCATATTGAGAAAACGAAATATTCCTAAATATTTTTCTTTCTGAGGAAAAAATGCTTTGATTTCAGTAATTATAACTCATGCCTTCAATTTTACTGTAGTGTTTTTGTAACTTCATGTAATATGCTATTATGTAGTATTTCTCATAAAGCCATTTGTTTTATTCTCCATTTTTTCTCTTCTCCATTAGGAACCAGCTACAGCTGAAATAGCAGACCATAGACAGTAGGGTGGCAAACATCATCAAATGTATGGAATGGCTGGGAAGAATGACTAAAAAATCTTCAAGCCAGAACTTTGAAAAAAATGATTACTGAAGAAGTCTATAAACTCACCAGTGGTGCTGATAAGATGAATAGGAATCGGATGTTCACTGTCCAGCTGAGAGGAAACAGATTACAATAGAAGGAGTCATATTCAAATAAAAGAAGATATTTCTTCACACAAGTAGTTCAAAAGTGGAAATTCCTGCTGCAAGATGGTGAGTGTGCCAAAGTTGGCATGGATTCAAATGTAAATGATTCTGAAATACAAAGACACTGCTATATAATGTTTCCAGAGGCTGGAGGGCTAGTCTGGAAAAGCATCATTAGGTGTTTACCTTGTTGTAGCAGCTGTCCCAAGGCAACTGCTATCAGCCATAGTTCCCCCACTAAGGGGGAAGAATAGGACAGGTATTAATATCAACCATATGCCTACATGCTAAAGGGGATAAGAAAAGCCCTCACTCACTTTCACACATGCTTTCCCCTGCCTCTTGGGCAGTGGCCTTCAACAGTAGGCATAAAATCAAATGTTTATTTTATATATTTATATTTAAGATTTCTAAAATATTTTGGAAGCCATCCCCATAGCTAAGAACCCTATTACTCAGTACAGAAATTGTATATGTATTTTGGGGCAGGTGTTCTGGAAGCTGCCTATTTAGGGCACATAGTAGCAATTTTAATGGTTATATAACCACTGGGTGCCTTTTTTTAAAAATCTCTGATTACTTGTACAGACCATTTCACACTTAGAAATCAAAGCCTGCTCAAAGAAAATAAATAGACTAAGATGATTCTGAAAACGATTGAGCAGGCTTTCTTCCTGTAATGTATGTGAAATGAACAAAATTATAAAATGTGAGGTAAGTAACTACAGCTGGGAGTTAAAACACTATTGCAAAACTGGGCTATCCTTCCAAGGAAACACAGTATAATTACACCTGCTGTCTTTCATTATTCAGTTGCTAACCTACTGGCACATTTTTCCTACTATGTGGGAAATGATCAAGATTACAGAAAGCTATTGGTTTCTATTTCTAGAGAAATAGTGAACTTTCCTGGCGCTTAGTAATTTACCTAATTTCATCTCCAAGACTTCCCCCCCGGCCCCGATTCCCTTTGAGGTAAAGGAATTTTCAAATCCAGGGAGACACATTTGGCTAGTCTTAGAAAAATGAAACCATCTACCACTTGAAAAACAGTTCTCCACAGATTTTTGAGACAGGACCTTTCAGGAACAAATTTTATGATGTAAAAATGTCTTCTGCTATGTGCTGGTTTAGAGCACAGACAGAGTAAAAAGAAGTTCTATTCCTTCTGACTCTGTCAGAGTTTATGATGCAGTGCTGATTTTTCTCAAGAAAATTTTACTGTTTATTTTATTACTGCTGGGGGATTTAAAAAAAAAAAACCCCAACAAACCACAACAGCTGATTTTTCTGTCTTAAGAAGACAGAATTTAAATGGAATTATTTCTTAATGTCAGAAAAATTTCCTGCAGAGTGTCTAGAAGGGAAATTTTCCTTCCTCTGACTTTTGTCAATACCTGAATTACTCTCTCATTGTATGCTTAGTTAAAAGTAAAATGCACAGAGATGTTTTAGCCCTGTTTGCTGATACATGTTTTCAAGTTTTAATAACAATCCAGTTCCCAACAGAGTCAATAGGAAGAATGATGAACATGTGAATTCCATTGAAAACCATTTTTAGATGCTAGAGATCTTGTCTGTATCTTCTTCAGGAGTCACAGATCATAAATATTTATGACTTGTTGAAGAGAGTGGGAAGGAGGGTGAGCTAAAATATACTGAAAAAGTTGCTTAACTTAGAAAAGAAGCCTTGAAACTAGAAGCAGCAAACTTGCAAATCACAAAGAACCCTAGTAATATTGTTCCCAGCATGGACTTTAGAAGACACCAGCTCTGTCAAGGAAGGTTCCCTTTAAAGGTTGCAATATGAAATCTGTCTTGAGAAGAACAGGCAGATGGCCACAAGCTTTGGTTGTTGAGTTTCCACTGTTTCCAAGTTCGACACGATTCAAAAGAGAATTTACCACAAGAAATTACGACAATATGATCTTGCCCTTGCTATAAACAAAAAGTTAGTGTGGGGACATCTCACTGGGTTCCTGAGAGGGGCTGGTGGTCTAGTCTCACAACCTCTTCGTGTTGGAGCTGCCTCATGGAGACAGGCTTAAGTACTTTAACCTTAGTATGCTGATTCTGCAAACCCTCCCTTGGAGGCAAACCATACTACAGCACCCTCTAGCCCACCCAACATTTCAACTTTTTCTTGGGCCAGATGACTAGGGAAATACTCTCACTTTCCAAGCCCATAGGGCAGATGAAAACCTCTCATTTTCCAAGGGGGAGTTGGCATCTCTAGACAATTACCCAGACTACAAAGTAATTACCTGTCATAACTACCTAACATCACTGCAATGCATACTGATCACATGGCTTGCCTTTGGTAAATGCAAAATAATGTAAACCTATGTCCTGATTTCAGCTGGGAGAGAGTTAATTTTCTTCCTAGCAGCTGGTATAATGTTGTGTTTTGGATTTGGTATGCGAATAATGCTGATAACACACTGATGTTTTCAGTTGTTGCTAAGTAGTGTTTAGACTAAGTCCAGGATTTTTCAGCTTCTCATGCCCAGGCAGCGAGAAGGCTGGAGGGGCACAAGGAGTTGGGAGGGGACACAGCCGACACAGCTGACCCCAGCTGCCCAAGGGGATATTCTGTACTGTGTGACATCATGCCCAGTGTATAAACTGGGGGAGTTGGTTAGGAGGAATGGATCACTGCTCAACGACTGGCTGAGCATCAGTCAGTGAGTGGTGAGCAATTGCATTGTGCATCACTTATCTTTCTCCAGTTATATTTCACTCTCTTTTTTAATCTTCTTTTTCATTATTATTATTAATTATTTTATTTTATTTTATTTTTTATTTCAATTATCAAACTCTTCTTGTCTCAACCCATGCGTTTTACTTGTTTTCAATTCTTGTCCCCATCCCACCAGGGGTGGGGAGAGGAGCAAATGAGCAGCTATGTGGTGCTTAGTTGCCGGCTGGGGTTAAATCATGACAGCCTATAATCAGCTGAAAAGAAGGATGTTTCAGAATTTGGAGAAAAGCAGGGCTGGGCAAAGAATGATGGGAATGTATAAGGGCTTTAAAAAAAATTTTTTTTTTTTTTTTTCAAAACAAAGATAGTAAACCTAACTAAAGAGAAAGAGGAACACCAGGCCAGCATGACATTGTTAAACTGAACTTTTTAAGTGGTCCAGGTGACAGGCTGGATGAGGAAAAAGCTTTGCACTCCCCCACAGACCCCACCACCCCGCCCAGTAACTGAGAACTGCTCTATACATCTCTCCAACAAGTTGCCATCATTGAATCTGGAGAAACTGCAACACTTGCTGCAACCAGTCTCAACGTCAGGCTCTGGGCAGCGGCTTGGCACCAATGCGTAGTTGCTCCACCTCGGGCAATTTACTTCAAGTAACAATGTTCCGACAATTTCTACTACTGGGGGCTTTTATAGGCAGATGTCAACATCAGCTGCCAATCAAATCAGTCCATGATGATATCACAGTATACCTTTCCAAAATTTTAAGGCATCGTTCTCTTGCTGCTGGTTGATCTGTGGCCAGTATCTAGGCTCACCACACCCGGTTCTTGCTTTTGTTGCCCTGTCGGACCTGGTTTATACCCAGGGTTTTGTGTATGTTGTTCTCTCAGCCACAGCTTGTTATATTCTGTTATTAAACTCATGACGAAAACAAGTTCCCATGATAGAAGTTCTCTTATTTATTGTCTGGCTTCTGTAATTCTTGGAAAATGGGGATATTCCAAAAGTCTGCTGTAGTTCCCACATTTAGAAAAGGAAAAAAGAGTTCTTCTCAAAAAAACAGTATCTTAGTTAGCCTGGGTTGGTTCTTACAGAGAATGAGACTTAATGTGTCTGACTTTTTGACATCAATCCTCCATTCAATCTATCTCATTTTTTGAAGTCTGTAGCTGAAAGTCATTTGAGACCAATAGATTTCTCTTAATACTTGCTGTTTATCAAGGCAAATAGAAACCCAGATGTGAATGTGTATGCCGGGGAGAGGCAATACGGATGTTTCAAAGAGAAACAAATTGCTTGCTGCCACTTGTTGAACAAAGGCGTTTAACTAAAGAAGTGAATATTCATTTGCATTTCTGAGGAAAAATAAAAAAATTCAAATTAATGGTAAAACAAGAGAAAGGGTCACACTAATCCAGCAACAGCCTGGAATGCATTGGCTGGAAGGTAAGTGGGCTATTTTCCCCACTAGAGATTTTGGCCTAATGACAAATTCTGTATTAGGGACATGCATATTGCTAATACTCAATTCTAAAGCAGCTCCAAGACAGAGTCAGCTTCATGATGGCCAAGCATTTTCAGATTGCTTTGGTTAATGTGGTGAAGAGATACAAAGTAGTTGAAGAGTTGGAGCTTCCCTGTTCAACATAAACCAAGACATTTTTTATGAGGTGACAGGTGTTAGAAGCTCTGAAGCAGAATATCTCTTAACAGAAAGGGATGGACACGTTCAAAGTCTCTACTCCATCTGTGTTAGGAAAAGGCTCTGCGAATGCAATGCAAAAGAGGAAAAAGCTGGAAATGAGTGTTTTTATTGATAGTGTACAGCTTTAGAAGCCTTTTAAGGTAAGGGCTATGTCAAATCTGGTAGGCGTTTTTAATGGCTTGGTTTTTTCTACATCCTACCTCTTTCCAATTTTTCTTTATTTTGTTCCCTTGACTTGGTATCTATGAGTGGAAGTGACTGATGAGCTTATAACTGGTGTTTTCATGTCAGACACAGTCAGTAAATTGGTGATTTAGTTACCCGTGTTACTTGGAAGCTTCTTTAGTTTTGCAAAGAAAAACTATCCTTCTTTTCTTGACAGGAGCATGCAAAAGAATGGTAGATTATCGTCAGTCATCTAAGCAATTATATGAAGTAATTTCTGGTGTAACTTGATTGCCGGTGATTGGTGAGACAATAAATTATGAGTAAGATAAAATACTGTTGCAGAATGATCTGAATCATAATTAAGAAATAGTAAGAAAATACCTTTCCAACACAGTCATATGCAGTGTAGTACAATGGGAACCAAGAATGCAAGTAGTCTTCTATCATTTATATCTCAAAAAACAATGACAAAATGGTGAGGATGTCAGAGGTAGCTTCCTCAACTTGAACCTCTAACATAATTATGAAAAAAATGGCAAATTTTTTCCTTGATTCTTTGAAAAGGCAGGTACTAAACTGATCTTATCTCTGTAAAAGGCATTGTCAAAACCATAATGAAATTGTCTCTCTGGTTTTTCTATTTGCTTTTAAAGAACAATCCAGAAATGCCAAAAAAGGTTGAAAAGAAAGCACACCCCAGTGGCATAGAAGCTGTAAAACAAGTCTAAAAAGAGAGAGTAGGAGAATGATATGTTCCCTAAATAAAAAGATGAGAAAGACACCCATCAAAAGCATGATAATTTCCAAGAGCTCAAAGTTGAAATTTAGACAACTACAGCCTTAAAATAAGTCTTTTTATCTATTTTGGGTACTCCTAAGCTCAGTTTCTGCCACTGGCTATTGTTGATGCTTCATGTCCTGCTGTATCACCAGAGACTCCTGGCCCACTATTGGCAAACAGGGTTCAGATGCTTGCACTGTTTGTTCCTGTTCCTGTCTTTTTGAAGAACCAGAGCCACTTATCTTTTTGCCAGCACAAAGGTTGGTTTGATGCTGAGTTTGATTTTAAAGCTTTGGTGTTTGTTTTTGTGCGGTAAAGCAGTAGGAAACATAACTCTTGTTTAATGCTCATCAGGCAATGATGCAGTGAAGTCAACTGTCTAGCAACAAGAATTTAAGAGTTCAAACTACAATTCTGCTCTTTATCTACTATGTTACTTGCTCATGCACTTTACTGTGCCTCTTCCTACTGTGTATCATTTTCTATAATGTCTGCCAAAAAAGTATTAATAATTAACTATAACCATATGCTAAGTACGGAACTCAGCTTCTGTTAATAGTTGTGGTATACGTTTAGTTCATACTGGTGCATACTGTGTGTTCTTTAAAAGATGTTTTGGGACATTTTGAAGTCTGCATATCACCGTGATGTTCTTATCAGTTCTTTGAAGTACGAACACTTTGCTCATTAGTTGTTTATCTCGCTACTTAGCAGTCACACACTCAAGCTCTTATTTCTTCATTTGCGCAGCTGCAATAATCAGACATCATATTTTTAGGCCTGCTTACCATTGCCTTTGCCTACAGCTAGGAGAATAGTTCAATATTAGAACAACCTTTTAACCCTGGTGTGCATGTTAGATGATTTACATATTCACTAGATGGAGCTTGACTCCCTTTGTAAGACTGCCTTAACCTCCAGAAATGAGTCTTTGTTTACCTAGATGAAAGAATTTTAATTGCTCCAATAAAAGCAAAATAACTTCAGTGTGAGAGATAGGGAGCCCCTACTAAAAATATCCCCAAACTCAATGTTTTGCTGAATGTCCCGCTAAGTAGGACCTGGGGGCTCAAATTACCTTTGGCAGAGGAAGAGTTTGAACCTAAGCCCTCTATGTGCTAGATTGGTTTTCTCATTACTTGACTAGTAGTAGTATGTGGAAGAAGGGCCATGGTTTCATCTGATGGGCTTGACCTGGATCACCCATCTTAATCAAGGCTGGTGTTGCCTATGAGTGAATTCTGAGGAGGCGATTACCACCTTTTATTAGTTTTTTCTAACTGGTCAGTGTAGACTGTTCTCTGCTTACTGTACTGTTTTTCTGTGTGCTTGAGTGAATCCTGCTCTTTTGTGAACTACATTGATAGCTGAGGCAGTGAGAACATACACCCTGTAGTAAGCATATAAAATTCAGTCATTCAAACATCTCTGTCTCTCTTGTGTAGCTCTTGGCCTTGGTTTCCTGCCAATAAAACACAATTTGATTTCCTGGAAACTATAGCAATTAAAGTTTGGAGGCCTGGTAGAAAATAACTAGGTGAAACTTAAGGACCTTAAGTGACAGGTGAACAGACTAAAAATTCCAGTACCTGGAGCAAATGAAAGGTCATATGCAGTATGTCACGCAGAGACAATGTTCTGAAAGGTTTTGGTCTCTGTCTTGGAATATAATAACAAGATATTCAGTGACACTAAGAAATGAACAAGCACAACCACTACTTCACAAAACACCCATTTTTCAGGAAAGCACTGAGCCCAAGTATTGTGGTTAAAAAATGTCTAGATGATAAAATAGTCATGTGATGTTTTTGCGGGTGGATACCACGCTGCACTTTGTGCTGAATCGACTCTCTGTGAGAACTGTCAGGGCCCTGAATGCCCTGACAGACCTTAATGGCCCTGACCACCCTCCCCTGGGGGCATCACCCAGCGGAGACCCCACCGCCGGGGTCTCATCCCCACGGGCTCTTTCCACTCAGCATTGGGCCTTAAGTCCCTGCCTGAGATATGGTATGGGAATGCCAGTTTCCAGTCCAGCCACAGCCTATTCCCGCGCCCGCCCAGGGTCCCTGTTGATCCAGACCCTGACACACGTATTCCTTTTGCTTTTTAAGGAAGCATGTATTACCGAATTGATGACAACAGCAAAACAGTGTCATCTAAATCTAGCACTCTGGAAAGATAAGAAAGGGCTCTGTCCCACAGTCCTTGAGTTCTCAAAGAGAAGATGGGTTTCCCTAGAACAGGATATGGCGGACGCATTTCAGCTACTGTGGTTTAGATTGAAAGTGTAACAAAAGCTCCACTACTTGGCCTTTTAAAAAACTTGTAGAGAAATACTAATCATGTAGGATCTCACTGTTTCCAACTTATTTTTTTAATGATGGGTCTAATCAGGGGCTCCTGATTGTTTGATTGCAAAGAATCTTGATAGATTTACAACTGCACTGTAGATTTAGGGCGACCTGAAAGTTGAGGTGGAAGGATGGAATGGGAGAAAGAAGAATAAAAATGTAGGATGGACCTTATTTAAAGGAAGAAAGAGAACTGAAAGCACAAGAGGCTTTAACTCCTCATGAGTCAGGAGACATAATTTAGAGACATCTGCATTCACGAAAACAAAACTAACTCCTAGGAAAACCCTACCATGGAGCAGTATTCACAATCAGTGAATCTCCTAGTCAGTCTCAATTTACTCTAGCCTTGCTTGTTATAATGCAGCAGAAGAAGAATGAAATCCCCCTGTAGACTGATTATCATTACATCTCATGCCTGGAGCCATTTACATTCTTTAATCCAACTCATTTTGTGTTTTTCTATTTTTAATTTTTTTCTTTTTGTGTGTGTGTGTGTGTCAACATGAAGGTACTCAAATTACAGAAAAAGGAGATGTTATTCTCTTTCAGAAAACTTCTCATTTGTAGCTTCTGGTGAAGCTGTAATTCCTAGATTTATAACCACACAATTGAAATCCATTTATAAATTGCCATTACAGACTCCTCTATTCTATACAAGGCACAATTCACAGTGTCCTTTGTATAGTTTCTAAATATACAATAAAATGTTGTCAAAAATTTGAAGTGCATTTTTACCCCAGATTTTTGGAAAGAACAGTGGAGTAGTAAATTTGATTATTTATTCTTTGATATATTTGGTACATATTTTTTAAGTTTCATGCAGTTTCTACAATTTGCCTGGAACTTTCATTGCATTAAATAAACAACCAAAAATTGAGAAAGAGAGACCTCATTTTTTCCAAGTGGCTCCATGTAATGAGTATAATATTTCCTAAAATACATTAAAACTAAGCTTTTAATAAATCTTTTGGGTGCAAAATATTCAAATTAACTTCTTCATTTCAACAACATCAAGTTTTCATATCACTTTGCATTACAAACCAATGGTGTCTTTCATTCTAAGTTACAGAATTGATTCTTTGACCAGTGATGTTCTTAAAATTAGTTTGTCTACTTGAATTTTTAAAATACAGATGAAGGAAGTGATGAGGCAATAATTTTCTTTCTTGAAGCTCTAACATGCCACAATGTGATTTGAGATAACAACTGAAGTGGAGGACGAACTGAAGTTATTGTCCACATGGCAATTCTGTGAAATCTTGGCTATAAACCACATTATTAAAATATTTCAATGGCAAAAACTTGAGCTGTATCTGTTTCCCATGAGTTAGCTGCTCCTAAGAAAAAATACCCAAATACCTTTTTAGTTTCTTAGCTTATTTTCAAATGTATTGCATACATTAAAAATAACTGTGCAGAAGGTTACAGATTCGCAAGAATCCCCTCCACTTCCTAAAACAGGGATTCTAAATAGTGATTCAAAAGTTATAACAATGTTGACGTAATTATAAAACCTGTTCTCTCTCATCTTAAATGAATTTGTTAGGCAAAGGATTTCAAAATATTAAATAGTAATTATTTGTAGTTTGATATTTACAACATCTCCACAATCAGAAATACTCCTAGTGTATTCTTGCACTCAGGGTCAGGTGGAAAATTTGGAGGGGAAGACCACCTTCCTTATGAGCCACCAAGCATGTGAAAATCAGAACAGCTTCTCTGTTGTAGACTGAGGTGGGTAGGGACGTAAGAGCAGTCCTTTGGGAGCCTGCAGCAAAAGTCAGGCTTGAGCTCAAAGTGTGTTGGCACATCTGATGCTGAGAGCATGTTCAAAGCCAAGCCTTTGAGTTGACGGAAAGGAGCAAAGTTTGTTATATATACCTCAAGAACTACTGGAAGCTGTTTCAACCCAAGAGGTTGGTCCATTCTTCTATGAATGTAGGGGAGAAAGTCTCTATTTTTTCTCCATGCAAAAGTAACCTGTCATTTAATTTATCTCACACACCAGTGCTGACTTTTCCCTATTGACAGATTTATCCTATTGTAATTTGTCTGTGTTCCAGTAAAACAAATTGCATTAAAGGCTCAAAAATTCTGATGTCTGTTGATATATTAACTTCAGAAAAGTAGCAGGCAGCAGTTCTACCTCAAAGTTTTGACTGGCTTGGGATACCATTGATCAAGTACAGTACAAACCTAGGTCCAAACTGTACGTAACTGACCATAATAGCGAAGAATTTATAAACCCTTAAGACATTAAGCCTCTGAACAGCATATCACAAGAAAAGAGATACCGTGATTAGCTTTCTCAGATCTAGAACTGGGCAAGAAAAAGATGGCAAAGTTTTGAGAAGCAAAAGCAGCTTGGGCCAGTCACTTAAAGACATTGTAGTATCTAGGGCTGTAAACTATCAGCTAATGGTGGAGTATGTGAGGGAGTTAGAGGCCTAGCTTTATAATATGTTCATGCAGGTTTTTAGAATATCTGGCTTTTCAGTGTCAGTATATGCACACATCAAGAGTGCGAGAGTGCAATGAGACAGCAAAGATAGAAATTTTAGTAAAGCTGTAGTGGGAATCACTTTAGCTCCTACTGTCAATGAGAAATTATATTGAAGGTCCTTTAAAAGTTTTTTTTTTATTTTACTAGGATGAGCAGCAGTTTTGCCACTTTGCTACTAGCAACTTCTTTCAGTCACTACAGTCATATGCTACCAGTGCCTTTTGATTTACAGACAAATCCCACACGAAGTGTGGTCCTACAGTATTTCAGAAACACGTAGGAGCCAAGGAATCTTGAAAACTGAGTCCCTTATACGCATCCAAAGTTTTTCTTTGCCTCCCTCCTACCCTGGCAAAGTGGATAGGAAACCTGGAAATTGAACTTAAGCATAAAGTTTAACTACTAAATTGGGTTAGCCTCTTACTCAGAACCATAAAGCCAAATAACATTCTACTGTCTTCACTGACTTCCTTTTGTAGTTGGGGTTTTGCTTTCTCTGAATTTAACTAAAAAATCACACAGAATAAAAATCTAGAGTGTTTTGGTAGTGGCAAAATAGTTAGGTATGCACAAACCTTTTCTTTTTTTCATGTGTTGATTCATCTTGCATAAGGAAAGTGTCTTTTCATAGGTTCCCACAACAGAAATATATTTGTTAGTGTCACTTATGAGTAATCATAGTGTTCTTGGTCAAACACATGTTAATACTTTTCCCTTGCGTGCCTGCCTGAATATTTTCTAATATTTACAGATCATTTATCACATTTTGGGACTATTTTGTTGCAAGAACTGCAAGAAATTTAGTCTTCCTCTAATGTTCTTAATTCTTTCACTACAGTGTCATTCCTTCTTGTTTTTCAACCTTTTTGGAAAAAATACTATGTGATGTTTTTACATATTGGGCGATACAGAAAAGAAACTATGGGATAATTAAAAAAAAAGCCAGTAAAGAAACATTTGTCACTGAAATGGTCAACCTGCAACTAGAAAATGTAATAACATAAAGATCTTACTTTTACTCTCTTTTTTCAAAGCCACTGTGTTCGGGGCTCTTACTATTTTTATTTTTACAGTAAAATACCTTTATTTTTAAAATGTAAACAATTATTTGTCCACAAATGTGCTAGCAATGTTGTATTCATTGCATTTTCATTGAAGATATTAATGAATGGTACAACAGCTTCCCTTTTCTCCTAAGGATTCATTTTACATATAGTCAGAATCACAAGAACGAGAGGAGAGAGGAAGATTCATGCATAATTTGCTCTTTATTAGCAATATTCAAAACTTACCAAGCTCCTTTCTTGTAAGCTCTAATTTGCTTGAAATTTTTTTGAAGCTCTGCTGTCCCAGATCTATGTTAAAACTATTAAAAAAATTTTATATTTCTTGCCTCATAAGGAAATACTATCCGCTTTCTTAGAGAACTGGCTCTTCCCGTGCTATTACTGTGGTTTTTCCCCCTCTAATGGCAAGAAGTTTTGATTCAGGGACAGTCCTCATATGGCAGGTTTTTTGCCTGAATTCTGAGGAGACAAAATGAATACTTATGACTGAACGCTGCTTTGTGGGTAGGTTTTACACATGGGGTATATATGAAATGCTGTGGTTTGGTGTCATAAGAGATGACATCAAAACTGGAAGTTGAGTTGTTATATAAAAAAATTAATTAGGAAGAAGTATAATATCCTGTTCTTAGGTCGAGGCTTTGCAGCTGAGATTCATAGCTTGGCGGGGGCGGGGAGAATATGCATTATATAGATAAGTGTCTGAATTTCCCAAGATGCCATGTAAGTAAATTTCAATGGAGCTGCAAATAATTATCACAGTAAGACTTCTTGTTTTAGTATTTCTTCTCCTTGCTGAAGTTTTTGATCTAGAGCGATGTACTATGCAAATTAGTACTTTGCAATGAGATGATTTATGATAACAAAATAGAAATAAGTGATGGTTTTGTGTTGGAGCATCTCATAGAGGCCTCAAGCCATATCAAAGATGAATGAGTTACCAGCACACTATGCTTTTGCTCCTTATTTAGTTCACTTTTGTCCTTGGAATTCCATTGCTCTTGTTGTTGTTGTTGTTATCTATAATATCTGACATAAACTCAGCTATCATCCTAGTTGTGTACACATGTGTTCTGGCCTGTCTGACCTCCATGAACGGTGAAGAGAATCAATTCCTTCCTGCCTTGTACTGCTTATCTATCTTTTAACACTGCAATCTCATTTTTTCTCCTGAAGTGCACGCATTTGTTAATATGACTTAATTCTGTATGCATGGCTTGAATTGTTTTTCTTACATAAAGCATGTTTGCCTTTTTTAATACAGGAAAGCAAGGATCATGTTTCATGGTTAGACATATGGTTCATTGTTAGAAATATATTTCATAAGAAGGACAAAAACGTTAATGTAACTCAACAGACAAATGGAAAATTATGTACACCACATGATGCAGATGAAAGCAGGCATCTTTTAAGAGCTAAAGTTAGTGGAAAATTATGGAACCTCTAATTAGAAGAACATTATTGGTCATGTAACTTCTGAACTGCAGAAAGCGTAAGATGATAGATCAGCATTTTAGGTTATCTATAAAAACGGTAAGTTTTGCAAGAATTATTTGTACAATGATATTTTGACTGGCAGGAGAAAAACTATATCCATATTTGTGTATTTCTGTCACTGACCTCACAAACACAGAAGTGTTTATATGAAGCTATTTTTTTCCACAGCAATGCTTGTGCCCAGTTTACTCAACAGAAGCTCTTCTTGATAACTAGAACAAACGTGTGGGTTTTTTTCATGAGTGTTGTGACAATTCTAAATTTATATTAATATATAACTTCTGCATTTGAAATGTCTTAGAGTTTTTGCCAACTACAAATGTTCTATTCCATTTTTTTCTGTAAGAAACATATAAATAATGGTGCTTAAATGGGACACAACCATGATTAGTTGCAGAGACCAAGCTGGAGACTGTTACTAGGAAATATGAAAGAGAGCATGAACTGTGACTTAGAGGTTGCTATACTAAGAATGACATAAAAATCAGGGTAAGAATGCAATGACAGAAAAGAATGCTATAATTCACCTTGCCAAAGGTTTCTGTCAAAGAAATCTGACAGTGAAAGAACAACCAAAATGTAGGTTCATGTTTCATTCATATTACAAGATTTTCTTGCAGTGAAATAGAAATTCATGTTTCAGAATTTCAGAGCATCATCTGGAAACACAGATAAGATCACAGAAATGTGGTTGGATATTAGATATAGTAAAAATTGGACAGGTAACTCTTACTTTATACTGAATGTCTGAATTTAAATAATTTAAAATTATAAGTAGATATAAAAAATTTACAGAAATTCTGTCATGAACAGAATACCCATGCATGTACCTGTGCGTACACAGACACATGCTCTCTGTGTCTCACTATGGTTTATCAACCTACCTATCAAAAATTTGATGAGGAACAGAAGAATTTGCTGGTGTTTGAAATATTTTCAAATTTAACTTTTCCAAATCAGGTTAAAAGTCTAAAACTGGAAAAAAAACCCACATCTTGTGAAGGAGAAGGCAGTCATGGCTATGATGCAATGGACTGGCAAATTGCTCAGGAATTGGGAAATGGGGCTAGGAAGCAAATTCATATGATTTTGGAAGCTGTCTGTTTCTGTTGGAACTTGGTAGAAATTGGTTCACAAGATATTTGGATGGCTGCAAAAAAGTCTTGAACTTCTATTGGAGTTTTTCCCCAGATTTGCAAGACATAGTTACAATGTCCAAATAAAACAAACATCTAGATCATTTAGAAAAAAACCCAAACCCTACAGCAATTAATACACAGAATGATGCAATTACAGAATTGACAGATCTTAAACTTTACATATTTTCATAAGTGTTCTATTTGCTTTCCTATAAGTACTTTCATATAAGTATCTTCCTTGGATTAAAGTTTTGTGTGGGTTTATAATTTTATACATTACAAAAAACAGGTGACAAAAAATGAAAAGCACTAAGAGACCAAAGTATTTGAAAGGCACTTGGAAGATAACAGAGAAATAGTAGTCAGCACAGATCTGTCAGGAACAGGTTTTTGTCAAACCAGTCTAATTCATTTTTGATGTTATAACTGGCCTTGTACATAGAAGAGAAGTAAGGGATGTCCAGTCTTGCCTCGAGTACAACTTCTGATATTCAGGTAACAAGTTCATACGCAATTTAAAGAAACAATGTCTTGAGACAAAGTACTGTGCAAGTAGAGAGCTCCTTGGAAAACCATTTTGAAAGATTTACTGGAGTTTCAGAAAAAGTGAAGGATTTATGGGTTTGTTCTCAGTCTGCTAATGAGAGGTGATTTCTTAAATAATCTGACCAATAGAATAGAGAGTACAGGCCTAACTTCAGATGATGACAAACGTTAGGACAGTTCATATGGGCTGAAATACAAGGTTAGAAATCCACAATCTTGAAAAAAACAGATAGGGGTTAAAAAAAAACAGAACAAAATGAAACAAAACAAAACAAAACCCACCTTATTTTATTTAGGACAGCTACAAAATGTGAATGTTGGAATGTTCAACTGTACTCAGACCACAAGGGAAATGAATGACTACAGAGCTCTGCAGAAGGGTTTCTGTGGGATTAGAAGTGATCATAAGCTAATTATGAATCAAAATCACCATCACGCTTAAAAAATAGTATGCCTCATATTTTGTTGCATAAATAGGAGCATGGGCTGCAATATGTCTAACATTCTTCTGCTGTACTCGGTATCAGTAAAGTTTCTGCCGGAGTAATATCACACTGTTTAGTGACAAAGTTCGGAAAGATGGCGACTAATGTGGAGAGAATCTCCAAAATGAGAAAGGGAACACTGGATTAATATAGGCTTTTTTAGCAAAGTTTTGCCAAGCAAAATGGAGTAGTGGTTTTTGGTTTGTTTTTTTTTTTTACTGTGATGTATAGAACAAGAAAAAATGGACTTAAATTGCAGCCAGGATGTCAGGTTAGACACTAGAGAAATTTTCTATCACTAAGGATAGCAAGAAATGTAATAGATTGCCTGGGGAGGCTGTGGATTTCTCGGTCATTAAAGGCCTTTAGAACAGATGGTGGATATCTGACAGAAGTGATGTAGCAGTGCCCAATTCTCTCTTGGGATGGAAGGATAGATTAAATGACCCCTTAAGGTTCTCTCAGCTTCCCCCGCCCTCTTTTTCTTTTCAGGTCTAGAATACTTTACAGTACATTAGAATTTCCTAAGCATTTTTCGTTACTGAAACTATGTTCTGTATGGAGAGAAGCGAGGTACAATCTCTGTTTTTTGGCAGTATCCCATTGCCATAGAGCATTCTCCTCTCCCTGAAGACAAGGAAGGAGGCATTTATTTTCCCAAAAGGTAGTGGATAGACTAAGGGATGGATGTGTGCCTATGTCAGGTTGACTAACACTTCTCTATCAAACAACTTGTGGCACACTGAGCCCAGGGAAGGGAAGAATGCAGACTTGATTTTGAAAAGCATGCCATAAGTAAGCTTTTCGAAGTCTATGGTATTTCAGAAAGTGTATCAGTATTATTATACTCCAGCATAAAGTGTTTGTAGGTACCGGAGTTACGTCAGTTGGCACTCCAGGGCGAGAAGTGTTTGTCTGCCTGTTTTCCCAGGAGTTGCTTTCTGTCCTATTCTTATTAAGTCAAACAATGCAGGAAAGAGCAAGTGAGTCTCCAAATACCAGAGCAATACCCAGTCAAATAGGAATTCAGTGAATGTATTCAGACTGAATAATGGATTTTAAAGTAAAGGTAAGCTTTGGAGACAGAAGAGTATATTTGGTATTAATGGACACTGACTGAACATTTTAAGCATCTTATATTTCTTCCTCTAAGTCTGATGAACTGTAGATTTTCAGGTTTTTCATATGAATAAACTCCTTTCCTGGTGCTTAACTCAAAATCTGCAAATGAAATTTTGAGTTGATATGTTGCTTTTCAAGGGAAACCATGTAAAATGTGAAGTTTGTCAAATCTCCTTATATTTTTTATTGTCTTAGGGTAGAGAAATTTCAAATTGCAATATATTATTGTTCCAGTACTTCACTGTTCATTGTCTCAGTAGGCGGGGGGGGGAGAAATGAAAAAAGAAGACGGAATTTTCTAGGTAAAGATTGTATCTGCTGGTAAGCAAACACAGGAGTTGGACTAAGCCTTCTTATGATTAGAAACTCTCAGAGACCGTGTGTGTTTCTGACGACTAGTTCCATTTTCCTTTTGAAGTTTTTCTTTTCATAAATAATTAACATGTCACTCAAGAATATTCAAATTAGATATAGAGCAGCTTTCCTTTCTTTTGTTTCTCCAAATAACTTATAGTTTTTCTTCTTTTACTACTAATAAAGTATTTTACTAATGGTTTAGTATTTCTGAGTCCTAAATTGTTTTAAAGCTATCAATAAAAACACAAAATATGCTATTTAGTTTTCAGGGTAAAGAAAACTAAGTATGATTTAGCTGTACATAATCAGAAGCCCACTGTATAATTCCACTGGGAAAAAATGCTGCTTATTTTGAATAGCAAATAAAAGGTTCGTTCCAGAGCTGCCTTTATCCTCTAAGGGGAGATATGTCCAGTCTGTTACTGTAGACATTCTTTAAGACTGTTGTATTTGTAAATTTCAATTTAATTTTCTACATAAAACAGCAGATGGAGTAATGTTATATGGAACATGATCAAAAAGAGTCAGGTAAAAAGAATACTGAAACATTTTCTTCCGCTGTCTTGCATTCCCCTTTATTGGCATCTTCTCTCTGTCCCAAAAATCAATGTGCGTTTAGGGGTTTTATAGAACACAGAGAATAAACTGTTACTGAAACACTATTACTTATTTTATTTTAAGGGAAAATCTAACCAGAGCATAACAGAATAAAATATCAGGTAATTAGGAAGCAGAAAATGCAAATGACAGAGGATTTCTGTAAAGCAGTAATATACATTGTTGTTGCTAGAAAAAGGAAGTGTGATCTTTCTACATAACATTAAAAATTAATGTTAAAACATTAAAAAGTATTTTCAAATACTTGTATCTAAATGCCACTGTTAAAGAGATCAGTCTGAAGAATATCATACGTATCCTATTATATAGACCACATTTGCATCAGATAAATGTGCTTATAAAAATCCCATCACAAGAGTAAGAAAACAAATAATCCATATCTGTAACAAATATTAAGTGAGAAGATCTATTTATAGATAGGGTCTTAATCAAGTGACTAATTATCCAAGTGAAATACATGTCTGTGACTATAAGCACTGAGGATAGAACAGAGTGTGGAAGAGATTAGTAATCGTGGTATGGGAAATGATATGGGACTCGTCAACCCACCTGCTGGTAGACAATGAAAGATGGAAAACCATTTATTGTGTCAGGTGCTAGATAAAGGTTTCTGCCATGGGAATCTCCCCAGCCCTTCCTGAAATGAATGCAGACAGAGGTGGGAAAAGTGGTTTTGCTGTGGCCCTATCTCCTCCTCCTGCGGCTTCTATACTGGACTTGTGGGTTCTCTGGCAGGAATTTTTAGTTCTTAGGACACTGGCAAATTGTTCTCACAATTTTATTTTAAGTTTTGATCAGCCTTGTTTTAACATTTCTGCTACCAAAAAAGGTAGCAGCTTTCCTGGAACTTAGAATGACAATTACACAAGTATTTATGTCCTTGTCTACCTTAAGTCTGTTTGCACTTTCATTGCAGCTGTACTATAGCTACACTGCAATTATCAGTCCAAATACTCTTAAAATACACAAAGGACACCGTATTGCCAAGGTTCCAATTACAGCAGTGAGATCTCAGTGATGAAGCTTTCTTCAGTTCACGCGAGCACTTTCTATCAGTTCTGACAGGCCTGGGTGAAATGTACGCTGAGAAATCCCAGACTGCTGAATTTGCCGGGTTTGATCTTCTGTTATAGTCACAAATACAGCATGGAGACAAATCTGTCTAACTCTTCACTGCAATGTACCTTACCCACTGCATTAGATTAAATTAACCTTACTAGTAACTAAATAATTTTCCAAAAGGTTTAGCGCTATGGTGAGGCCATGGTAAACTAGTATTATGTTTGTATACAAAATTCATTAATATATTTGACCTTGTTTATCCAAATGTGGTTCTTGGCCTGACTTTGCACTTCTCATGCAATAAAATGTTCAAAATACATGAATATGGTAAATCTCAAAGTAATGTATTGGGTGCGACTTTTTAAAGTTTTAATTTCCTAGTTCCTTTTTCTTTTTAGTCTCAAATTTAAATTGCATTACATAACTCTAGCGGTTCAGACTGAGAAATTATTTTTGTCTTGTTTGCATTTTCTTAATTGCTGACAAAAAATACAGCAAATATCAGCTTCTCAGAGTGTTAATCTTCCTTGGAGAGATGGTATCTTGCAATTGAAGTATATTTACAAAGCTGGGCACTGGGAGACTTCCAGTGACTGTCCAGTTTTGAGCTACTGCCACTGGAAATGTAAAGGAAGTCTATCAATAAACTTTTGAATTTTATGATCTTCTGCACGCAGTGCAACTGTATGTCTAGTTTAGGGTCCCTTTTCTCCAGTCTTTCCTATTGTAACCTAGACAAGTGGCTACCCCTAATTAGCTTAGAGTAAGTTTTATATTAAAGTACCAAGCAGGAACAAGATGACCTCTGTACATCATACACAGTGCAATGCCATCTGATTTTCTGAGCACAGGTAGCTTTTTCCAATGGCAAGTCCCACTAAGCAAAGGAATTTGCAGGAGTTCACAGAACTTTTTTGAGAGTGTATACTTTCAATTCAACATGTAACAAGTAAAGAAATATCTGAGCTAATTGCTTTGGGTCAGATCTTGGGCTGGTTTAGAGACATTAAGCTATTTAAGTAAATAGGACTATGTCAATTTGCAGAAGTTAAAAAGTTTGCACTCAGCTGAAAATAATATGTATGTCAAGGACAAAAAGAGCTGCAAACAGATGACTATTTTGGACACTTGTTGTCGTGGTTTAACCCCAGACAGGAACTAAGCACCACGCAGCCACTCACTCACTTCCCCCCACCCAGTGGGATGGGGGAGAAAATCAGGGAAAAAAAGTAACTCATGGGTTGAGATAAGAACCATTTAATAGGACAGAAAGGAAGAAAATAATAATAACAATAATAAAATGACAATAATAATAAAAGGATTGGAATATACAAAACAAGTGATGCACAACGCAGTTGCTCACCACTCGCTGACTGATGCCCAGTTAGTTCCCGAGCAGCCATCCCCCCAGGCCAGCTCCCCCCAGTTTATATACGGGGCATGATGTCACATGGTGTGGAATACCCCTTTGGCCAGTTGGGGTCAGCTGTCCTGGCTGTGTCCCCTCCCAATTTCTTGTGCCCCTCCAGCCTTCTCGCTGGCCGGGCAGTATGAGAAGCTGAAAAATCCTTGACTTGGTCTAAACACTACTGAGCAACAACTGAAAACACCAGTGCGTTAGCAACGTTATTCTCAACCTAAATCCAAAACATAGCACTATACCAGCTACTAGAATGAAAATTAACTCAATCCCAGCCAAAACCAGGACACTTGTGTGTTGCTCCCATGCAGCTACTGCAGTAAACAAGCTCAGCTGCAATGCGTGGAGAAGGTGTTGCCCTCTGCCACAGGCAGTCCGCTTCCTCCTGCCCCACGAGAAGCATTGGTATTTGGGAGAGCAGTGCAAAAGAGGGGATCTTTGCAAAAAGGAGACATTAGCTTCCTTCTCTGGGTTATTAAGTTACACTTTCCTGTGTTACAGGGTGCCAATGGAGGCCCGTGACAGCACAACCCTCTTAGTCGTATCAGGGTTGCATACACCTCTGTATAATTTATTTAACTGATTGTCCTGGTTTCAGGACAGCAATAGCATAGGGGCATCTTGATAAACTGTTAATAAGAACAGGAAGCTGAAAATGTACTGTAAATACCTTTCCTCATAGATGGCACAGGCAGCTATATGTATGGTGATACATATGCATATGCATCAATACTTATACGTATATGTAGATATTTGGCATTTTGGAGTTGCTTCTGTTGAATGTTTAGACACAGCCAGATTCAGCATATTGAACAGCTGCTAAATTGCTGGTAGAATAGATGGAGTTACCGGTAATTTAAAAAAAGAAATAATATCAGAAATTTTTCAGTACAAGGAGTTATTGTGATTATCTAAGAATATTAGAATTTTTCAGTACAAAGTGCCTATGTTCTTTGAAGGTGGGCTTACTAATTATGGATGTAGAAGTCTAACCTTGTCACGGCTTAACCCCAGCTGGCAACTAACCCCCACAAAGCCACTCGCTCCCTCCCCCTTGTGGGATGGGGGAGAGAATCGGAAGGGTAAAAGTGAGAAAACCCATGGGTTGAGATAAAGACGGTTTAACAGGGAAAGCAAAAGCTGGGCACGCAAGCGAAGCAAAACCAGGAATTCTTTCCCCACTCCCCCCGGGCAGGCAGGTGTTCAGCCATCTCCAGGAAAGCCGGGCTCCAGCACGCCCAGTAACGGTGACTTGGGAGACAAACGCCATCACTCCCAACGTCCCTCCTTTCCTTCCTTCTTCCTCCAGCGTTCTATGCTGAGCATGACGTCCTGTGGTCTGGAATATCCCTTGGGTCAGTCGGGGTCACCTGTCCCAGCTGTGTCCCCCCCCGACTCCTTGTGCTCCCCTAGCCTCCTCGCTGCTGGGGTGGGGGGAGAAGCAGCACAGCCCTTGGCTCTGGGCAAGCACTGCCCAGCAGCAACAAAAACATCTCTGAACTATCAACACTGTTTTCTGCACAAATCCAAAACATAGCCCCATACCAGCTACTATGAAGAAAATTAGCTCTATCCCAGACAAAACCAGCACAAACCTTAAGAACAGTTTGTTTGGAAACCAGTAGGTATATGGAAGCACTTCTAGCATGTGAAATACAACTTAAATGGTATATATTCTGCTACATAATATTCTTCTGATGCTTTAAAATGGAAACCCCTTGATTTCATATGTTAAAGTTCAACATACATTTAACTAATGATAGCAAATATCTTTCCTATTTCATTTCTCTGAATCTCTAAATTTCAATATTGTGCTGTCTTGTTCTGCCTCCTGAATTTAAAACTGAAATATTTCAACAGAGATAGAAACTATGAAAATTATCCACATTACTCTCTGGCTGATAGCTCTGCTCTTTGAAACAGCTGAATTCCCAGTGTGCCAGTTGTCACTCCAGTCAGCAGCAGAGGCATTTATTTCTGTACTGAGGCTGTAGCACATTTTAATGATTCTGAAATACAAGAAGACATGCAAAACTGATTTTGCATTCCATGCCCTTAAGCAAGCCTATTATCCATGTTGTGAAAACAGCAAGTTAGCATTTTTGTTGTAATTATTTGAGCTGATTATGTATTATGTTTCTACTCAGAGGCATTTTCTTCCAAAGCAGTTTATGCAATTACTAGCAGAGAAAAGGCAAAGCAGCACTCCAGAGGCATCTGCCTTAAGATAGCCTCACGCAATTTCCCCTTGACAGAGTTGACATGTTTTCTCATTGAAATAACACACAATGTGCCTATTGTATGGCTCAGATAAGAGTGATATAGGACTGCCTGTGAGAGAACACATTTCCTTTTTTTAACACTAAACTGATGATTATAATAAATCTTAAACTACGTATATTTATACTGAGCAGGACTATGACACTGGTGTCATCCACAGATTTAAAAGGTAATGTTTTCATTAACCAGTAAGTTCCCTGCAGTAGGGACCACTGCTTTGGTAATCCACATTTCCACACATATATATATTTTAATGAAATAAAGAAGAATCCCGTGAGTGCCATTTTCATAAAGAAATGCTTCTGCAACTTTTAAGAAGAGATGAAGCCTACTGCAAAGCTTTTATTTCCTTTCTCAGTTAGGTCAGTTGTAAGACTTTTATCCTGCCTTTTCTTCATACTGGTCTCAGTGCAGAAAAATGCCGAGAGACCAGCAGTGGAGCTGGCTTGCTGAAAAATGCAACAGCTGCACCGCTGCGTGAAAAGGGCTGCAATCCCAAAGTCACTGTAGCAAGCGCTCTTTACTGGGACCTGGAGCACAGGGACGGGGACATCAGGTTTCCTTTCTCCTCCAAGGATGAGGAGGGCTTGCTCACTCTGCAGAAGGAAAAAGCCCTCATCACTCTCATTAGAGAAGGGCAAGAGGAGGATTGGGCTAGACGGGTCCGCGCAAGGAACCGGCCCAGCTGTGTAGCTGGGGGAGCAGGACAGGACCATCGGGTGGCTGCTACAGAGCCCAAGCAGCTGCAGCGTGTTACCACCCGGCCAGGTAGAGCACAATGAGTGGGAGAAGAAGTGGTTGTGTGACTGCTGAACCGCTGGAATGGCAAATCCACAGGCACGGGTATAAGCGAGGGTGAAAAGCAGCAGTGAGGAGCGCTGGCAGGGGATGCTGCCATAGAGGGGCTAATGTAACGTGGGGGAAACCTGTGGGATACACTGATGTTGGGACCAAGGACCTAGTACCCATAAAGACAAGAGCATGAAAACAGCAGGACCAGAGCCAATGACGGGACTCCAAAGAGGGTATGTGCTTACTGAGAGAAAGAAGAGCACAAGTGCTATATGGCCTCAGCTTTGACCCCAGTGCAGACTGTCCATCAGCTATAGAATAAACATGAAGGAAATTAGTGAGAAAAGCACCCATGGTTAGGAGCTGGTCTCTAAGGTGCCCAGGCCCCTGGACTGATAGTAGAAGGGGTCGTTCAAGTGATCTGCCGAATGAGTGAAGCCTTGCCGCATGACAAGCAGGGATCAATATGCAATGCAACCCAACAAAGGACCCAAAAAATTCAATGGATCCAACAATGCAATCCAAAAAAACGTTACTAAAGATGGCCAAAAAGCTGCCCTGATCAGGGGGACAATTTGGAGGTGACCTGTGAGATCTGATGCTGATTTGGAGCAAGCATTTTATCTCTTAAGTAACCACATTTAGCTCTTTTTTTTCCTTTATTGTCAAAAATATTCAGATCCAAAAATCCCCCTTTCCATTTGAATTTATGTGTGATTGTCGCTTTTCTTTTTGAGAGGGAAAAGTGCAAAATTCTCCACAAATTACTTCTGCTTGGCTTTTTTATCTTTCTGGTGAAGATTCTCCTGTAGTACTTATGCTCCCTATTTCCTGCATCTCCAAAGACGTGATGCCTTTATTTTTTTCAGAATTAAAGCAGCTAAGCAAAAAGAGCTTTCAAAAAGCTCCTCACACCAAAACTAAAAGCACCAGCATTTATATTCGGTGAAAAAAATCATTCCAGTAAGGATAGAGATATAAGGTTTAATTATAAAAGAATAAAGGTTTAGAAGAAACCTAATTAGTGCTATTGTCATTAGATTGTAGTCAATCTGTGCAATGCTAAATCCTGTAGTAACTGTCTTGGAATCTTAAGGAACATCTGCATTGGAAAGAGGATTAAGATCACATCTTCAAAAACATTGGGAGTTTTGGTTTGGTTTGTTTTTTTAGCACACCTCAATGAGATTAATTACTTACTAAATACCTAGTTCACAATACAAAAAAAAAATCTGTTTAGCTTCTTCTGCTCATACTGAATGTATTAGGTAGTCTTCATTTAGTTCCTAATGAACAGGTATGTCTCCTATAAGAAAGAGCCTAAATAAAAATCACTGGAATAAAATATTCAGAACCTATGTATGGCAGCACATAATTTACCAGTCACTATATATTCTTCTCTAGAGCAAGTTCAATATTATTTATAAAGCTTATGGAAATATATAAATAATCAAGTAGGTTTGACTAATAGGGAAAATGTTCATCAAACCAAAACAAAAAACTTCTTATAATAGCCAGATAGCTATATTAATGTGGTTTTGAAGTTAATTATTACACTTGCTGTCAGCTGTTGCATAGAGCAAGGATGATATCCTGGGCTTAGCAAGTTAACAGTTAACATTTTATCTCTCAGTAGATAAAAATGAGTGGAAATTTGAACAGAGAGATCAGCATTGTGTGGAGACATACCTGAGTGGAAGCAAAAAGACCAGAGAGAATAGAGAACCCAAATACATGAAAGAAAGAAGTAGATATGGCAATATGTTCCCTCAAGTGTGTTTGCCTTAGCTACAAGAGAATAATGAAACAACTGAAATAAAAGGTTGGCTTAATGATTTTGAGCAGTTACCACTCTACAAGAAGAACAGAAAGTCTGCCGACTCAGGCTTTTCCATGTCATCTTATTTTATGCGTGTGATGGCTTTTATGCTGCCAGGTGAACTCAGCAGGCTGGCATTGTTTTGCATGTGTAAAATAACTTTAGACTGAAAGCCTGTGTTTACTGCAAGCCTCCATTTTTAGAAGTTATTCTATTCTTTCGAGAAAAAACATGGCTGATACTTCACTTGTTTCATTACTTTTGGGAGCACAAAAATTTTAATTAAGTAGGGTATTGCAGCAATCAAAGAGAGCACTAAAACAACACAGACAGATAGAAGCTAATAAGGTTTTATGTCACTTAATCCAGAAGACAGCCCGACATCTCACTGCTTTGCCAAGCAGCAAAAACATAGCTTGCTTTTATTTGAAAGTACTCTACTAATTGGAAGGAATAGGAACTGATCCTCGTATAACATAGACTTTGTTGATTCCTGCGCACCACAGTAATTACATACAGACCAGTTTACAATTCAGCTCAATTTTTTGCGGGTTTGTTTGTACCAAGAGACAGAAGTATGGTACATGAAAACATTAACATAGTTGGATCGGCTGGTGAAGGAGGAATTCCTGAGCTCAGAATTTAGTTTGTGTTATCTGATACCATATTTGTCTTCGTTTAAATAGTGGATGTAGTAAATAATATGATGTAATCAGACAACAAGAAAAATACTGAGTGTTGAGTTGCTAATCATAGAGGAGCAAAACTGAAGTACAGCTAAAGAGATGACATAACCTGTCCCTTTGTCAGATAAACTTTAGTCATTCTGCCATTCAAGAAGAAAATATCAGATATACAAGACCATTATAAAGTTCCTACTTTTGAAGATGTGGGAATTTATGAAGGAAGAAAGAAAGAAAAAATACCCCAGCAACTTGGAAGGTTTGCTATGAGGATGCTTTCTGTATCAGTAGAAAAAAAATCTGTATAAGAACTACAGAAAGAACTTTGGAGATTTTTTTTTTATTTTATTTTATTCTTTTTAGTTTGCATTCTAGTTGCTTTTTTGGTATTCTAGCTGCTTGGACTTAACATTCATAGTTACAGTTGTGTGACGACTCATTTGGCTTTGTTCCCATTCTCTGGATAATGTACTGCTACTACAGTCAAGAAGCAGCGAGTGCATTATTAAAATTCTCATGGAAGAAAAGACACTGAAATTTGTTCTTGTTATTGCTTCTTTTGCTTACTGGAACACTCTAGATAGATAGTCCTCATTTATAGGACATCAGTTTGAGGAGCACTGAAGGTGCTTAGCTTTTTTATATTGGAACATTTTTTGGAGCAGAACTTTCTCCCAGAGGAGATGCAACTAGATCAAGTCAGTAGTTAAGACACTCATATTCAGAAACAGAAAACATACTTTAGACAGAGAGACTTGTTGGAAGGGTTTCTATTTGAATTCATAAAACTGAACCAGTACAACAGCAAACAAACCCCCCAAATGTGTTCCATTAAAAAGGAGGAATGGTGAACTGCCTTCCTGCAGCTGCATATGAATTTGTGTACTGCTAGTTCACAAAATCATGTCAGAACATCTTTCTCTGCTCAATTTATGCACTTTATATTAAGCATTTTAAGGCTTTTGAAATGTAAATTCTTCCTTAGAAAAGAAATAAGATCAAAATTCTCTTGTAAAATTTCAAGCCAAAAAGAAACATGACAAAATTTTATAGCAAATAGAACAAACTTAGAATTTGGCAAGTTTGGAGCACCACGAAGTAAGATTATAGTCCTGTGACTGATTTCAGAGAAATCCACAGTTAAACTCAGGGCAGGTAGTCTCCAGGTTATGATGGAATTTAATCAGTTTACAAAAGGCAACAGGTGAAATAGTGGCCGGTTCTGCATTGTAACAGTTATCACCCATGACAATTCGGTATGATGGTCTCATGCCTTTTGCACCAAATTCCCAGAGAAGTAACAGAAATACAAACGCTGAAATGTAATTACTGTAATCAGAAAGATTTTGGTAATCACTGTCTACCTACCTGTGCATGTGTATTCTAAATGGCCATATTTATATTTGTACCACCTTTATAGAATTCGTGTGACACATTAGAGAAAAAAAACCCCAAACCAAACAAATAAAACCCCATCAAAAACCCCTACTCCCACCAAAAAGACAAAGCTATTGAAATATTGTAGGACCTTGATAAGGGGAGGAAAGCAAAAAATGGAGAATGCAGAAGCTAAGATATCATTTATGTCAAATTTTACACTACATGGGACTCTTCTTCTTGTTAACTGATATATTTACTTGGTGATTTTTTAATCCCTTTTAGCTTAATGATGTCTGGGAGAAAATGTAAAAGATTTATGAAAATAATTTCATATTACTCCACTGAGAAACTGAATTTTCTGTCTTGGAACTCAGGAAAACTAACTAACAACTGATGTGATATAAATATATTTATTTAGTTTTTATCTAATTCAGTGACATTTAACCTTAGGCCAGCAAGTAGACCTGTTCTTAAAGATTACTTTTCCTTCAGGACTAAATGGCTTAAATTTAAAGTTACAGCCAAATTATCTCAGTGTAATTTTGACATCTTTCTTGGACTTGCACTAGCCCACTGATTTTTTGATTAAGTAAATCCTGTGGAGCTGATGCTATGAAATGATTGACTGCTACAGTCTGAACATTAATATATACTGTTCATGAGATACTGTTGCCAAAGTCTTTATATCAATCAAGTGAGAGCAGATGGAAAATTTCCCCTGTGGTTCTATAACTTTGCTTTTATCTCCAGTAATTCTGTATTAAAAAAAACCCCCAAACTTAAAATTTTGGTTCTACTCTGCCTGCTAAATACTCATCTAAGTCATAACCCATCAAATTGGTAGAAAGTGTTTGAAAGGTACATGGTCTGTTTGTATTTGAAGCAAAGAGAAAAGCTATTCATTTGATTGCTTGCAGGGTAGTTTAGCAAATTAGCCATCAAACTGACAGACATGATTACTGAAGATGTCCTTATGAATACCTGCCTTAGAGCCAGCCTAGTGTGGGGAACGCGACCATCTTCACAAAAGGCGTCCACCAGAGAAGAAGCGTGTGCCGAGGCTGGCTACCATCTCGGTGTTGCATTGGAGCAGCTGGCGTACGGTGATCTGGTTCCGCACCTGCCTGTGTCGGGGTGGGGACGTGATGGTCTTTGTGGTTAGGGAATAGCCTAGTCCGACACGTAATAACCACAAGACAGACTAGGTGACTTACAGCATTCTTCACACACATAAACACGTACACATACTTGCCTGCGCTGTGGAGGTTCTTTCCTACGCATTGGACTTGCTCTTGGTGCATTTGCCCATTCTGGAGAATTTATGCCTTATTATTTTCAACATCTTTCCAGTATGTATTTCTCAAGACAATAATGATGCTTCCTTTCTCCCATAATGTATTTTTGCATAATTACAGTGAAATTATTTTTCATCCCTGCAGCAACAACAGTTTTGTGATCTTTCAAGCCTATGCATCCTCGAAGAATATAACCACAGCTGAGAAATTGTCTGTGGTGAGATTCAGAGCAGAGGTATTGTTTTTCCCTTGGTATTTGTGTTGGTGTGCATATTTTTATCTGCATTGAAATAAGTCAGGAATAGTCATCAAACCATGAATCTGAACAGGTTCTTTATGGTTCTTTAATTATGGATATTTCTGGCTAATAAGTAGCTTAGATAGAGAAAGCATGATTAGCAGCACAAAAATTAAAAAAAATTGTTAATTCCCAACTTGCACTGGTCTTACACCCAGGACTGAATGTTCATAAGTGATTGAAGAACATTATGTGGGCTCCTGGGGCACATTTTTCAATGTATTTTCATCTGGAATTAATCCAGTTTGTGTAGTCTGCAGCTACTCTGTGATATAAATCAAAGCATGGTACGTAGGCACAATTGAAGTTTCACTTCAGAAGCACATTCCTGATGTAAATTCACAACACTAACGTACACGTACCCTCTTTCAACCTCAGAGTATGACTCAAGCCCACTAAACAAAATGGAAAAGGCATAGGAGCGGGGGGAAGGATTAAAAGGCATATCTATTCTGAGGATACGAAGTATCCAAATCCATTTCTGTGCAAGCCATCCATGGAGCTAGATGTCTGGTGCAGAATTGTTCAAAAACATTGTCTGTCTTCAAGTGTCCTTTCTAAATGGATTAATGAAAGCTGTAGACAGCTAAGACCAGAAAGCTTTTGCCCTGGTACCTGTAAGTTATACCCAAGTTCCAAACACTCATCCAGTGGGAAGACAGAGATGCTTGTTCTTCAGCTTTGTTCTGAAATATTTCAGAAATTTTGCATAAATTATTAACTTCACATCATGAAGACAAATAGAAGGTTTTCAGACATAATGTCTAATTATTGCTGAATCTTATGCTTTGTGGTTATTGTTTCTGCGACAGCTATTTCTTTGCTTGTTGCAATATTACATTTCCTCCAATACTTGAACTGAAAGAGGGTCTTCTATAGTTTTAGCCATGGGAAATTATTAACTTGGTTCTTAATGAGGTTCTGGGCTCTGCTTGGGGCTCTCTTGCCTACTGCATGAATAGTGATTTTTCATTTTCAGTGTGCTTTATGTATGTTTAACTACTTCATGTACATTCAATTAGCTTCAAAAATTCAACCAGATTATGTCTCATTACACTTACTGTGATGACAGAAGGCAGCAAGCGAATACATGAACAAAGCACAAAAAAAGCCACCTTCCTTGAATTTCCTGTAATATCATATCAAAATTTAAAGATCATGTTTCATACTGCTTTTTTTACCATTTTCTTTTATAGTACATGGTATCTCATGTGGCTGTTGTGTGCCTCTGATGTGTCCATGATATATACTTTTGAGTGTAACTGTCTTCATGATATGCTAAAGTTTCCAAGTAAATGGGATATCTGATTTATTGGTAGGCAAGTATAACTTTTCTTCTTCTTCAGGTAAATGTAAAGAGAGATTTAAAACCAATCATCATTCTAACTATTTCTTTCCAAGAGAACTGTCTTAATAAATTAAAATTTAAAGGAGCAGTCATGCAAATTTTATTTCAATGCATTTGATTTTCTGCACTTAAATGATTAATTCACTTCTAGTTATATTCTGCTTAGTGAAGATGTATTTGAAAAACAACCTGTGTTCAAAGAACTGTTGGCATGATAATTTATTCTCATTTAGAATCCAAATTATAGCTCATTAGGGATCCCATATTCTGGAGGGAATGCCCATCATTGGTTTTGTTAATGATTCTCTAATGCCATAATTCTGTATGAGTACATGCATTAATTTACATGTAAAACTACCAGTATGATTAAACTAGATTTGCTCTAATGTCACAACCTCTAGAACTAAATTTAGATGAAGACAGAAAGAATCCTGTCTTTACTATGTAAAAAGATTAAAATCTTAAATTACACTAGCCTTGAACTGAAATGGTTTTACTCAAAATCTGGAGGACAAAAACTAATTCGTCTATTACTTATTACCTTGAAAGCTTCCTATGGCTAGTATAACAGGTAATATATAAATTACTGCAAAATTATTCAGGTATTGATTTTAATAATTATTTTACCTAGGTGAGTTGTTTGGTTTTTCTTTACAAAAAAACCTTTTGCTAATCATTACTGAGGACAGCTCTGATTGACTGTATTTTTAAGCTCATTTTATGACTCAGAATTCAAGCTGGTAAAAATCAGTGTAATTTATTTCATCTTGGGATGTTTTAGATGTAAAAGTCAGCTTAGTTTTTGCATAAATGACAATCCTTTGGAAGTGTTGGTGTTGTATCAAAGTGCTAATGAGAAAAAAGATGACTTAGACACTTAAAAAAATTGGGAGATCTGATTCTTGTGACATTTTGTTAAAAGAACAAGGATACAGAATTAAACATTTCACCATTACCCTACTCCTTTGAAACTTATTCGCTCTTGTACAGGGAGGTTGTGAATTCTTAATAATTCTGATTTGTTTTATTTGATGCCTGGTTTAATGCTTTCATTTTAGAGTTTTAAGTTAGGAGCAAGTCATCAGAGCATTAGGGGTGTTTGGTCATTACTATTCTATAAAGGGGTGGGGGTGTTTTTGTGTCACACAAAGGTGAAAGATGCACTATTTTACCCTAAGGTCTGTCTAATATACCATCTGACTGACTTACAAGCAAAAGCATAGTGGTTGTCATGAGATTTAATATTAGAAAACCATACATTACTATTTGAAATAAAATTGGTCTTATGGGCAGCTCCCAAATCAATTTTATTAACGCACTGGTCTTAGAGTAGAATATTAGTTTAAAAAATGTATGCATCCATCAACAATGTAGTTTTTAAAAGTGCAATTCTTATGTAACATTGTATAGGGTGACTGCCCCCTTCAGATACACCACAAATATATCTTTTGGCACATGACTAAAGGGCAGGATAAATTTGCTGTATTCTAACATGACTTAACTAATTTAGTTTAATATCTCTGTACAGAACTCAAATGTACAAAAAGCATATTTTAAAGCAATGAGCTATGCCCTGATCTGCAAGCCAAGAGCTGTACTACTTGTTCCTTCCTGTTCTTCAGTAACATTTTGACCAGATTCTAGAATTACCAACACAGATGGGAGATAGACAGAAGCCATCCAATATTAGGGGTAATATTTTAAAATGGAAAGATGTAGCAGTGCCCAGTGGCTGTGAAGTAAAGTGAGGGAAATTAAAACAAAGCACAGTTTTTTAGTTGTGAGGGTAGTTTACCATCAGAACTATATACATAGTGAATCCTCTAAATCATATGAGAAACATTTCTAAAACATTATGTTTTTAACTATAAATTGCTATGCTAGACTGAGGAATATGTTGCATGAAATCTCTAGCTTTATGGAGAAGTTCTAAGTCTCAATTCCCACATCTCAATTTTAAGTCTTATCTTTGCATGACTATAGAATTTGCCCAATATTATAGCAACAGGTTATAGATTTGCCAAAAAGGCAAGACTTAACTTCTATATGACTTATTCATATATTCCTTTCTGGAGCAAGATTACTATGAACAAATTTAATGACAAAATATATTTGGTCATACAATGCACACGGGTCTCTATATGTGTAATCAAAAGACAGCTGTAAGTCTTTGGATGCTGTAAATTTCTTTGAGTCAAAACTGAATACAAAATCTAATGTTTCAGGATACCACAAGGATTTCCAAGGATCCTTTACTGTAATGTTCACTTGAATTCATAGTTAAAATTCAAATTACCGATACTGAATCATAAAATCCAACTTGCAAAGGAACCTTGCTAACAGTCTGTTGCTTTTCTTTTGCAACTGTATCATTTGAACTTGTTCTACATGGTACAAGAATAATAATGACTGGACATGCTGCAGTGAATTCTCAACCAAAAGCCCTCAACTTTGGGTTTTGCTCTATTAAAAGGGTTTAAACAAGGCAAAGTCTGCCTGCCTTCAGAGCATGGGACATAGGAAAACTGTTCAGGCTTTTTCAAAGGTGCAGATCTCTGAATTATCTACTTATTTTTAATCCTGTTGAAAGAAAACTCTTTTGAACCTGTTCTTTTTCCCCTGAATGATAATCAAGTACCTGGCACATACCGCCTCTGACATATGCACTCACAGCTGTTTTAAAATACTAAATCCTTTAGCTACGTTTCCTTTTACACATAAAGAGGTATAATTTGTGCAAACGCAATTTAATAAGCAGCTCAATTATAATTTACAAATTTAGAAATACACTAAATTTTGTTTCTGTTTCAATTAAGTAGTTGCCTAATTATTCCATAAACAGAATTAATTAAGAGAGAGGGAACCGAAAATGCCAACAGGAATTAAGTCACTCGCTAAGCTGTTCAGCAAAGTGAAAGGCACCGCATGGTCTCTTTTACTATTTCAGTCAACACGTTCATGCTTATGTCCTGGTTCAAGAATGTATTTATGTGCCTGAGCAGTTCTCATGGCCCCGAGGGCCGCGCCAGCCCTGCCCGTCCCGGCCCACCTCCCCCAGCGCTCCCCTCAGCCTGCCCAAGGCCCAGGACGCCATGTCAGCCCCCCCGGCCCTCAGCCCCTGCCCCAGCGACCCCGTGGCAGGGCCGCTCTCCAGCTCCCCACAGCCCGGCCGTGGGTCCCGCTGAGCCAGGCCCACCCGTGGGCCCACATCCCAGCCCCCCCGGCTGCCCTGCTCCTGGCTGGGGCGGTGGGACAGGCCATGGCTGCCAGGGCCTGCCATGACGGGCCCAGGGGAGGCCTTGATGGGCCGGCACCCAGCCCCATGTCACGGCCAGCCCCTGCAGCTCCTGGCATGTGTCGTTGGTTACCATCCAGCACACCACTGGCAAAATTACCCAGTTTGTTCCTGGTGAAGTTAAGCAGAGGTCCCAGATGTGGCACAGCAAACTGAGGAGGAATCGATCCGCAAGGTGCTGGCAAAGGGGGTCGGCCATGTGAAAGGCAGACTAGCAAGAGGGACGGCACGATTCGAGCGCCTGGAGTATTGCAGAAAGTCCAAGCCGTACTCCAAGCTCTCGTAAAAGGGGAGAGCTCTGTTTCAGTGATGAAACGCAGGAAAGAGAAGCCCTGTGAGCGTGGCTGTGGACCTTCTCTGACATGGCTTCTGGACTGGAGTTAGCTTACATCCCGCCAGCTCAGAAAAAGGTAGAAAGACTTTATGTCTGCCTGCATAACATGCCTATGTGCCTCACCTGAGCATTCAATATGTTTTTCCCCTCTTAAACAGTGAAAAGTGTCTTGAAAGGGGACAGCGAGTCTGCCAGAACTTTGAGGTTGATCAAGTTAGATCTCCTCCTTTACATGAGTTCCCAAGAAAGACCAAAAAGATTTTAAACTAAAAAGACCAAAAATAATTCCTCTTAACAATATACATCTCAATATATATCTCTTCTTAAATAGAAAGAATGCTAGGCAAAGTGTTTTAACAAAATAAAATAGTCTTATAGCCATCTTGCCTCTTGGACCCTTTAACCTCCCAGGCTGGCTCCTTGCCTCCAGGCCTGGCTTCGAGGTGGTATGGAGCTCTTCTCAGCCTCCTTCTTGTAGTTCTTACTTCCCTTGCCTTCCATGACACGTCTTCTGAACCTGTCTCTCCTGGAGGAGACTCGGGTTGACAGGGAGACATGATCTCTGCTCATCTCCAGACAGGTCTGCCAGCTCAGACACTTCCTTTGGAAAGGAGCGTAATATAGACAGAAACCCATTAATCCCATCCATCTATGACACACCATCATCCTTCACTGTTTTTACACAGTATAGTCAAAATAAACAATTTGCAGCCCATAAAACACTTTTCCCCCATATATCTCATCTCTCCTGCTACAGTCTCTTTCATTACAGGGTGAGGAACTGTGCCTATCTGCATCGCCTAGTGGTGTTTCAGTGCTGATTCCAGCTAACTGGAGGGAACCCCTTGCCTAATTATTCCATGTGGTCATAAAGAATTTATATCCAGGCAATTTTCTTCACTCCTTAGGCTAACTTGCTTCCAGAATGTCATTGCCTGCTGACCAGGTAGAATGGTTGCTACTAATAAATTGAATTCAGTGTTAAGCTAAAGCGATAAAAATATTCTAAAATGTTACTTTAAACTACATCTATTATTTTCCTATATTCATTTTAATTTCTCATACTTTAGAAGAGGAGCACTAGCCTTGAAAAGACCTTGTTCAAGACTTACAATGTGTTCACTTTCCTATTACCTGAAGAGCTACCTCTTCATATGCTGCTCCAGCATATGCCTTTGCAGACTTGTTGCTATTTGCTCACATAAATATGAAATGTTTTCTTATACTGAATAATTCAGGAGTGGCTGTCCAGTAACGATATAAGGCTGTGGGTGTTTTTGCTGAAACCAGTGGTAAAAAAAAATTTCTACTTAATTTAGGGGACTAGATAATTAGGTGTAGTGTGTTTTCTAAACACTCTTAGAGTGTTCTGCTTCTGAATCAAAATTCTATTTTTTTTTTTTAACCAGACAAACTTTAGGCACACACAGCCTTTCTTTGTGGTTTAAATAAAAACAACAGTTTTCAAAATTAAATGCAAGTTGAGAGCAAGCTGCTCAAAATTTAGTTAGAAACATACCAGTTAGACCATCTTTGAATGTAAACTGTTATTAACCGTGAAGCAGAAAGCCTGTTAATGTTGTGGAAGGGGAAATAAGAGTGAGGAAAGAGAGACAGAAATAATGTTTCTTAGACACCTGATGTATTTATGCAGAGGAAAGAAAGACATGTGATCAGCCCAGAAGAATTAGAGAGTGAAGAAATAGATAATGTAGTTTAAGATCAGTATTGCTGTTGAGGCATTCAGTGTGGTTTCCAGCCTTTTCTTTGGGACATGTCTGTGTTGCCCTCCCTTGAGGATCTGGGTGGAGTGATCAGGTATATCATGATCCATTTTGTGAGAAATGGATTCTCCCCGGAAGATGACCATTTCATCCTTTATCGATTATCAGTGTGAGGTCATTCTTGTGAACAGTCATTTTTTTTTTAGATTTACCTACATAGGTAACTATGAGGATATTTTGTGCACAGAGTGAAGCATATTACATTCCTGGAAAATACAAGTATTAATTCAGGAATGTTGAGGGTTCTAGTCTAAAAGTATTTATTGCAGCTGCATGGAGATGATGGTAAAGATTCAAATTTTTTTGGTTAGGCATGTCTCAGTGCAACAATTAACGTAATGTGGACCATGGGGAATTTGCTACTGAGGATGTAGCTGGGTTTGAATGGGGGTAGGGTGACATTTTTCAAAGGCCATGAGTAGTTGCAAAAAGGCTTTTTAAAAGTTAAGATCTCTCATCCAGGATACAGCTGCTTTCAGTTACAGCATTGAGGCAAGGCATTATGTGAACACCTGAAGTGAGTAATCAGCGAGGATTTTCTTTTCTTATAGAGGTAATTCTTTATGTGGTGTTCAAGTGGCTCTTTCAACAATGTGATGCCTTTCATTAGAGGACTGCCGTTATTAAATAAGAATCCTCCTGAGGCGACTGAAGTGAGTATTCTGTGTGCAATCTAAACCTCAGAGGGAATGCAGTGATACTGGGTGGTGTGGTCATGATTTGTCTTGCCACTGAGGTTCAGAAGACTGAGTGGTGTTGGAAATGGCTTCATATTCTTTATATCCAATGAGCAAACACTTTATGTTGGTATAGTCCAGTTTATATCCTGGATCCCCAAGTTTTTTGCATCCATTCTCTGCACTTTTTACCCTGTATTACACAGCTACAGATATTCACAGAAGTTGGACTTTCAAACAGGAGCTAGATTCACATGAAAAAGGGGTTTTCTGGAGAGGCATTTTCTGGAAACACTCAAATTTAAAAATTCATGTATTTCAAAGTAGTTTTAAACTTTCTGTTCTCAGGCCATCTGAAAAAAGCATTTTTTTCCTTTCATAGATGAGAAACTAAGGGTTAATTGAGATAAATAATTGTCTAGAGCAGATTTTTTTTTTCCTCCCCAGTGTCTCTAAACTGGGAAAAAAGTTTTCTGCTTAGTTTCTCTTCATTACAGAACTGTGATTCTTGGAATCTTTTGATAGACTTTATATACATTTTGTAGAAATTCAAATAAAATGTAAATATAAGAAAATAATGAATGCAAGAGTTTCCCTTTTGCATCTAGCATTATTTTACAGGACTGTTCCACTCTTCTGCTGCTGGACCTACTTCGTCAGCCTCAATTTCCTGTCATATTTAACTGCCAACAAAATTCATTTATCTCGGATTAAAGTTTATTTGGTATTTTCAGCCCTCCTAACCTTAATTAATCAATTCAAGGGTTATGATTGTGATAGAGTGCCAACATGATACTTCACTCAAATTAAATGCCAGTTGTTAATAATTTTAAAGTCTCATGCTACTAAAATATGACTTAAAGTAACTGTTTAGCATGTGCAAAAAATACTTATAAATTGTTCTGTACATGCATATGTTCACAAATGTAGTATGTGGGATAATTTCTGGAATTTGTTATACTGATATATATTCCTGCCTGTTGCTCACCACAAAAGCTCTCCTTAAGAATCAACTCTGCTTTGGACCATTAGAGTTTTTATTTTCTTCAGGATAATTTAGTAACACAGCAAGAATGCCACGTGTAAAGTCTGCCTTCAGATCCGTTCAGAGGGTTGCTGACTGTCCTAACCTTATACAGTTGTTTGAATTTTAGTTCGCCCAAACTTCCAGTGGGAGCTCAACTCACCTATGTGTATAAATCCATAGAACAGGCAGATTTTGCTCTTTGTGTGATGCACTGAGATCGCTTTTGGCCTTATTGAGAACTGGTGGTCCTTCCCTTTTCTTTTTCCTAATATTCTGTAGCTCAAGAGACAATTTTCTGTCTACACCTTCATTTCTCTAAGGATTCCTTCAGTGGCTATTTCTTGGCAGGCTCTTTAAAGGCAGAGAGCACCTTTAGCCACTGATCCATTTGGATTTTGGAATGCCACTACAGAAACTTTTGTGGGGGTTTTTTTTTGGCTTTATAGTACCACCAACACAGCAAGATCTGTTAAAACCCACAGAAATATCAAAAATACTGCAGCAATTAACGTTCAGGAAAACACACACAAATTAAATATGTGTCAAGAAACCCACTAAAACAAACAAATTAGTTAGGGAAGTAATGGAAAAGGTCACTATTATGGCTTCCATCAGGGGCATAAATCAGGCCAACATACAGTTTGGAGTAAACAAGCACTCAAATTATACAATGGAACATATGTATGATAAGGTAAAATACATAAACAGCACAGGGAAATATTTTTGTTAGGCCATAGTAGATTCTGAGATTTCAGATACATGTTCACTGAGGAAATGTTTTTATGTATTGAAAATATATAATTCATAGTAAAACCAATGTTGGACTCGTTTGTATTTATGGTAGTAATTGAAATATAAATATAGCACTGCCTACACAGTGTCTGGCATAGCATAATGCATTTACTGTGGAAGTTAATGTTATGGGTGCGGAAGAGCCTGTAATATTTTGTTAGCCTGTTTGGCTATAAATCCAGTGGCAGCATTTATTTTGAAGGAAAATGTTCTTCAGAGCAAGTCACAGACTGTATAGATTTCATGTGCCTGACATTCAAAAATAACTGCAACTGTTGCCAGAAAACATTTATTTGCCTTGTAGATCCTATTTGTTAAAAAATATGTAGGTAGAACCTGTAATGCTGGTTTATTGCCCAATATTTTGCCTTCCAATAATGTCATGGGATCTGAACTGATTAGCTTGTAGGCTGATCCTTTCTTGGGAACAAACAAACTGGATTATTCAATGGGCTGGGGAAATAAGGCTTCGGCCATGAAGGAAAATAAATTCTTCGGTCGTGGCCTGCTGAGACTGACTGGTTTCTTAACATTCTGGAAAACAGAACATGGAAATTCTTGCTTTCTTGGGGGATTAGCACATTGATAGTACCAGATGCAGATCATGTTTGTTCTTCTTAAAGCCATGTAGAAAAGTGGAGGAGCCTGGCATCCTTCTATACCGCACTTTCTGGAGAAAGAAAGAGAGGAAGTTTGGGACTGGATGCATAACTGTTGTGATGAGAAGAAAAGCAAGGGGGAAAAGGATACTGGGGTGTTAACAGACTTTTTCTTTCTTAAGAAGCGTTATCTAGAAGGTAGAAACCAGATCCTTGGGTACTTGGAGCTACTGTTTCAGGCGTGAATTTGTATCCACTGTTGTAAAAGCACAACAGAATTATTTTTTTGTCATTTATAGTAGATAAAAAGCCAATATAAATTAGAATATCCCTTCCCCCACAATATTTTACTATTTCTCCATTTTTGATGCTGATTATTTGAAAACTTTGGAAAGGAAGTTCTGACTTCTACCTTAGGTTTGTACAATATATATAAAATATCTTCCTCAGTCTTGCAGGAGGTAGTACTGGCAGGAAGACAATTCTCCTGATGTGATAGAGGAAGGCACTCAGTGCACCAGAGTAAGAGGTTACTACAAATTAGCAGGGTTTGCTAGCCTTTTTCAAAAAATATGTTTTCCCCAGGAGAACTTAATTATTTTGGGTGTTATTTTGGATTATGCTGACTTTCTTATGATATTTTTAAATAATTGAAGTGAAAAGGATGACATAGTATTTAATCCTATTTATGTATACAAGTGCTTTCCCCTATTCATTTAAATGAAAAGTTAACATAGGTTTAAACAGAGACTCTTTCAATTATTCCACTAGGGAAGATTTCAATATCGTACATGTACCTTATCTTCACTGTAAATCAGATTGAAAAGAGCAAGTCTTCTATTCCACACCTTCCTCTACCTATTTACTTCTGTTTCTGTCATAGTATAGGAATATCCAGTGGAAGAAGAGGAGAAAAAGAATGAGTTTTTGTCAAACTTCCACCAATCAAGAAATGTGCTTTCCAAAAACTCAATCTTTGTACATACTACATAGCACTAGTTAATGGGAATAGTCTGCTAACAATGAACTGCAAGTATTGTTTTCAGGAAAATCTGTATCAGGAGGCAGTTGCAGGCATCTTTTTCTCCCTTACTGAGGGAAAATCTTTGGGATCACTTACTATAAGGAGGTCTAAAATGGAACAAACACAAATCAACAAATGTAAAAGATGTTTAAATCGGTCTACTGTTTCACAGAGAAATTGATTTTGTAATCAGATTTTTTTTTTCTTGAAGCCTGACATTACTGAAGAATAACTTTTCACTTACAGGTTAATCTTTCAGTTCTTAAAACTTGCTAAGGATTTTTAGTATTGAGAGTAGTATCTTGCATATGATTTTGCTAGACTGTTACATAGGCACGTAAGAATAGTCTGGTTTGTGTGCCATTATGATGGATGATTTGATAAGCTGCTCAGATATAACAGAAAGTCTACTGCAATAATGCTTAGGTAGGAAGGCTAGCTAGGAAGTATGGTTAGCTAGTAAGTACAGGCATATTAAATAGCATGAATTTTCAAACTCCTTTTGAGTTTCTTTGTGATTACCAACTCCAGTTTTCTAGCAGAAGGGACATGCACGTATAAAATACTAGTAGCATTTCTTCAAAACACAGTCTTTTACTTTATTGACAATATAATAAGAATATGGGTCTTTTGTCAGATTAGTTAGCTGCAGACTGTTAAAAAATATTGCTTATGATACATACATGTCTTCTAATCCTTTTCCCCATTATATCTGCATTATCTGAGAGAAGTGGATTCCTTGATTATTATTGAACTGCTCTGGTAGGAACTTTCAGCTTGTCCAAGTCTGGTAGATAAATTGGTTTACTGCATCTTCTAGAGTAAAATTCTGCTTCCTTATAGCTATTGCTGTGGTTTCCCGTGACAAAACCTTTTTCAATTATTATGTAAATTATCTCATTTTAAAATATATGTACAGGATATGAATTATAAAAAATTAAATAGTTATGTTTTCAAGTGAGTGTTTGATGGTGAATGATTATTCCTCTCTAAAAGAACTAAGATTATAATTCCAGCTGTCAGGAATTCCAGTTCACAGCAAATGTATAGAAGATTTTAGATCAAACAAAAAAAAAGTATCAATAATTGGAGGAAGATAGAATTTCAAACCTGAAGCTTTTTCCTAAGAAGTAATGAGTGCTGCAAATAGAAAATTGAATTTCCAGGTGAATTGAGACTTCAAAGAAATGCTTGAGTTCAGTAAGATATCATCATACTCCCCGCTTAGACTGACTCACTGTTGCTGAAAGCTGTTGTCATTGGTAGCGGTTCTCTAAGTGTTTGCATGTATATGTGGGCTGTAGGGGCTTTGTGTTGTTTTTTGATGGCCATTAAGTAGTCTGCAGTGAGTCACGATAGGAAAAACAGTTATATCTCATGTTAAAGCCCTGATAGGACCAGACAACAAAAGTAGGAAAGAATTTTCTAGCTCTAACCAGAGCTAGGAAAAGCAAATGCAATCTTATAAAAAGTGTGGTCAGTTCTGCAGTTTTAGGGATTTTTTTAAAAGACATAGGCAAAAACTTAAAAAGAAGAGAAAAATCCAAAATTTCCCCTTACAACAACAACTACTTTCAGATTTAACTACTTCGGGTGAACTGATGTATCTGTGTGGTGTCAGTGAAAAATTACTGAAATATGTAGCTATAATAATTGCAAATGAAGTAATATTAGCCCACTTCTATACTCAGATCTAATGCAAATGGTTGAAATATTTTAAATACAGTGCAATAGTTGGTATATGCCTAAATGAAGCCTGAATATAGCGCCACTGAAATAGCAATATGCTCCAGGTACTGCAGTCTAAGTCATTCATAGCTACATATGAAGCACCATAATTAATTTTGCTCTTTTGACTTACTGTCACACTTTTAGCAAAAGCCTTGCTTTGTTATTTCCTCTAAAAGTATGTAGCTTTTTAAGCTCTTGGTTTTAGGAAGGACTTAGCACTTAACAGGGAACTTCAGGCTTAGTTCTTCACTGGTGGTACACAACTGATATACAGGCTGAAGTTTGTTTTTTCTGCACTGGAAGCATCAACAGTTTAATCTAATGCTTAAAGCATTCTTGGAGCACCTGTACAGTACTCTGAATGTAGCTATTTTCAAGTTGTTTTTATTAGCATATATGAGGAGGAACTTTGCCTTTCTTACCTTCTTGGGTAAAAAATTAGAGCCTATGGGTGTTTGCCATACCGAAGATGTTCTGCTGCTCTATTTGAGTACGTCTGAAGTTTGAGGGTGATGGGCATTAACTAAAAGCAGAGCTGTTGAAAAAGTCCTTGATGATGTTAGAAGTGCTAGGTCTGGATTACAACGTGCTCCTGTACAAAGGCATCACTATTCTTTTAAAACACCTTGTGTAAAACTACATTTCCTTACCAGACAGGTTCTTCTTGATTTTCTTTGTGTGCACACAAAGCAAGGTTTTTTAAAAGGACAATTTGTGTGCATCTTTTTATTTCTAATAGAGAAAGAAAGATTACCACTTTCAATTTTATAGAAAAATGTGGAATGCTGTATAATTAATTCATATTTTTCCTGACTGTGATCCCCCATGTTGAGGGTCAATGGATATTGCATAGTAAAACATTGATTTCTACATCTTCTTGCTACTTTTATTTTTCTTCGTTAAGTGACTTACTATTCAGTGGCAAGATAAATGCTCCCACTGGAATTTTTCTATTAAAAAAAGGTAATTAATTAATTAAAAATTAACATTTATTAGAAAACTGTTTAAAAATAAAAGACAGAGACTGCCTATTCTCACTGGAAATATGAAGAATTCAAGGGGAAAAATTGAGTTTCTGGGACATAGTGCTAGCAACAGAATGTGAATCTGAGAATATAGCATTATTTATCAAATAGGAAATGCAGAGAATATTCTTGTCTACAGCAGAGAGATTGTGTAGTAGTAAATCAAGCCTTGCTGTGATGTTTCCCATACAATTCAATTATATTTTACAGAATGAGTTTATGTGGACTTAGTGAACAGTACTTACACCCAGAAGTCAAGAGGATGTGTCCTTTCTCCAGTTACGGTTGCTTTCCTAGGTCCAAGAAAAGGCATTGAAGGTTGAGTTGAAAGACTCCCTTAACGAGGGAGAATCTGAACAGCACATCTATTCTTATTCCCTTTTTCCCAGTGCTACTCTCTTTATGCCAAGACAAGTTTATCTTCCAGAGAAGCAAAAATGACTAGGGTATCACATTAAATTTGTATAGTTCAGGATGTTTCACCATGGCTCTCATATGCAATTTGGCATGAAGTAGAAAATGTTAGAAGACCTATCTGATACCCTGCTGGGAATGCCAAACACTGACTTGTAGTAAGGGTCTGATGCTAAAAAAAACATAAGGCCTTTCTTGTCATTCACACTTAAAAAGTCATGTTGGAGAAGAAATAAGGACAACTCATCCAATGATTAAGCAGGTTTAGATGGCATTTTATGGACCTTTCCTTTTACTATACACTTCTGGAATTGCCCAGTGTTCTTCATCGGTTAAGTTTTAACTATGACACCAAGTGTAAGTACTTTCTGGTTTTGCTTTTCTTTTTTTAATTTTTTTTTTCCCTCAAAAACCTTCTTTTTTCAGTCAGTCCTGATTCTTGAAAAGATATTACTCCTTAAATTCATATCACATTCTTAATTCCCAGTAAGGTAGGTTTTCTGCCACTGATATCTAGAAATATTCAATTGTGTTATTTTTTCTACCTAATAGATTACATAAAAATTCATTTCTACCCAATTCAAGTTACTTAACTGAAGGTGCTTTGTCCACTCTTTCTATAATAATATATTTGGCGTTGTATTCAACTCTTTCATAAGGTGCCCTCATCATGGAATGTCAGGATACTTTAAAACTTGAAAGAAGATAACTTTGTAGTACTCAAAAAGGGATGGTTAAACTCAATTCATTGTGCTGTCAGGGAACTGAGACGCCGGCACTTTGATATGTAGGGATGAACATTATGCCCTGATCTGAATGGTGCTTTAAAGCCACCCCAATCACTACTTTAGTAGGATAATTTTGTAAGAAGAAGAGGAGAAGGCGTACATGAAAATGTAGGAAAAAATCAAAGAAATTATGCCCCAGAAAATGTGTTAGGGTGAACTTCAGCTATAGGCACTTGTCCGGTGCAAAAAAACCATGAACTGCATAACATTTCAAAGTAAGACTTAAGCAAGACTTAAGTGATTTTTAAGTACTTGTTATGGCCCATTGCCTAAGGGTGAATTCCATCCTTGCACACACACTGCAAATCTAGCTGTTAATTTTTGTCTGCAAGAAGGATTTCGAGACTTCATATTCATTATGTAGTACAGTAAGGCACAGATGGACACATAATTGAAAACTCTCATTCCTGAAAGGAAAAGAAGATTTAAAAGCATAAGTTCCAATCCTCACCGCAGTGTATCCAAAGTGACTCTAATCACTATCTGATTCAGTATGATTTTATCAGGATATACAAATAACATGGGCACATCATCTTTGCTGCAGGTGTGTTTTGTTGGTATTTATGGAATTTTATCTGTATGACGTTGTTTGTGCTCTGTGTCATGTTTCTACATGAATTCTTTGTAGTGTATGCACCTTAAATGTAATTGATCCTGTTCGCTTTTCTGGAGCATAATTTCTTTTTCCCTCGTCTGTGTTTACGAAATCAGATGTTGAATACCCACAGGCAAGGAACCAGACTCCCTGCATGATTATAACGTGGTATTATACAGGTTAGTTCTTTCACAAGTACTGTACATTTTCTATGTGTGTTACTGGGAAGGTTTTTAAAAAGCTGAAAAACTAGGCAGTTAGTTGGAAGAAGGATACTTATTTTCAAAGGCAATAAAGACCATAGATTTTTATGGAATCAAATTTATCTGAGCTTATTACAAAGCTGTTATTACAGCTTACGGCAGGATTTTGCCAACATTTACCAAAGTGCCTTATCTTTATGTATAACTTCGTAGATGTGTAGCAAAAGTCTTTGGCAGCTTATATTTTGGCATTACACCCATCCTCTCTGGTTTCAGCAGCTTGCAAGATCCAATACTTGCTGAGGTATAACAATACAAAATTTTTGAAAGTGAATCCATGTGTATAGTCTAATAACTTATATGCTCGTGTCCTACTGTAAGAGGCAGGAAGTTTTCCGTTTATGCTGTAGTCCCTACCTATTGCTGCTCACTGCTTATACTATAAAGAAGCAGCGCAGCCGTTTCTATTTCAGTACTGCCCCAGCAGCCTGCTGGGTCAGAGCACACTGCTGATTTTTCTCACTGCACAGTTTTTAATCCCGTGCTTGTTTGGATTTCAGTGCCTTCTCTGAACACCCACTTTAATCTTATGCCACCAGCAAGGTCACCTTTCATTTTCCAACTCATGTTCCTGCAGTTCATAGCCTCTTGGAGAGGTTCACACGCCTGCAAAGTCTTAACAGCTGCCTGTGTCTCAAATTCTTTCAAATAAAAGCAAAAGTGAAAACTCAGTTTCTGGAGATCCACATTCAAGCAACAAAGGAAGCCTTCTGCTGAGGTGGACTCTTCCAAAGAACCCCGATGCCCTTGGGAATATGAGCTCCAGGATCCTTGGCAAAAGACAATTTCCTCTTTGCTTTCCCCAGCCAGGACCAGTAATAATGAGACTTCCTAGCACTCTGCAGCTGCCTTTGAGTCTTGCTCAGCTGTTCAAGCTCACCCTGAAATCCTCTCTGATGCTACCAGGACTTGTGAAGTTTTAGATGATATTCTGCAAAAACAGAGCCTTGCACCTCTCTGCCAGCACCGGTTCATCAAGCAGCAGCTTTGGCTGCCTCAGCATCATTTTCACTTAGCACTAGCTTGATATTAAGCTAGTCTTCAAGTTCACAGCAGCAAACTTGTTTGGAGCCATCATCTGCTATCAGGTCATCCTTTCCTGAAGCCAGTGAGAGATCTCAGATACTTAGATCTAGGGATTGCATCACCAGTTTCCACTACCAGCTGTGTGATCTAAACAATCGGGGATGCCATTGATAGAGGCTCTCCCTTGATTCCCTCCATTGCCCATTTGCACCAGTTTTCTTGTATGTAATGAGAAGATGATGCTGAATTTGTGCAAAATGAATGTCTGCATTCGTGTGTTCTGACACACATCTTTCCAACAGTACAAGAAATAACTGTATACGCCTCTTACTTTAAATGACATGGATTTTCATGAAACCATTGACGTGTTGCATCCTGCTTACATTCTCCAGGACGTATTCGCTGTGGGATGCCGAACCAAGGGTCCTTTACCAAATAGACCAGGTTTTTGGAAAGACATATTCCTGGTCTCTTCTTCCCCAGGTACTTAGACTCAGCCTGTCTTGAAATCTCTCTTGGAGCAGAATGCTGCTCCTAGCAGACAGCCATTCTTCACTGGGACAGCTGTGCAAGATTTCCATTGGGCACATCTGCTGTGCTCAATTGACCTGAGTCCTAGTCACACCTTCATCTACAGACACTGTCATGTCTGTAAAACACCTGGAGTTGGGACAACTTTTTTTTTTTGTGGGATTGTATGTCTTTTGTAGGATATTGCTGATTCAGTAACTCTTTAGTGTCACCTATTATAAGTATATATGGACACGCTCTTCAAGAAAGGGGGGTATTTCAATTTGTCCTGGTTTCAGGATTTTCTAGTTGAGCAGTCCGCTTGTACTCTTGCCTTCCATCTGCTTTTGACCTCTCTCTTTTTTGGAAACAACTTTTTATCGAGAGAAACAGAAATAGCAAGAAATGTGCTCCCCTACATATACTATGCATTGAACAGCAGGAGGGTTTGAAACCAGAGTGCATATACTTTCTAAACTGCAAACAAATCTTTCTGATTTACCATAACCAGAAGAATACTCACTGTGTGCATATCCGTGTTGATTATACATCCTGAAGAACACAGTCTAGCTAGAAGAAACTTGGTCATCAGACTAAATGAGAACGGCTACTGAGGCCACCAATGTGCTATGTTTTACTCTGTAGTTAAGTAAAACACTGCTTTGCAACCCGATTTGTTTTGCCCACTTACTGTAGGGACAGCTTGCACCGGACAGGTATCAGCACATAAATATTTATATGTATTACATGAAAAAAAGATAGTTAACTACTGAGAAAATGTGAATAACTAATAGTTTCTTGTAGGGAACGATGGTGTATTTTAGCATTAAACTGTTGTGCTGGTTTTGGCTGGGATAGAGTTAATTTTCTTCATAGTAGCTGGTATGGGGCCATGTTTTGGACTTGTGCTGGAAACAGTGTTGATAATAGAGGGACGTTTTTGTTGCTGCTGGGCAGTGCTTGCCCAGAGCCAAGGGCTGTTCTGCTTCTCCCCCCACCCCACCAGCGAGGAGGCTGGGGGGGCACAAGGAGTAGGGGGGGGGACACAGCCGGGACAGCTGACCCCGACTGACCCGAGGGATATTCCAGACCACAGGACGTCATGCTCAGCATGGGAAGCTGGAGGAAGAAGAAGGAGGAGGGGGATATTGAGAGTGGTGTTTGTCTTCCCAAGGGACTGTCACGGAGCGTGCTGGAGCCCGGCTTTCCTGGAGATGGCTGAACACCTGCCTGCCCGGGGGGAGTAGTGAACAAATTCCTTGTTTTGCTTTGCTTGCGTGCCCGGCTTTTGCTTTCCCTATTAAACTGACTTTATCTTAGTCCATGAGTTTTCCCACTTTTAGCCTTCTGATTGTCTCCCCAGTCCCACCAGGTTGGGAGCGAGCGAGCGGCTGCGTGGGGATTAGTTCCTGGCTGGGGTTAAACCATGACAACTGTGCAGTGGTGATGTTAATTGTGCTTCTGAAGCAATATCTACTCTTTAAAAATTCATGAAATTGACTCCTGAATGCCTAACATAAAGTTCTATTTTACTTCATCACCGTGGTAGCCTGAAAACTATTTTCTTTATGCTAGGCTGACAATTATTATTTTGAGTGGTGCAAAGCTTTCCATGAAATATTTATTCATCTTTTTGTGGGAGGGCAGGTTAAGGTCTGATTTCAGTTTCCATCATTCTTCTGAAGTTTCCAACATGCTTATCTTGTTTCTACTTTCAACCTTGTTATTCCTCTTTTATTTAATGTTTCTGTTTCTTAAAGTTAGTAGGGAAGAACTGTTTTTGTAATGACAGACAAACACTTAGACTCCAAAAGTATCTCTAATCTAATTCTCTACCTTTTTAGCAATAGAGTAAGCAATAAATGTGCAGGGTTTTTTATAAATAAAAATTAACAAAATATAAATTCCTTACTGTTGATGTCCAGTTTAAAATCAGCAGATTAACATAAGTTTATGCAACAAAACAAGCAGGAAATGAAAGAATGAAAAAGATCTTATAATAAGCAAAATATTGAGATCACAAAGAAATTCAGTTTCATGGAAACTATGGTTACAATTGTTGACATATACTTTTTGGTTATATTCAGGGGAAGTGAGTAACCACTTTACATTTTAGTATACGGAGCTAGCTTAGCAGTCCTGCAAAATAAAACTGTGTCTGTTTTATACATGCAGAAAAGATTCGTAAGGGTAATAACATGGAGGGGGTGCTTTTCTGAGGTTTGACATCTTGACATCATCTCAGGCACCATCTCAGAAATTTAAACTAATTTACTCATAAACTTAAAATTACACTCTTTTCAGTGGAGAATAGAAAAAAATCTTAACTGAATACATGGTCCTCTATTATTAAAACAACAGATGGTAAAACTGCATTTGAGAAGCTTAATCAACGGAAGTCTTAAAAAAAAAAAGTAAATCTAAGCATATCTGATGCAAATCTAGTCATAATGTTGATGCAGGAAAAAGTAAGATAGGATTTGTAAAACCTGCTTTAAGAAAAAAAGAAAAAAATAATGTTTAAACAAGGCAAGATATAAACAGGATAGCCCAATAAACAGAAACAGGTGCTTTACAAAAATAAAATCCAAGGTGAGGATAACAACCCCTCCATCAAGTCATTGTAGATCAAAGCCTAGCAGACTCTACGGCTGGGCCAGGTGAGGATTCTTCCCCCAAGAGAAGTCTCGAGGAGAACTCAGACTGCTGTTCTATTCTGCGGTAAACCTGCTCCTGGTGTAACACATAGAAGAACATAAACCTGTGAAGTGTGAGTAAGGGACCTCAAAGTGATCTTTAAAACCATTTTTTTTTAGTTGGAGAACATTATGAAGAAAGCAATTAAACTTTCTTAATGAATGTGCACGTTTATCCAGGAGCGACTGCAGGAGCTATTAAGGTGGAATGAAACATAAACATTTGTCAAGAAGAGGAGTGTTAATATATTATGTCACATATATTTTTGTATATATTCATGAAATAAGCCATACTTCTCTTGGCCTTTCTTTTGTTTGTGATTTGGCACATAAAACTAGGCAATAAATAGTAATGTTTCTGAAGTTGGGAGTGAATGAATTGGAGTCTCTTCTCAAACAGTTAACACAGATGATCTGACATGGAATGTGACTCAATACAATTGATATTAATGGAGAGCAGAGGATCAGCAGATGCAAGAAAATTTTTGTTTTCTGCTTGACTAGAAGCAAACACAACAATGGCATCTTGTTAGAAGATTAATATAGGCCTCCAAAATTGTGTTTATAGTGTAATCATGTGTGTACACAGAGTGCACAGAACAAACAGCACGTTCTTGGTGAAGAGATGAAACTGAACTGATATTTGTGACACTAAACAATTGGCAACAGTCATACTGTGAAATAAGATGTGTCGGATCAATCTTTGGAAATGTTTGAGGGGTATTGTTCAACTGGTGAAGGTGAATATCAAGAAATCAGTCCAACCTGTGTATGTCCTCATACTGAGGGAAGGTAATAAGTGGTTTTATCTGCAGTGTGGTCTAAAGGATGAATTCTGACCAAGCAATCTTTCATCAGTCGCTCCTATTTCAAGCCGGATTACTGAGACTGGGAACTTAGGTGGAAGCTTCAGCTGGCCTCACATAAAAACTCAGCACCCTTGAATTGTACCCAATTGTCCAGTGGTGAGATACTGAGATATTTCATCCTTTACACAACCGTTATGGACATATTAATTACCATCTATACTTTCTGCTCCGTTCGGAGGGTTTCTTAGATAGTATTCCCCTTATCTCCTTCCTAATTCTTTTGGTGTCTGACCCAAAATGGGCATAATGTTGTGCAAATGAGGAGCACCAAAAAATCTTTTTGCAGGGACTAAAGTTTATATTCATCCTGAGGACTTTACTTCCCATTTGAGGTACTTTTAAGTAAAAGACTAAGCACATTTCACAAAACTCTGGAAGCAAGGAAGGATAGATGGTCGATTTCATGGTTATTTTAACAAGTATCCTGGTAGCTAGGACTATTGCTCAAGAGCTATAGGAAACTCAAAATCTTTTTTTATTTCCCTGACTGAGCACATTTCCGTATATACTGTCTAGACTTCTGGAGGTAGTCTTGAAGGAAGTGCCTCATTTTTTTTCTGTTGAAGCTGTTATATCTTTCACAAGTATTTTGATTTTAAGCCAAAAGAAGAAAATGAAAGTCATCTTGTAATCTGATGATGAGGGTCTCATTTGTTATTTCCAAGTTTTCAGACTTGTCTCAGTGTAATTCTGCACTCTAAGAGGCCAGAGAAAGGATATGAAATTACGTGCATCTTTCTCAGACAATAAGGCTTTGCTTTCAACTCCCATAAGCTCTTTTCTGATAGCTAATATCAATCTCCCTCTTCATCAGATAGTAAAAATTAACTTCAATTTCAGAACTAATTTTGGGTAGACTGTGGCAAAAATTCCTGTCCAGTAATGATTAGCAAACCTAGCTTGTTGCTAAGGTGCCATAGGTTAGGCATAGAAAAGTTAAAATATTTATAAGCTTGTCATTTAATTTCCCAAGTGCTTCATTTGTGGTAGGAGAGAAGATTCTGGATCCAACTTCCAACTTTTCTTTCAGTTTAGAGAAGCTATACACATGAAATATATATATATATATATATATACACATACACACACATACATATAATGTGTATACACATATGTGTGTGTGTATAAATGTATTGATAAATGTTTGTGGAGTTCCTGGTGAGTCAGTGCCAGCTCATTAGCACATGCACTATTACTGATTCATTCATATCAATAATATGGCCAGTTCCTGAGCAGACATGTCATCACCTGCCTGATAATTGACTGTCTGATGACTGCTCTCTTCCTAAACCCCTATCTGCAAAGTATTTCCATGTTGCTACTTTCCAGTTCATTTCTTACCTTCTTATATTTAAAAAAATGAAAAAGCAAAACCAAAGTCATAAATCCTTACCAAAATTCAACTTGCCGAGAAGTTCAGATTGCATCTTATATTTAAGTGTCATATTCTTCCATGCAGTGTTTGAAGATGCTTGAACATTATAGAGGTCAGTGCAATAACAGAGATTTTAGAAAAAAACTGTGATTTTACTTTAAAGGAGATGCAGATTTGGTATGTTTTACATGACTTATCCTGTTGTAGTTTTTTGGACAACTTTTTTTTTTTAACTTAGGAAAGAAAGTGATTTCTCCTATCTATCCATTACAAAAGCAAAAAAGAAAAATATATAATCCAGGCATTTTCAGAGAGACCTATTTTTGCCTAAACTTCTTCCTAAAGTCTCTTCAGAAATATTACACATACAATGTTTAACAGACGCGTTTCTAGCTGCTTCGCTTCTGAAAGGATATGTCTGTCTTTTAATTTCAGATGTGGTGTTCTTTCTCCTTAAAGGTATTTAAGTATGTTCTCAGCTCCGTTTTTTTTTCAGATAGAGTAACTGTGCTTAAAAAAAAAGACAAATTTCTAGATGACTGGTTCTCAGACGGGTCTGAGCTGGCTTGGGCAGCAAGAGGGCTGCTCCTCGGGGGCTCTTTCAGCAGTTGTTTTGAAGAGGTGCTGCTGCTTCTCTTCTCTGCCGGCTGACTCCCATCCCTGTGTAGCATTAACCCTCCGGTCCTGTCTACCGGTGCCCCAGTGGCTTTTCGTTGTTTGTAATTACTGCTCTTTGCATGATTGCAATTGTTATCCTTTTTTAAATATGGAGTTTCACGACTAGTTGGAACTGTTCTAAAACCTCGGTACTTTCAGGAGAGGCAGTCCCTCTAGTGCAGCAGCTCTGGCGATTTTTCTGCCATAGTGAACCCTACAGGCGCCTTGCTCTGCCTAAGGAGTAGCCCTACCAGGAAAGAAATAAACCAGGGAGAGTTTTCAGGTGGACCACTAAAACAATCCAAGCCTTCATGCAACTTATGCTTGCATTTATCTGTAAAGGACAAAAGGAGAAAACGTGCTAAAAAGCTCTTTTATGATTCAGAGTATTCTCAGGACTGAATTAGCACTGCGATTGTACTTTTTAAACCAAAATATAAACAGGACATCATCTACATCTCTAAGGTAGAGATTCGATTTGGAATTGAGCTTTTCTGTATACTCAGTTACATTTGAGATCCCTAAAATAGTAATTAATTGCTTAGGAAGTGTTCCTCTAACAAGCAAAATATTTAATTTAAAACTAAACTCTCCTATGGATCTTTTATTTCTACTCTACTCGAGTTAAGTCTTTAGTAATATAGAATAAACCTTGGAATTGCTTTTCAAGCTTGTGCACTAACTTACAGCTCAGATTTTTAAAAGCAAGCTATTTTCAAATTCCTCTGAGAGCTTTTTTAGGAAATATTTTGTTTTCCTTGAAAAAAATTGAATCCCACATAACCAACTTTTTTCAGACTAGGCTGTTTCTGATATTCTGACAAAGACCAGACATACAGTAATTCATAAATATACAAATTTTCTCTAATCTTATATTTGGAAAAAAAGTGTTTCCCAGAAAACTGTTGCGAACCTAAGCAATTTTTAAATTGTGTTCTTCAGGAAGCATAATTTTCACTTGGTTTTATGTTTATCAAAATAAAATGTTATTGTACTTAAATTCATCTAATCATAGCTTTTAAGTCTGATCTCATCTGGCAAGGAATTCCATATGCTCTCAAAGGAAACATTTTCTAGATGGAGGCACATTAGGAAAGCATTTAATTATGTGTCTGAGATCACTCATTCTCCCAGTGTAGTATAATAAATCTGATTTACTCAAATCTACAGTTAGCAAATGCCACTGTCGTTACACAAGCAATATGGTGACTACATTTCTGCTTCAGGCCTAGGCAATGTTTTAAAAAATTCAATATCTCATTTTGCTTCTCCTTAATATCTCTTCCTAAGTAAGTAGCTGATAAGTCAACATAAGAATTCATCTTGCTCCATGTATCTGTACATCGGATTGAGGGAAACTGAGAATCACACAGAGGTTAGAGGAGAAGTCTTTGTGTTCAGAAGATCATTAATGCCTGCTCAAAACTCCAAATCTGTCCTGTGAGCTCTGCATGGGTGTGCATTTTACTAGTAGTCATAGATAAGGCACTTCTTGGCACTATTACAAGGGTCTGTTTGCAGGGGTAGTTTCTGTCCATGCATCTGTTTGTGAGAAAAGATAGTAACATTTGGATGCTTTTTTTTTTTTATATGAAATTTGTTTAGGATCCTACCTATCTAGGGACTCCATCCTATCAAAGAGTTGCAATTGCCACTGGGGGCTAATTTAGATCTAGCTTGAAGCCTGAGTGACTGTGGTTTGTGGCTCCTGAAGAGTTAATTAGAGAACACCAAGAACTATTCTCCTCTCTTATTTAGATAACAATTTGACACCTTTATAAATTCATGAGCTGAAATTGCTCTGCACAATTGCACAATATCCTATTTTTCATTCAGCACTGTTTCCATTTTCCAGTGCCCTGTCTGACTTTGCTCATAGTTTGGAAAGTAGCGTGATGCATCATTTATGCTGCCTTCCACTTTATTGACTGATGGCCTTCTTCGCTGTCAATCATTTCATTGCATTTTGTCAAAAATAATGTGAAAAATTTAGTTACTGATATGACGGAAGTGCATTCACCTGTAAACAAGTGCTTGAGACAGAAATCAGAAAGAATGGTTAGCTAAGGTCATTTCAGTTATGACAAAGACCTAAATGGAAGTCAAATGCTAGTATCCAATTGACAAAGTGACAAATACAGTTTCCTTGTTTGACTGGAAAAGCACATTATCAGTAATTAATAAGAAGGTTTTTTTCTTTTGAAAGCGGTTCGGTTTAATGGCATGTGACCTACAGCTCTATGCAAAAGGCACTGATGTAAGGTCACTATATGAGCTGACCACGGGACTGCCTAATTGCCTATCTCCTGCGCAAATCCGGAAGGGCTGTATTCAAACACTAACTAGCCCATAGCAGATACATGTCGGAGAGCAGCAAGTTCAAGGCTGCTCCTCAAGGGACGAACTGGGAGCTGAGAGTGACTATAGCACCCCGTCCTTACTGACCAGGGCGCCTGAGCTGGGTTAGGGGAGCCATTCAGGCTCCATCCAGGGAGTTCAGCCAGGAGCGCTCTACTGGAGAAAAAGCCACACTGTGGGTCCAAGGTTCGTCAAGGAGGCAGAGCCAGAAACGGGACCGGGGACGGCACACCCGCAACGTAGGTCAGGCCGGGTCTGGGAGCCCAGACCCAAGCTTAAATGGAGCTCCTGAGCCCGTGGTCTGAAGGTCTGAGTGGAGGCTCCCCGCGAGGCTGGTGGGGGCCTCAGGGCCATGAAGGCCTCTTCATGCAGTCAGGGCCCTGAGAATAAATGTATGACGTCAAAGGAATGTTGCATCAGGCTTCTCCCTGCAATACAGTGCAAGGCGGTACCGAGATAGCTGTTTTGCCCGAGGATGCATTATATAGCTATCAAAGGTCAATGACGAGGCCTACGCAGGAATATCTGAGGGTATTGCTGCGTTGTGCTTTAAACTTTGATGACAGTTCAGTAGCTTATACCTTTACAAATCCTGTGGAGTACAATGGATCAAGTGTGTTCCACCAAGCACATCAAGTGTTTATAGAAGTCCTGGTTGCCTCTGACATCTCTTGCCAGATTCAACTCCAGGTGGGCTTTGGCTTCCCTAACCATGTCTGTGCATGCTTGGACAGCGCGGGCAATCCCAGACAAGACTTCCCGAGCCCCCAGCCTGAGCTGAAATGGAGCCTCTGGTGAGAGGGGTTGTGTGGGGTGGATCATAGGTGAGGCTGGTCAGGACCAGTAGGGCTTAGAATCATAGAATCATAGAATCATTCAGGTTGGAAAAGACCTTCAAGATCATCGAGTCCAAACATCACCCATGCTCACTATACCATGTTACAGAGTACCCCGTCTATGTGCTTTTTGGATACCTCCAGGAATGGTGACTCAACCACTTCCCTGGGCAGCCAATTCCAATGTATGACAACCCTCTCAGTAAAGAAATTTTTCCTAATATCTAACCTAAATCTCCCTTGCCTCAGCTTGAGGCCATTTCCTCTCGTCCTATCTTCAGTCACCCGACAGAAGAGACCAGCACTCACCTCACTACAACCCCCCTTCAGGTAGTTGTAGAGAGTTATGAGGTCTCCTGTTACTGCCCTCAGAGCCCTGGTAAAGATATCAGAGAATACATCACTGAAGGTAGAAATCCCCCTTTTTTAAACCGTAATATTTAATTATTTAGATTCCAATACTACAGCCCTCAGGAAGATAAACCGCCTGTGAAAGTCAATGGTAATTGTGCTAGCATCAGGTCTGGAGAATCAGCGCCGGAGACTTTTGAGAAAGGCAGTTTGTACATTGAGAACGAAAATAATTCAAACTTTATCATTGCATTAAATGTTTTAAGTGTTTTATAGCATTCAAACAACCAAGAGTAAGAGTTACATTTTAAATCAGGAAGTCTAATATCACTGCATGATAAGAACGATAAAAAGGTAGGAGTGGGAATGTCAGTAGTTTGTTTTGTTTGGTAGAAGCTGGTTACAGGCACTATCAAAACGTTAAAGCAAGCGGAATGAGGTATTAGCACATGACCCCAATTTTTATATCCCCAATTATTAATAAAAGTAAGGAACTTTCATGTGAAAAGGCCCATCCCTGTGCCCTCTGCACTCACAGTGAAGTCGATCTTTGTTGAACCCTCATAAATTTTTGACGAGCATATATGTGGGGTCCAAATTATGTGTACCTTTCCTCAGGAAAAGGGACCAACAGAAGATTTTGAAAGCACATAAAATCTCTTGCATTGCATGTGAAATTAATTCACAAAATATTCCACCTCCGCACACTGCCTATATTTTAAACTGTGAGTCATTTCAGTTATACAACAAAAAAAATGTTGTAACATTGTTCATACCCTAGCAACACATTAT
>JANXJC010000029.1:3277299-3295519 GCA_027564655.1 Leptodon cayanensis
TGCCCGGGGGGAGTAGTGAACAAATTCCTTGTTTTGCTTTGCTTGCGTGCCCGGCTTTTGCTTTCCCTATTAAACTGTCTTTATCTCAACCCACAAGTTTTCTCACTTTTACCCTTCTGATTCTCTCCCCCATCCCACTGTGAGGGAGGTGAGTGAGCAGCTGTGCGGTGCTTAGCTGCTGGCTGGGGTTAAACCATGACAATTATTAAAAAATTTCTAGTGTAATTTATTTTTGTCAGCTAGTGAGAAGGAATACTAGTCCTGAAATCAATGCAGGAATTACAAACTGAATTAACCTTAACAGAACATACACCTCACTAGGAAGTATTTAACACAAAATTAAAACCTGCTTTATTCAAAAAATAACAATTTATATTTTTCAACCTACTCTAACTACAAATTGTCTCTGAAATGTATGGATTTCTGAGAAAAGCAATGCCCTTTCCTCACTGGTGCATATTCACAGTGAATTAGAGCAAATATTTTACAGCCCACAATGTTTCAGTTAGCACTTTATATTTTTAACTGGTTTGTCAATTTACCTTATTGTATTTTTCATTCTTAGTCACTGTTCAATTGATTTCTATTCCCGTTTATTTTGCTTTAAAAAACCCACGTTCATACAACATGTTGATATGGTTTCTTCTCCCTGCATTCAGCCCAAAGACACTGAGAGCAAGGCAGTCAACCTTATGAATGTTTTGTCCAACTGGAATTTAAGCATTGTTTCAGTAATTGATTTTATAGTGAATTCTGTGTTGGTTGCAACAACTTCTTTGAAGGGAAACATTCTGTTGTGTTGTATAGAACATATAAATATTAGCATAAATTCCAGACACTTCTGTTGCTTAAGACTACCCTGTAATAATTCATAGTCTGTAACTGTGATAAGTAGTAGTGGTTTTGTAAGAATTCACATAAATGTAAGTTACTAGTAAAGCCAAGTGTTTTACTTTGAATCTACAATTATTACAATTAGTGGATATTAGAATCTAAAAATTACTAAGAATATGCTTGCCGTATCAAGAAAATACGTTAGGACAGCTCATTTTTCAGACACTCTGTTGGAAATCTGTGCTATTCTATAAGATTATTTTTCTGTTTCCTCTGTGTAACAAGGGATATGCAGATCCACAAAGGAAGTTTAAATAGAACAACAAAAAAAAAGTAAATAAAATAAAAAGGAAATATGTCATTATAATATTCAGTCCCATACATGTGATATCTTAGAGGAGCTCTTAAAAGGAAGATAAGGGAAACAGAGAGCACTGAGAACTGAAGAACAGGGTCAGCATGTTGTCAGAGATTTTAAACGTTTCTTTTCCTCCTGCCCGAGTTACTTTAATCGGCGAACCATACACCAGTATCATTATTAGGTAGTATCAACAGGGCTCACGGAAGCTGGAGTAAGTAAAGCTACTAGCTTAGGCTGGGATTGGGCATCCTCAAAGAATAGCTCATTCTGTCACTGGCAAGATATTCACCCTCGTACCTTTGCTGGATCACGCGGCTAAGTCTGTGACAGCTGCTGCAGAATCCTGTTCAGCAAGCGAAGCGAGCTCTGCAATGCCAAAACGGGTTTGATTTCACCTCCAATCCCTCTGGCTAAGCCAAATGTAAAACAGCGCAAGGCTGCGTTCCCCATATCCCTGCACACACGGTTTTTCCACGGGGCTGCGTCGAGTACCTCAACACCAGTGGTACGTGCGGCTCCTCGGGTTCGCTCCCATTTATTGACTTTTGTGATGGGTTTGGCCCTGGCTGGAGGCCAGGTGCCCACCAAAACCCCAGCAGGACAGGGGAGGGAAAATATAAATAAAGGCAGGTGGATATCTGCTCCCCCATGGACCTCCCTGGGCTGGGGGGGGGACAGCCTGCCTCACCAGGGTCTTCATCACCACGGGCTGCAGGGGAATCTCTGCTCCGGCGCCTGGAGCATCTCCTCCCCTCCTTCTGCACTGACCTGGGGGTCTGCAGGGCTGGGGCTCTCACATCTTCTCACCCCTCTCTACTGCTACAGTTGCACAGGGTTGGTTTTGTTTTTTTTTCTCTTTGTCCTTGTTTTGTCTGGTCTCTGAAGATGCCATTTCTGCTAGTCACTGCTATCCCTTGGACAACACAGGGGGAGCAAGGTCCTTGGGCTTTTCACTCAACGAATTGTGCTTCAGCAGTCACTTTGCATTCATTCCTAAAGCAATGTCAGACTTTCATCCCACCCTGATTCTTGATTAAGAGATTAATTAACTTTCCTGTTTATTTCTCTAATGCAAACCATCCAGACAAGTACTGCTAACATCATCATCCATGAAACAGGAATTTGAGATCCTCAGCTAGATGTTTTCTTGTGATGTAACCGTTCAGAACACAGGGATTCAGAGAAGAAAGAAATGTTTTCCAAAGACTGTGAATCCACGTACAAATTAGTCTTCCAGCCCAGTCTTTCTTCTTTTCTGTGGTTCTTTACACGTATGATTTTTGGTTTCGAGGGAGATGGAAATGGCAACCCATGTAAGCCAAGCACACACGCACGCAGCAGTAGAACACAGCACACTTGGCTACATTACCTACAGGAAAATGGTGTTACTCTCAAGGGGCAGAACACAGCTATGTCTACTGTAGAAATGTGTAATCTCTCTGTAGAATATAATACTAGCTACTGGTAAGTAATGTTTCTTTCCAGATTTACTGCATCATGGAAGTTATATTCTGCTATTTAGCTTACGTTTCTTGAAGGCTCAGGCTTGCTTGCCATGCACAGTTTGGATATATTCATAGGGGTCTGTTTTCCCTGAACTTGGATATGTACATACCCTGCTTAGGAACATGATAAAAGGAACTATTTAAACTCCTTTTGACATGAGTCTGTGCTAGTGCACCACAGGAGTTACAAAATAATAATAAAAAAAATTATTATGCCATTATATTCAAACTCTTAACACAACAGTACAGCACTAGGGTGTAATGCAGAAGACAGATGGATTACCTAAAGCACTTCACAGACATTACTACTAAAATACACTATTTGATATTACTTGTTAAGCTCTATTTGAGTAAGGTGCTTTTTAGCAATATAACTGAATTCACAGTAAATGAATAATTCTGTCTTTAATTCTGCCATAACTTTCTGTTTCTAAGCATTGATATTGCTGCCTTGTCTAGACATACTGTGTCTTGACAGTAGAGATGTGAAATAGTACCAATAAATACCTGGTCAGGGAAATAAAAAAGAAAAATAGTGTTCTTTTCTGGGAACTGATAATTTCTCAGGTAAAACATCAGGAAGTGTTTCTTTTCTTCTGCATAAAACAAGCTTCCCATTAAAAAAAAGCTAAGTCAGAAAATAAAAGTAATAATGTCCATGTTCTATACCTTGGTATTACACAGCATGCTTGAGTGCTTGTGTCTCCACACGGAGGAGGGTGGGAATAAAAGGCAGAGGTAGGAGAAGGAGGTGCGGAACACTTTTGACAGTGGCAGCAGATTAAAGTGACTCTGAAAATAAGGACTCGATTAGGAATGTGTTCTTAACCAATGGCGTGTTTTCACATCATTTTCCCTTCTGATTTGAAAGTATACTCATGGAAACATGCTTTTCTTTAGACTTCTTTCTTTTTATCAGTCTGAATTACTAGCAGCAGTCTTGTAGAACTTACCGAGCTGATGTAGCAGTCCCGTAATCGCCTGCTACTTTTATAAAGCAGTGAATTACGTCATTGTGGCAGTTCATTTACCAGTCTGATACGGCAAGTCTACGTGCAGTGGGTTAAGACGTGACTGCTGTTAAGTGCTTGCCTTGCCGCTCCGTCAGCGTTACCGAGACGTGTACTTGAGCCGCGGGCTCTGCGGCTCCCAGCCCCTTGTCTTGGTACAAGCTGCCCCAGTGGGACTGGGCGGCCTGGGGCCGGCGCGCCAGTCCCTCTCTGCTGGCTGCTGGGGGGTTGTGATCGTTGGCAGAGCAGCAAGGAGAAAAGTTGGTGCTTGCAGGGCCTGAAATTGTCGCTGCTAGTTCTGTCAGTGAATATGTTAGGTTCGTCGTATCTGAGGTGCTAAACAAAGGCTTCCTATTTACTGCAGTGTACTTTAAATCAGGTGGCGTACAAAAAACCTGCTACAAGGAGTTAAGGCTTTGGTCTGTTGCTGCTAGAAAATGAAACAAAAGAAACCCGAACAGCTGTATGGTGAAATATGATTCAGTTCTGTCATAACATACTACATCCACACAGGAGTTAATCTCAGTAATGCTGATTACCATGTGCTTGACTTTTAGGCATCCTGCCACCCGCTGGTCTCCTTTACGTGTGTTTAAGACTATACTATAAAGCTGCTGATCGCTTCTCTTAAATAGAGATGTCTCACTTCTACCCTCCATCAGGATCTAAGTATCCCACCCCCCAGGGTTCCCAGGTATAGATTCTCTCTCTTCTGGAGCTGTGTCTTTTCTGGACAGAAGGGGAGAGCTTGATGTCATCCTTTGGGTAGCCAACAGGGAAGATAAGCAGGGTATTGACTGGCAGGGAGAGAAAAGTGGTGGAGCAGATGACAGATAGAACGGGTGTTAGGTAGACACAATACCTCACGGTCTTGTGTAGCACTAAGCATGTTACTAATAGCACAAAACACCATGATAAATATCATAAATGTCTGTGCTGTTATATTCTATATTGAAACGTATGTTGAAAGCTGTTGCTTGGGTCCTGCCTCCCGCAAACACGTGGGACTTGCTTAAAACAAGTATGGTAGACAAGTGGAGCTATTTATAAAGGAGTTCATGTTTCCTCCAATTGCCAATGGAGTGATGAGATTTTTGTTCAGAAATATTAAATGAAGAGATGCTGGAAGTGAGAACTTTGAAAACAGAGTACATACTGAGGCTCTGGGGTCTTGAAAATACGGTTTTAGGCTCCAGATGCTGAAAGCAGAAAGAACGCAAAGATCGTATATGTTAAATATGGATTTTTTTTTTAACCATTCATTTTCTAATACCTTTACTTTTTTCGCAATTGCTATGTCTCTCTTCTATTAAAAACTGTGTTGTATTTGAGCCTGTTTCTAAGCTTTTCCATTTCCTTGTGACATAGCCAGCCATGATCTCAGCCTTTGCTGTGCAGGAACTGTATCACCCAGGCTGAGAACCATGCTGAGAATTTGATGGAGCGGGAAGAGTGAGAGACAGAGCTATATGTCTGAAGCATGTTTAACCCACTGCAAACATCAGCAATACTCACTGTTCAGTGCACTCTCCTCATGCCTCTGGCAGCTGGTGGACTTCTCTTCTACTGCTGGGATTCTTCATAACCAAGTCTTTCACCTCCCATCACCGTCACCTTCAACTTCACCATCTCCTTCCTCCTGGCCCACACTTCCCCATCAAAAGAAAATAGTATATGAAAGCTACCTCTAAATTCTAACTGCAATAAGGTGTGTGTGTAGGGGGGGTTCTTTGTTGTTTGGTTTTTTTTTTCTTTTACTTTTTTTTAATTAGAAAGATCTTGAAATGAATTTCAGAGATACCGTGTGGACATGTCTGCTACACAAAAATAGGTTAGACACTTAAAATGTGATGTTAACTAGATCTGAATAGGATAAATGTTTGATTGCACTTATATACAATGAGGGTAGTTATGCTGGCTGATAGAGGACTTCTGAGGTGATGGACATCGTTTAAGTCAGATGGAGCTGTTGCAGTATCTGAAAATGCCAAGTTCTTCAATTCCCATTAACATTTATGTGTCTAATAGGAAGCAAGATCTACAGCTTTTTCACAGAAGGCATTCACTGTAGAACTAAAATTAATTACTGAAAACATAATAATTACAGACAATATTTTCTGTGTTCTGGACAACTTATTAGAAAGATCAAGATATAGGTCAACACTGCTTTCTTGTTGCTGTATTTATTTTAAGGGCTGTGGCTGGGACTTGGGGATGCATGGGATACATTTGAGCTAGTAGTATCTATACCCTATTCTGCGTGTATCATAACTGTATACAACTTTTGTCATTTCCCCTCCCTTCCTTTCTCTCTCCTCCCTTCCTGCTTTCCTTTCCTCCCTGCCTTCCCTCTTCCCTTCCTCCACTCTCCCTCCCTTTGCCCCTTCCCTTTTTTTAAAATATATTTTCCCATAGAACTTGAATTTAATATACCCATTCTATGCATTGTATAGATTTGCTTGGCCAATAAATGGTCTTTCTGTTCTTCTGTTAGCGGGGATGGGGGGGGAAGAAGACGAGAGCGCCTTTCCCCGTGCCTGCTCAGCTGGAGAATACTGAACTGGAAAGGACTTTAAGTTGCTTTTGCCATTAGCAGTAAACATATTTCCAAATAAAAGCTCACTGAAAATCATCAGCTTACTAGGTATTAAGTAGATTGTACATTGACCTCCAGCTACTATCTTTAGATCTACATACCTCAATAATGAATCACAAAGAATCCCAGATACAAGCACTTTTCCTCCAGAAAGGAGAGGAGACAATGATTTGCCTGTAAAATTTATTTAGCAGACCTAACCGTCTCGGTAAATTTATCTTTCCTTCAGAGGGATTGCCGGTTTCAGCTGTATAATTTGAGACATCTCAGATATATATTCTACTTGTTTTGGGGTTTTTTTCTGCTACAATGCCACTAAAGGCTAGTGTTTAATAATTAGGTACTTGCTTCTAACATGCGTGAAGGAAAGATAAAGGTGAAGTGGATAGAGACTTCTGACATGAGATTTAATTCTGAAAATCATCCTTGCTTGGGGGTATGAAGGAAGTGCTTTTCACTTCTTTTTAACGTAAATTCTGGATTTCTGGAGGAAGCTCCTTTGCAGAAAAAGTCTTGGCTTCAGGAATAGGAGGAAATTTAAGCTCTGGTTTTGAGTAGTAGGGTCTTTTTTCAGCTGGTCCTGATAGCCTCCAAAACTTTGTTCTGATACTTGATATAGACTGAAACTTAAATAATGTTGTAAACAACATAAGAACAATCAACGTGACAAGAAGCAGAAAGTTAAACAAGTATGTTTAGGCCTTATATACTTTTAAAACCTTATCCTCAATCAATTTGACGGACACTGAAAGGAGCAGTGCCCTCTTTATTTGTTGCTGTTCTGAAAGAGAAATACCAAAATGTCTACTGTACTAATTGGGTAATTCCTGCTGTTTCATTGACTTCCCCTTTGCCAGCATGCTTCTGGATACTGCTTTAGCACATTGAATCAGCGCTACCGCAGGCGGTTTTTTACTTTCTAAATTAGTTTTCTGCATTCTTTACCTCCCGTTCCCTAATGGGCGTGGGGAGGTTGGAGGAGCAGCGGCCATCACGTTGTGGAGAGCAGAGTCCAGCACAACGCACAGAACGCATAAAAAGCGCATTGACGAGGTCCTCTGTACCATGGTCTGGTGGGCATGGATGATGGTTGGACTCGATGATCTTGAAGGTCTTTTCCAACCTGAATGATTCTATGATTCTATAACACGCAAACTTCGGCTCTGTCACCGGGCTAGGTGATAAGACGCGAATTACTGAGGAGCAGAAAGCAGTGGGCAGAACAATGACTGCAGAATTGCTGGGTTGTACAGCCAGCCTTGCCACTGACTTTTTATAGACTTTTTTAGAAGCCACTTTATCACTACTGCCCCAAGCTTATTTATCTACAAAATAAGACTAATGATTCTTTAAGTCATTCCCATAAGATAAGTCTCCATGTTATTTTCAAACTGCTTTCATTATTGATTGCCTTGCATAAACGACAGCAGTGACAATTTGTTTTTAGCAACCTAATTCTGTGGAGTATGCAGTTGGTTTTCCCTCTCTTGGGTGTGTATTTTTAGTTAAACCTAATTTGTCTGTGAGACGCGATGCTAAAATAGTAACTGCAGAGGTTTACACAGGGAAAAACAATAGTATTTTACAAGCTGGCAAACGATTTACTGGAATTCGAGCATTTAATCTAATTGGCTACCAAATGTTCTTATGGTTATTTAATATATTTAATCTAGTTAAAAATTGACATTCTGATATTCTATAAATTATTGTAAAATAAATCAAAATATGTAATATAATTTTTGTCTGTTATAGAGACAAGCAACAGTTCATACACTAGCAATTAAAATGATGCTTTAAAAAGTAAATAATAAGAATCAAGGAAGCTAAGGCCAATAAATAAAATCACCATAATTAAACCTTTCCCTGAATTTTTGATAGATTAACAATTTTCAATATTTTTTAAACTACCATCACAAATAAATAAATGAGCTTGTACAGTGGCAGTTTTGAGCTTGGCATTTTAGAAAAACTTGAGTTTCAAAGGGTTTTGACTCAAATTCAAACCCAAGCTTTTCCGAGTTACTGTAGCTCAGATGTTTGTTTCTAAACATTAAAAGGTTTGCAAGAATTGTAAAATCAAAATATCTCATTAATCTTTGCAAGTTTATATACATTTTTCAGGAGTTTTTTCCCCAGTGTCAACCAAATTTTTGTATAATGTTATTGTACAGATATAAAGTTTCTGTGTTTAGCACAACTCTCTCTTCATGTAAGGCAATAAAATAACACTAATGAACAGGAAAAACTCTCAACCGTTTAACCTTGCTTCAAATGTCAGGGGTTTCAGCAAACAACGTTTCAGAAAATAAGTGCAGTCAGTGTAAGAAGAATTGGCTTCACTGAAATGAAAAGCAAGTTTAAATTTTCCTAGGTGATCTCTGGTCAAGTGTACTTCCAAGTGAACTGTTGCTTACCTGTGATTCAGGTCGGAGTTACTCATTAGTAAATATATACTACAAATCAGTATATTAACATTATATATATAAAATGTGATGTTAAAAGTTTCCTATAAAACATACTGATAGAAAGGTCCTACATTTTACTAATAATCATATTTTTAATCATGTTTTGACTGTTTAGTTTTTTAATAGCCTTTTGTGAGCAACTGTTCAGGAGTTAATTTTACTTCTAAAATCATGTGCTGTATTTTATGTAGCTATAAATGTGTCCTTTAGTTTACATTCACGATTATTTTTGTCCTGTTTCAGTTGTGCTGTTAAGAATCATAAATGATGCCTTTTAGCATCATACCAACGCTTGCAGACTGTATTTACTAAATATAAAGCTCTTTTAAACACAAAGAGGCATCTGATGCTAGGTTTTGTGCAGCCACATCTCCTACCGACTTAAACTACAAGTAAAGAAATGCCTATTGTATAATTGCTGAATTGAATGACCGCTAAACTTACCCCCCAAAATAGTTTTGAAGGTAACAAGAAGATTTCGTGCTGTCAAATTTGTTACTAACCAGTTGCTTTTTTAAAAAAAAAAGGGGGGGGGAAACGTGTCTTAATACATGACTAAAAGTCAAATAAGCATCCCAAGCTGTGCACAAAGATACATCCAAAAGGCAGAGAATTGTTTTATCTTCGCAAGGCAAGAGAAACTGCTTACATTTCCCCAAGACATAGGGAAATCCTTTTTTTTTTTTTTTTTTTTTTTAAATTTCCTCTAAGAAAATTCTTACTAGAAAACCCTGGCATTTTACATGCACTGCTTTCTGTTTGAGGAACACTGCTTTTGCTTTCTTTTTTTTTGCCAGAGGGGGGAGAAAATAAATGTTCATTTATATTCCTCAGGAAACATTAATACATAAATTTTACTCTGGCTGTTGGTTTCAAATGTCAGTGCAGCTGCACTTAATGCAAAGTTACATTTATGCCTGAGGAATTATGTATTAGTAGATCCATGGGAAGATTCCAGTACTGCAAAATTGCTGCTTTGGTAAGTTTTTGTAAAAGCAGTTACCTGCAGCATTATCATTAAAAGTAGAGCAAACATTTACATAAGAAATATCTCGTTTTATTAATTGTTGACATATGGCATAGAAAACACCTTTCCAGACTCAGTTTGGCTTTAAAAGACTAGATTCTCTTTTTAAAAGAAAAAGTCTAAAATGAATGTTTTCATAACTAGGTTTGCAATGAAGACTTCCATGGGATTTGAAGCATGTAAATCGGTCTCCTTGATTTGTTTAGATTCAGACTAGCAGTCATTTTTTGCGTGTATGTTTTAACCCCCGGCTCAGTTTAGAGACAGTTTAGATCTATTATAGTGCCTATGCAAGAGATTTGTTTCTAAGCACACATCAAGAAGTATTCCATCTCTGTGGGCTCTTGGTAGTGTTTCTGCTTTCCTGGCAGTCATCTTCAGTCCCAAAATACCATCACCAAATTAAGTACTACTGACAAGATACCTTTGTGTATTTTAATAGCACTAAACTGACTCCATGGTCATCTATTGACAACAGAACCAGTAGGCATAAGATTGCAAAAAAGTATCTTTTTATGTTCTGAGCATGAAAAAAACCTCTTATTTTCATTGACGGTATTCTAAAGGCAGATACATATCTCCCTGTAATGTCTATGAAAGTTGGGAATGCACTTTTATATCCAGAATATGTATTTCAGGTATCAAAACCAGAGTGAAAATGATATTTTTCATAAATATTCTTGAAACGATTAATTACATTTAAGTTTTTTCCTCTTGGTAAAATGAGTTATAGCATGATTATGTGAGAGCATTTACAGATAATTCCATATCAGTTTTACTGACACTTTTAAAGCATCTTCTCCAAAAGTTTAATTATATTCTAGGAGTGTTTTAATATTTCTGCCACTTTTTTGGTTGTTTTTGAACAGAATCTTACTTGAAATAGTCTCTCAAACTGTGGAACTGTCACAGAATAGAGAACTTTATTATTTTGAATGAAACCCAAGTTATGTTGTAACTTACTGTGTGAACATTATTTGTACACTTCCACATTTGGAGAAGAACCTGCATACCCCTTCTTCTTGATGAAGCAGATAAATTTACTCTTATTTATATTTAAGTACAGGCTTTCCTACAGAGATCTACATCAACTGTCTTAGACTTGATAATTGCAAATCTTCTATATTTTCCTGTCAGCACAACAGCGTGTTTCTTCCACTGTCAGGATGTGGATCTGAAACATACTCAGACAGAAGAAAATTATCCTAGAAATATTTTCTTTCTTGTAGATGAGGAAGCTGAAACACAAAGTTTAAGTGTCAGGATGAAAGAATAGGAAGCAGAACAAGCAAAATCAATGTGTTATAGGGGAGAAAGCAGGAACTACCGGTTCAAACCACTTTTTTTTTCTGATTTTTGTCTCTGATGTGACTTTGAAGAAACCATTTAGAGTTCAATTTTTAGAATCGAACTTTACATTCCGGTGTTCAGATTGATATGGCAAGGTTGCTTACAGGTTTTGAAAATAAGGCATTCTGTGTTTCAAAAGCAGTGCTGCTTTGAAGTATGAAAACCTTTGAAAGTATCCTGGTCATTTTGATGCATTAGGATTACTGCAATTTACTGTATGTCCTGGTTTCAGCTGGGATGGAGTTAATTGTCTTCCTAGTAGCTGGTACAGTGCTGTGTTTTTGAGTTCGGTATGCGAAGAATGTTGATAACACTGATGTTTTCAGTTGTTGCCAAGTACTGTTTAGCCTAAAGTCCAGGATTTTTCAACTTCTCAAGCCCAGCCAGTGAGAAAGCTGGAGGGGCACAAGGAGTTGGGAGGGGACACAGCCGGGACAGCTGACCCCAACTGGCCAAAGGAGTATTCCACACCATGTGACATCATGCCCAGTATATAAACTGGGGGGAGTGGGGATGGTGGAGATCGCTGCCTGGGGACTAACTGGGCGTTGATCGGCAGTGGGTGGTGAGCAATTGCACTGCGCATCACTTGTATATTCCAATCCTTTTATTGTTACTGTTGTCATTTTATTAGTGTTATCATTATTAGTTTCTTCTTTTCTGTTCTGTTAAACCATTCTCATCTCAACCCACGAGTTTTACTTCTTTTCCTGATTTTGTCCCCCATCCCACTGGGGCGGGGGAAGTGAGTGAGCGGCTGCGTGGTGCTTAGTTGCTGGCTGGGGTTAAACCATGACAGTGTATTAAAAAAAATAATGGCATTGACACATCTCTCTACTGCTAAATAACTACTGAATTTCAAATAAAAATTTCTGTTAATTCTTTAGTGCTTTTTCCAATAGGAAAAAGTGAAGAAGGCATGTTTCTATATGATGAGAAATATATATCAAATCAGAAGACAAGAATGTGAGTGTAAATTTTGCATGTCTGTATGTGTGTATGTAGCAATGCACAAAACTGCCCGGAGGGCGTTTGTCCCAAATGGATCATGTTAAAGACAGTGAAACCATCATTAAACAGTAACTTGGAAATTACAAAGAAACTTTCAAAAAAAGGAAAGAGTCAGATGGAAAAGAAGTGTAGCAGGGAAAAGAGCCCTCAGGGTGGGAACAGCAGTGGTCAAAGCCTGGTGTGACATTGCCAGAAGACACCCCACCCCACTCCGCCTTAGCCAGAGGGAGATGCTTTCCCATGGGATGCCACAAGCTGCCCCAAGGGCTGTACTCTGCCACTCACCTTTCTCCTTTCCTTCTTCATGGCCACTGTTTCACGGCCACTGCCACCAATGCTGCCATTAACTGTCACATCCCCGACGAGTTCTTCCTCGCTAGGTGTCATGAAGTTATCCCTGACACTCTCGGACTTCTTGAGTGTCCTGCCATGTATTCCTGCTAGGAGATGTCAGAAGGGTTGAAACACCCCAGAAGAATCAGGGTTTATAAATGATCCCCGAGAGAAACACTGATGAAGAGAAGGGAAAACAAACAAGCAAATAACTGGCTTCTTTTAAAGAAGTAATGACTAAAATTCCTTCAGACTCACTTCCTGATCTGAACAGGTACTTGTTTACTACTCCATCAAATCTCCAGTATTTGAAGTGGAGATTTGGGCATTGATTTCTGAGAATGCTGTGGCAAAATACCTAAATCTCTTCCCTTCTTTTTTAACCAGCTTTCTTCTGAGATCCGGTAGCAAAAGTGATGGCACTCTCGTAGACACTTCAACCAATACATGTTATGCTCTCACCCTTTAAAGGCAAACTCTCTGATGGCTCCCAAGAGGTTGTACAGGCAGGGCTTGCTGGAGGGGATGGATATTAAAACTGTGAACAGGTTATCTGGGCATCTCCAGGCATAACAAACTGGTTTGCTGAAAAAGCAGTTGGTTCGGAGACTGTGAGCATAATATGGGAAAAAACTAAACTGAAGCTTAGCAGAAAAGCTTTAATACGGTATGAGAGATTGTTCTTGAGGCAGAATAGGAACAGAAAGGATGAGTAGGAATTGGTCTGAGGAGAAGTGTAAAAGTTATTTTGCTATTGCAGTTTACTTGTGTATCTCTTAAGTCTCACCCCTTTTTGTTATCATTGCTTCCTATATCCAGTAGTTGGAAACCATTCTCCACTGTCACCACATAGACTGAATTATTTGGAAGTTTTTTTGCTGGCTGACATTTCACTTGGAGTGACTCCTCACTGTGTGAGATAATCCAGAAATTGAGAAATGAGAAAAAAACTAATGAAATGCTCAGTTCCTAGAGGAAATTGAACTAAGGCAAGTAGGGACTGATCTGTTAAAAACAAGACTGTGGGAGGACTTGAGCTCTACTGGGAGCAGAATGTGAGCATTTGGGGACACAAGGATTAGCAAATTTTTCCAAATGTTCTCTTAACTTCCTCAAAGCCCACCATTCCCAACTATCTTCTTCCTCAGTATCAGGACAACAAGGCAGCTGAAGCGAAAAGTTGAATTCAGGTGTGCCTACCTTAAATGGAAGCCCCTTTATATTTTCCTCTTCCTAGAAGAAGGGAGGCTTTCCTATTCCTGCTGGTTCAGATTCTCTGGAGTGCCAGTTGCCTTTAATAGTAAGGACTAAGCCTGGAAAACTGGGGGTCTCCAAACGTTGTAGTATGCATTTACTTCAGTAAGAATAAGAATCAAACTTGTATTGTGCTTTTTCTCTCTTCCAAACTACATTATTTTCTCACCACCTTCAAACTGCATTGCTTTGACCGGCCACAGGTGCAGAAGTCAGCTCCGTCTATGTCCCCCAAAGAAAAAAAATCACACTGCAAGGATTTCCAGTCTTTCTAAGTCTACCCTGGAGATGGACTTTACCTGCCATCTTTATTTTAATATTTTTGGAGCAGATTCCTACTCCAAAATTGAGTATTGAGAATTGAACGTCTCTCCAATTGAGACATTCTTAGAAAGAATCATACGTTATTTAGGCAATAAGATGGCTTTTTGCAAAATGAGCTTGCATAGGTGAGTGTTTTGAATATATAAGGACTCTTCATGTGACTCCACCTAGTGAGAGAGGAGAAACCTTCTGAGGCACAGAAGAAAAACCTGGGGAGGGTGGAAAATGCAGAAAGGCAGAACGTCAAATAATTGAGAAGTAAATGAGAAAAGGCAGGCAATGGATACTCTTTCAAGGAATGTACGTGACCAAATGAAGTAGACACCACGGTTCTTACTTAGACTTTTCTTTGCCCTGTGAGGAAAGGGACCCTTCGGTTTGCTGGAGGACTGAACCCATGGCGGTTGCTGAGGTATCCAGAATGAATTTGTTGATGTCCACACGTAAGGGAAGGGGGAAAGGCACTGTTCGGGTAGTGAACTATGTCCCTTCTGACTGTGTCTGCAAAGGCAGTACCTCTGCAGTATTTCTGAATTTGTTCGGTGTCTGCAGCACACACCTATGAGCATAGCCTTGAGGCAGCCGTGGAGAAGCCGCTCTGGTTTGTCAGGGTTGCTCTCAGCAGAGAAGCAGCAGCCACGGCCAGAAATCAAATGCCTCACTACATCTGTCTATGTGTATCCAGTTAGGAAAAAAAAAAAAAAAAAAGAGATGCTTAACTAGTGTTTCACAGAGAGCATGTCACAGATGAACTCGGACTGGCTGGAAATTATTCTTAATAACAAGAATTATTTTTATTATATAGGGAGGGATTAAGAGGAAGGAGATTGAGAAATATTCCTCAAACACATCTGTGTTAGTGACTCCCTGACTCAGCCAAACCCACTGGGAGCTGGAATAAGGTGTTAGCATAGTTATTAATTGAGACTGTAGATATTGTCAAGACACTTTGAAATGTTTTGGGGGTTTTTTTTTTAATTGTAAGTTTTAAAATTTGCATGTTTAAACATGCATTTTAAGTAGGAAAACGTAAATCTAAAGAACTAGTGGAAAAATTTATACAGATGCTTACATTTTAACACCATACCCTACAATGACTAGAAATCATTCTTTTTCATCTTCATCCCATTTATGCTGTGAAAGACCTGTTGCTCAAACCAACGTGAAAACTCTTTGCCCTTGGAGATGCATATTGATGACTATAATAGCTCTATTTCTTCAAAAGATAAGAAACATGTTATTGTGCTGCATTTTAATGGTGTGAAATATGAGGTGTTCACCCTGGAATTGATTATTGTGGATTGGATTTAGATATCCTGGGGAGAAGGTGATTTGAAAGTTAGATTAATTAAATGGACCCACGGTTTGTCACCAAAGTTTGATTTTTACATTAAATTGGTTTTCTCCTGTCTTCTTTAGAATTTTATTTCAGCACTGTTCCTATACATTGAAAAATGATAATATAAAAAAGAAAGTGTGCTGTTTATTTTTTCTTTGTCCCACCTTTATTCTTTTACTGAAAATGGTTACAGTGAATGTAGAGATGTCTAATAACTGGAATACTTGGTAAATTCACAGTATTTCCCAATCGGTAGAGCACTGGTTGTGGACTACAGATACCTTTGTTCTATTTCCAGTTTTACAGCTGGCCTGCCACTTAGTCTTAACCACAGTCTTTCAGTTGTCTGTTCTGTCTTTGAAGTGGGAATAATGACACTGAGAATCTTTGTAAAATGTTGTGGGATATACCGATAAGAAATATGGTAGTTAGGCAGTATTTTTAAATGCAATGCCATCAGGACCCAGCTTGTGTGACTAAAACCTCTCTGCTCCATCTTTGCTGATGCAAGACTAACTAAGGAGTTATCAGCACCACAGGAGCCCGGCTCTTTGGTGCCCTGTACTCATCCAGAGGGTTGCTAATGATCACAGAATCAGAAAATAAGTACTCAAACTTTCTTCATATTTTTAGCCTTTATTTTGTACTTGAGATACTAAGAAAGCATTGTAAAACACTTTAAAAGCCACATTTTTCCACCCATTCTCCCTAATGGACCAAACAATAGTCTTTTATGTAGAAGCTTTGACCCTAAAAAAAACCAGTGCTTATTACAGAATCAACAAGGTACATTTGGGAGTAATTTTTAACTCATGGCAGCCCTAGGGAATTCTATATAACATGAGCCTACATGAGTTCTAGCTGGAACTCATTCAGAGTCAAATTAACTAAAGCATTTATTACAGTCCTCATTAATCCAACACTTAATTTAATTTAATTTATGCAAAAAAAATCTTGGTTTAGACCATACTGGGAGGATGACAGTGACTCTTAAGTTTTATAGAGTCTAGTAATTTCCAGTATAAAGATCCTTTGTGTAACACTCATGCCACCATTCCCTGTAGGGCAGGATCAGTACTGAGATCGAGGTAATCTCCGGGAAACATGACTTTCCTTTGTTTCACTCCGTTATAACTTCTCAAACACTGAACAAAAATGCTGTGCCCCTCGTAGTTATTGGAAAGATATGGTCAGGTTTTCAAAGTGACAGAACAAGAAACGTGCTAGGAACCCAGCTCAGTCTGATTTTTTGCCTAAGACTTCTGGTTTGTGTCCCTCCCTCTGCCCTGAAGAGGAAACAGAAGACCGAAGGGACGTAAAGAACAGATACAACTCAGTCCCCTGGTCCATCCTCTTTCTCAGAGTAGTCCAGTGAACCCAGTTCCTGGGAGCAGAGTAGAAACAGGACAGGACCGTTCCAATATTGAGCAGGTAGGCTGGTGTTACTGCGCCAAAAGTGACCTTTCCTATAACTAGTTTATTTGATTATAATTCCTGCTTCGTCTGCAGCATCACATGCTGCAGCTGTGAAGGTTTAATATGAGGAGTTTACTGGGGGAATATTGTGTGGGAAAGGGAGCAAGTCTGTTCAAAAAACACCACCCAGTACCCTGCTATAAGTAGCCTGAGCTCAGAAAATAGAAATATTCCTTAAAAATTCCACTGGAATTTAACGTGTGAATTTTTAACTCTGCCATTTTGATCCTTAAAGTTGTAGAAAAATTTAGGGTCAGAGGGATCTCCGGGTGAAAATCTAGTACCACCCTCTGCTCAGAGCAGGGCCAACTTTGAAGTTAGATCAGGTTTCTTAGGGCTTTGTTCAGTCAAGTTGAATACCTCCAAGGTGGAGAGTCCACACTTGACTTAGGCAAATTTTTTCAGTGTTTTACCATCCTTTGATATTTTTTTCAGCTTTAATATCTATACTGAAAATATATAATATTCATAATTTAGATTTCCCTTTCTGCAGCTTGTATGTGTTGCATCACTGTGCACCTCCAGGAAACCTGGCAGTGCCTTCTTTTTAGCTACCCTTCACCTGAAGACAGCAGTTAAAATGGTCCTTAGATCAATTAGAGGAGGTAAGATGCTAAAGTGCAATTAGTCCTTTCTTCTCCTGGCCAAAGTGCCATTAGTCCTTTCTTCTCCTGGCCAAACAAAACCAGTTCTCTCAGTCTCTCCTCATACATCTAGTGCTCTGGTACCATAATCATCTTGGTGACCTTCCACTGAACTTACTTCAGTGTATCAACTCCAGTATATCAATACCCGGATTTGTGCTGGGGATGCCAAAATGGGATCTGAAACACCAGACTTACACCTTCAGAAACTGAAGAGCCAAAGCCTTGAACTAATTGCAAGAGCAAAAATAAACTTTAAGCTCATACTTGGCAACTTAGGCTGCTGCTTTGAAAAGGAGAACTTATAATGTAAGAATACGCGTAACAATATGCATAATAATATTCATGCATATTAATAATTATTTGCAAGCATAAATTAAAATTTGCATGAAACCTTTTCTTTAATGCCTCCCAGCAACTTTTATGGAATAAAGACAAATAAGAACAGATGCTTGCTAGCAGTCGTTATCAGACTTGACATTAGATGTACACAAACAAGATTACATGGTCCAACTGCAGGTTATTATTTTTGTGGTTTCTGTTCTGAGTTTTTCCTCAACCACCATGTTCCACATTTTGCCAAGCTACAATATTGGAACAAAGGGCATATGGCCTGAGCCACACTATAGAATGAGTAAGGCTGAGAAAATCTGTGTGTTGAGATAAAGACAGTTTAATACGGGGGGGGGGG
>JANXJC010000029.1:3296351-3355908 GCA_027564655.1 Leptodon cayanensis
GGGGGGAGAAAGGGAAAAAATATCTCAAACTTTAGATACACAATTGCACTCTAATAGTATAATAGTTGAATTGCCTCATGGCCTGTTTTAGAACTGGCAGTGAAATTATAACGAAGAGTAGTGTTAGCATTGCAAATGAGAAATTATTTACTTACAGGGCTATGTTCATTACTATTGTTTGCTGCTAACCTTGGTATGCGAGATATTAGATTCACCTTAACCTCTAAGGATATATTGAAAGGGTATGACAGGTGAAGGTGTCAGTTTTCTGTGCAGCCTCAAAACAGCACTTACTGGACCAGTCAGTGCACTTTTCTTTCGGTAATGCATTAAGAGTTAAACAAATATCTTGTAAACATGAAAAAATGCTGGTTAATTCCTTTCCTGTCAGAATGTAAAGTTTGAAAGTCTACTCCTGAATAATGTATACCAATTCTACTGTATTAAAACAGACCTTTTTTTGCCATAAGTGATAGAGTAATCTAAACACACTTAGAATGCACTCAATTTTTATCTGTTTTATCAAATGTTCATTACAGGGCCCATGTATATCGATTGTAGTGGAGCTGTGATCGAAAATGAGTTTTAACATCATACAATGTCTCTCTTTCTATTTAATTAATCTACAAATTAAAATACAACATAAATAATATTTTAATATCTCCAGTGAAATCATTACCTACTCCAGATTCTGATGCTCACGTTGTGTAGTACCTTGCTTTTAGCTTGATCCAAAACCCACTGAAAGCAGTGGGATACGGTGGAACAAGTGTTTACTAAATAGTTCTATTGATTCTTGGAAGGTCAAAGTTAATCACTAGTGCAAATAATATTTTAAACAGACTTCTGAGATTTAAATAACATTATGGTGTGTAACAAGCCTGCAAGTGACATACAAATTTGTTTCTCTTCCTGTCTTTGTAGTACCAACATATTTTAGTTATATTTTTTAATTGTTGGATGAAATGAAGTACTTGTCTGTTCTTCTAACTTTTTCTTCTAAAGGGAATAATTTTTAATTGTTCTTAGCCCTAGATTCCTTCTTCCTTTAACGTGGGGCTGTTGGAGGTTACACCCCCATTTTTTATAAAATAAGGTTGCCATTATAGCTAATTGCATGACAAAATTGGCTTTGAGAAACTAAAGGCATACTCTAGAACGGATTGGAATATCAAAAGAAGTGTGTTACGCAAAACAGGGCAGACAACTGTTTTGCATTTTTGTTATATAGTGAATAAATATGGAAAATTTCAAACAATTTGAATAAAACATTATTTCAGGAAGACTAGCAACTCATAAATCTTCTACTGCCGTCACTACTATATGCTTTGTTCATTTCCTTTGCTGCTGATAAGACGGATTTTTGGACAGATATTGGGAAGGAGAGCCAATAGGTCCTGAAAAGAATATTGACTCCTGGCTATAAAATGCAAATTCATTTAGAGTTAGAAATACCACAAATGAGGAGAAACCGTCCTCACTGGACAACGGTCTGCTACAGTTCGGCAGAGAGATTTGTCCATACCCACGTATGGATGAACTCCGTTTTGCCCATTTCTTTGAATGCCGGTAGGAATGGGAGCTTCTGATTGTGTAGGACCCGTACCTTCATAGAATTTATTTTTGTTGGCAAATGGAGCTTCTGAAAATCAAACTCAGTTTGTGCATGTAGTTGCATTTCTAACTTTATTAGACAATTTTTTACCAGAAATCTAATAGTGCCTTTGTATTTCTTGCACTGCAGTGTCTATATGCATAAGTATGTTATGTATGTATGTATAATTATGCATGTATATGAACTGCATATATCATTTGACATTTCTATTCATTGTTCTACTACTTGGTGCATAAAACTAAGTTGCGTTTGGAAAATGAACAGCTACTGACTGCAAATTTTTCTTCCACATCAGTATAAGCCATGCTTGACTAAAAGCAGAAATTTGTTTTATCTGTAGGTGTCCCTCCGTCACTCTTCTTGTTGTTGATAAATTAATGCTACATTCTTCCCTAAGAAGTTTATTTAACTTGTAGTACAGATATTTTGAATTTCAACCATAAGAAAGTAAGTCTGTGCAGTTCATTTAGGTCTGATATCTAAATAGAAAATATATTAAAAATATGTTTTTAGAAATGGCATAGATAATTCTCAGTATGTTCTAATGTTGGTAATAAACATGGTACAAAACGGGGCAAAAATCACTAAAAGTAAGACTTGAAAAGAAACATCTGTCTGCCGTGTTGTTCCTTTGGTCCTGTTTAGTCCTCCAATGCCATGCTGTGATGTAGGAAATTTCTAGTTCATTATGAGGATATCAGTGATTCATTTGTTCTCTAGAAACTTCTTAAACGAAACTACTGTCTTATCAATTTGGCTAGCTCTAACTCTTGCCTAAAACAGGGTATCTAACACTAGAGCTTAACGCTGCTACTTTTTACTTCTTAGTAAGGATTAAAGGGTCAGCTCCGCTCAGCTTCAGCCAGCAGCCGCTGGCACCTGAAGTCTAGCAGATACTACTGGCATAAAAAAGATTTCATGGTAGCCTACTATTTATAAAATTAAGCAGAAGAAATAATAATTCTTTATCTTCATAACTATTTGTTATCTAGGATTTGTAGAAAGTGCGCAGGAAAATGAAGGTCTTAATATCCATTACACGGTCTCTGGAGGGCAAGATGATTCTTACCAGGGTTATATTTGTACGTCAGTCCCCAGGCAGGGATAATGGCACTTCGGTGCAACATCTTCATCCCAGTGCGACATGGTTCATTTCAAAGTCCTCCCTGCAAGGAGATACACATGGATCCATCAGAACTGTGTGAGTACCTAATATCTATAAAGGCCATCCTGAGGACTGTGAAATTCTGCATGCTTCCATGACAAGAGGAAACAAATTAAGCCAGAGTGTGTATCACTTTACATAATCCCAATTGCAACTGGCTGAAAACAAGAGTGCAAAGTAATTCGATGGAAGAAGAAAATCTTACAAGAACTTGATAGGTCACTGTCATGATAAGATACCGCCTTCCAATTTAATAAAACCATTTTAAGGCTCGCTTTCTGGCTGGTCCCTTACAAACCAGGGGTCTGGCATCACCTGTGAGACGTATTTCTTTCCAAGCTCTTCACGACAACTTCCCTCCTTTCCTCTCGGAAGACTCAGTCAGAGTTAAACTGTCAAAGTTAAAGGAGGAGCATACGACAGCTGCAGACAAAGCCTATATTTTTCAGTGTGCCTGGCTACTAGGTGATGCAGAGATTGGACCGCTCAAAAAGTTGGCCTTCTGTAGACTTTTGATTTCTCTTTATTTTATTTGGAGTGCTTTATATGTTAGGCTTAGCGTACTTGCAAAAGTATTTTCTTCAGACTTGGGAAGAATGGAATCACACGGTGAAATCCGCTACAGAGCACAGCGTACGGGCTGACGTGACCAGTGCAGTGCTTTGTTTTGCCATGATCCAGGGACGAAGGAAACAGGTCGCCTGTAAACTTCTTCTCTGGGATCCTCTTGTTTAATAAGACAAACAAGCAATTGACTTTCACCTCTAACATGCTGATTTGCATTTGATGGAAGCGGGTTCCTGCGTACACCATAACTGAATCCCTCTGGTGTCTTTGTGTATGTGTATGCAGCAGCCTTGGGCAGAATAAAAAGCTTTCGCTCAGTAGTTTTCCTGCTGGGTTGTATGGCATGTTTCCAGACGAACCACCACACGGCTTCCTGTGCTGTGCTGAGGCGTCGTCTGTTTGTTAGTCTTCAAGCGATTGTACTGCCTGCTGGTTGCAATGTCCTGCTGGGTTTTTTGACCAACAAAATCGTGACATCTCCGAAAATACCCATATGTGTTGTCTGACTGTTATTGCTTTATATCAGACTAAATTTTCTATGATTTATGAGTTTTCTAGGTAGACTCAAAATGGTAGATGGACCAGCAGGGGAGTGAACAGCACCAACCTACAGAAGAGTTTGGCAGTGTTAGAACAGAGAGGAAGTAGACCAAGAAGAGATGTTTGATCATAATAAATGCAGAGTTATTCACAGTGGCAGAATAAATAAAACCCAAGATTTGAAATCTACAGTTCAGAATGAGGTAATGCCTCCAAGGAGCAATCGCAAATACAGCATCCAAGTGCCTCATTGACTCCTGTGTATTGACCTAATATTGACTTTGCTAAAGATTAAGCTTCCACAAGTTGGCTGGGGAGAGAAATGGAAGCATAAAGGTTTCTGACTGGAGTATTCTTGTGTATGCCCCAATTCAGCAAAACACTGACTGTTGTTTACCTTTATGCATAGTTTCTCTGAATCAACCTCTCAGCCCCTGATGAACTAGAAGTGATTGTTTCTGAGTAGATGAGTTCATCTTGGTCTTTGGTGCATACTCAGAAGGGAAATAGAGTGAAAGAGAATCCTGATTTTGAGAGATTATCTACACCAACATCTTAATTTGAATGACATACTAAGGATTTTCAGCAGTTCTTTAAATTTCTTGAATGAGTCTCACACAGCATAGGGTGGAAGTCTCAAATAATATACAACATGATCAATATTTAAATTGAATAAAACTTGGTTTGGTTTTTTGTTTTTTTTATTTGGGGAGGGGGAACATTAATCTCATGGTAGAGACATGTTGCATGAGGAGTATACACACAAAGATTGAGAGGCATGGCAATCTTGTTTTGAACAAAACAGTCCTTTAAATAAATACATTCAGAGAACCACGTACAAATTATCCTTTAAATACGGTAGACAAACCGTTAACTTTGTATGCAATGATTTTATAGTTTTTTTTGTGGGTTTAGCACTACTACAAGCTAGATATTCAAAATTTCTAGTAACTTCAGCTATGTGTAACTTTGAATGAATTTTATAATTTAATTTATTATAACTTTTATTTTATGCTTTTCCACATTACTGGAGACTTATTCTTTGTTTTGCTCAGGATGGCATTTTTCACATTTTGAAAACCAAACTGTATAAGAAATAGTGAATGGACTAAGAAACAGTGGTCACTGCTTCATAGTGGGAGGGAACTGGAATGATCAGTCAGTCGGCACTCTATTATTCCAGTTATTTCAGTTAGGCATGGTTAACTAATGATGGATTTGGATGCAGGAAAATGGACGATGGAGTGCTTTATTCCAAAGGGCAATATGAAAGCAACCCTAAAACAGAGAAGCATTTTTAAAAAAGAAAATTGAAAAGCTCAATCAGCATGAGGGATTTGAAATAGATCAGAGAAGGAAAAATAAAAGTGTATGAATGCAAAATAGCTTCATTCATAGCAGGGAAATCAGGTTTATTTTTAGGCAAGATGTATAAAAAGATATCGGAAGAAAGAAATCTGGGTCAAGGTGCAAAGAGGTGACTCTATCAGAGCTATTGTTTACAATAGGAGTGGATGGTAGTAGGCCATGAGCACATTAGCAAAAGAGCATCACTGGAAACAGTTAAAACTATAGAGAAGGTTGCACATTACTATGATTATCTGCAGACTTTTTCACTTTATAAAGCTGTTGTTATAATGTACTATGTAATAATATCTCCACCGTAAACTCTTTGACTGGGATTGCAATATGCAGTTATTTCTCTAAATTTATCACATTTAGTGTTTACCTCTCTGTTCCTCTACTAGTTTTTTGGTAATGTTTTGTGGTTTGCACCTGTTTTTCACTCTTATATATGATGCATGTTACCACAAATCACAGTGTCTGTTACTGGTTTTAGCGTGCTCCCTCTTTCCAAGACACTTTTCTCAAGGTTCATTAATTACCATTTCCAATTAGTTCTGGAAAAGCGTTTGGCTATCTGGAGTTGCATATGAACGCTATTATATAATCCAGATCAGTTTAGTATCTTTGCTGGGATCTGCTTTTCAAAGACTTCCATCTTTATTTATAAGGTGACAAATGGGAAAGCTATTTATTCAGCTTCCTCTTGTTATTTTCTTAATGCTTAATTAATTCATGAAGTGATGATTTTGACTTTACAATAAGGGTAGCATTAAAATACCTGAAACTCTAGCAGCTGTTTCTGCTAATTTAAATTCCACTATTTTCTGTCCAGCTATTTTTTTTCTTGACTTAGAATCATAAAACCACAGAATAGTTTGGGTTGGAAGGGACCGTTAAAGATCATCTAGTCCTAGCCCCCTGCCATGGGCAGGGACATCTTCCACTGGATGAGGTTGCTCAGAGCCCCGTCCAACCTGACCTGGGATGGTTCCAGGGATGGGGCATGAACCACCTCTCCGGGCAAACTGTTCCAGTGTTTCACCGCCCTCATTGTAAAACATTTCTTCCTTTTATCTAGTCTGAATCTATCTTCTTTTAGTTTAAAACCATTGTGCCTTGTCCTATTGCAACAGGCCCTGCTAAAAACTCTGTCCCCATCTTCCTTACAGGCCCCCTTTAGGTACTGGGGGGCTGCTGTAAGGTGTCCCTGGAGCCTTCTCTTCTCCAGGCTGAACAACCCCAACTCTGTCAGCCTGTCCTCATAGGAGAGGTCTTCCATCCCTCTGATTTATTTTTGTGGCCCTCCTCTGTTGAATCGTGTGGTGTCAGCAAATATTAACAAGACCACAGTTGGTTTATTATGGAGCCATAAAGCTAAATTCCTAGTAAAAATATTCCATCTAGATTTCATCAATATCACGAGCAATCAAAACCTAATCATGTTTAAAAGAACAGAATGCAGTTTTATTCAGTGTCTACAGGTCATTAATTCACCCAATCCTTGATTTACAATAGCCTGAAATACTTTTCGAAGGTCTAAGGGACTCAGCTACTTAGTAGTAAAGTATTCAATAGGAGGAAACTGAAAATGTCAGGTTGGTGTATGTCTGTACCTGTCATTTAGTATTAAGGGATTTTTAACAGTTTGTAATATTTTGGACTATGTTAAATTACTGGAATGACTGGATATACAGTAACTTTGAATCTCATGATACTTCCTAAGATTTCTTAAGTGCATAAGGTTCCTAGCCCTGTTTTAGTTTTTGTTTGTTTGTTTTTGAAATCACAGTCTTTGAATTTGGGCTTTCGTTTTGCAGGTTTGGGGGGGATGGGGTTTGTTTTCTTTTGAAGCAGCTCATATATACCTTGAACTACTGTATGGATGCATTGAAACAAAATACTATATTATTTTTTTAAACATTGCTTACATCTGCCTGTAACTATGCAATGAAGGGAACCTCATAGCAGACAACAGCGGAAAGGACATACAGTTCTCTCCATCTTGTACTTGTAACCAGCTTGAATTTGCAAAGAAATGCTGTGTCCATTCATAATGAAAAACCCCTGATGAAATAGTGAGCTGTATTTGGAAAAAAACGAGTTTAACCTTTGGTTCATGTCAACTGGTAGCAACAGGAGGAGTTCTATTAAGGAGTCATGGAATACCTGATATTCAGAACATAGCATCAGTTTGATCTTCAGACATGGAGACACAGAGGTACTGAAATATAAAAAGGTATTCCTTCAAGAAGCCTTTTGACATACCTTTAGGCTAACATAATTCAATGGATTTGCTGATTTTCAACTTTTGCCTTCAGGTATAGTTTTCACTTTGAGAAACAAAGTCAGCCCCAGAGATGAAGTGACATTGTTTGTCTTTAAGAGGGTAAGTCCTTCTGACACTACTGCAAACATCCTTTCTTGCTTCCAAAACACTGCTTTGATTCTTAATTGTCCTTTCCACAGGTATTCTTGTGAGCTTTGTGTAGCTTCGGCATACCAACATGCAGTGTTTGATTAGGGTGTCAACTTGTTCATTTCTCTCCTTTTCTGATGTTATTCTATGAACAGCTTGTTGACATGCGATTCCGTTGTGAAACACCCTACCAAAATCCTAGAGATGCTTTTAAGGCAGAAGGTAACCATATTTATTGTATAACCACTGGCATTCTCAACAAAATCATGACCACAAATATAAAAGGACCTTGCTTTCCAACTGGCTTTTTTCTTTACAACCTACGTACTGCCTTTGGGGCTAAAATGAAGCAAGTTGTAGCTGATGTATGAAATGAAACATGGAATTCTGGTAGAAAATAAGTTTTGAAGAAAAAAAGCCTGATTACTGGCATCCTTTAAAAAGAAAAAAAAAGAAACATTTCTAGGATTTATAATGTGAATAAAATGACGGTACTGGGTTATACAAAAGAGAATCAAATAAGTAAATGACAGTGGGACTTAAAGCAACTACTAATGAAAAAATATTGGAATAGCTGACTTATTTTATTAGAATCATCTATAATAGGTATCAAAATACAAATTACTAAGCATTATCATTCTTTATTATTTAGGTTACATTGTAAAAAACAATCCTAGTGTGATGTAGATATTATTAAAAAATGTACCTTCTATTGTTATAGACCAGGAGCATTCTAGCAATGCCTTTGATATGCTGCTTTCCAAGGAATTTAAAAATTATTAGAAATTATTATCAAATAATAATTATTATTATTGTAAGTTATTATTAATTCATAGCATACAAATTATTATTAATTCTCTATTGTCACTATAATTAAAATTATTAGAAACTTCAAAATCATTTGCATGTTTAGAAAAATGCAGCATTATCAGACAGACACAAATGGCCTTTAAGGCTCCCCAGGATAGCTTGATATCTACTGTTAAAAGAGGGAGTATAGAAGAGAGCATATCTGAAAAGATACAAGTGAAATACGTGGGCAACACCTAACCTCTTTGGTGGCACAGACCTGCAGGCACTGACTTCTTTTAAATGGCTTTCAGCAGGACCATACTGCTAGCTGCTCACTGATGGTTTTGCTGGAGAACAAGTCTAAGCTAGAAGGTCAGTATTTTGCATGTTCAAAATTCAGTCATTTTAAAGTATAAATATTGACTTAACTGTCCTAGCTTAGCCGTGCTCCAATAGTGACCTTTACCTTTTTGTCCTAACAGTTGCTGTCTGTAAAATAAGAATAATAATGATAACCACACTGCATAAACACGTGGTAAAAGTTACTTGGTACTTAAGCATGGTGAAGGTGGGGCCTACCACCTAAACAGGAGCACTTATGTAGACATATTATCACCCCCAATGCAGAATACCGATACTGATGCATCAACAAGAACATCTTAGTTCAGTTCGGAAATTCAATTTTGATTCGAATCTCCTGATCATCTTAACGAGCTCCAAAAGCTCATCAGCACTCAGAACATGAGACTAGAGCAAGTCCAACGTAAAAACCTCTGAACTGTGTTTATGGCAGATTTCCACACTTCAATAACAACCATTCAACTCGGCGAGTTAGTACTGGCTGATGTCAGAGCTTCTTTAATTTAAAACCAGGCCAGGTAAATCTCCAGTACCCGTATACCTCTGGATTGCAGCGTGGGCACAGGCGGGCACAGCTCCTTCTCTTACCAAAAACACGGTGAGTGGCCAGGTGGGCACAGAAAGCTTCAGCGATGGTAGTAGCCAAAAGGAAATTGAAGCAGATAGGAATCCTGTAGTTAGAGATGTTCGGGATGAACAAGTTAATACAGGGAAAAATAGCACAGTTTTGAATACTTGAATGAATACTTGAAGGAGTAGAATTTCTGGTGCCTAAACATGGTCATTAATTTATAGGAATGCGTTTGGATCAACTGAGCACAGTGAGCAAAGCCCTTCGTGAGAGTTAAAGTGACTGTTGGTTGAAATGTTGTTGACTGCTAGGTAAAGATTGGCCAGCTAAATCTTTATTCCATACGCCACCTACCATATGACGTATGGATATGTCAAACTCACAGCTCGCTGCTTTGGCAGGAATAAGATGAGATGTCAGATTCCTTTTCAGAAAGGCAGGCACACAGACTGTCATGCAAATTTTGTTTTCTCCCCTAAAGTGTCTGATTCCTGTTTTTTAAATAAATGGTATAGCTCATGTATCATGCAGTATACTTGAAACTTTTTCCATCAAGTTAAACATAACATTTACAAACTTAAAAGCTAGTGACAAGAGGGTTGCATTAACTCCTCTTTCCAAGTATCACAAAATGGTTGTCAACGCACCCCAAACTCAAAAATTTCTTAAAACGACACAGTTAAATCAGTTTCGTTACCTTCTCTGCATATGTTAATTGAACAAATTAACGTTATAAGATTTATTACCTAATTATACCATTAACTGAAAACTTGTGTCCCATTCTATACTTAAAGTAGTACCTTAAATATATTTGTATTCCTTAAATAACAAAGCATTTAATTATCTAAGCTTCTTAATGTTCTCATAACTTTCTGCATATGTAATTAAAATATTAATACAGGCAGGCAAAAGTATGATAAAATATTTGCAATATAATATACATACAATATCTTACAGTTATTCTTGGAGTGCTCAATAATGCCATTCGAAGTCCATTTGTGTCATATGGCATAATCTACCCCTTCAAGCATTTAACAAATACAATTTACGTTCTAACTTTAATTCGTGTCTCGATGGGATAAATTGGTGTTTGGTGGTATTTCAAAATATAACAAACATCTGAAGCAATTCACCATGTCTGTGTACAAATTTCTTGACTTAATTAACATACAGTGAGTTTGCAGATTTCAATTTAATGATGTTTTGGCACATGATGCTGACTCATGGTTAAACAAAGGGGCTTGAGACAAGTTCACATACATGAAGATTTATTAACAGGAAAGTTACGTTTGAGGAAAATTAAAAACAAGAAGCGGTGGAGAGAGGGAGAGGGGAAGGGAGAGGTGGGAGATGCTGTTATTGCTGACTTAAGCATGTGTAATTCAAGAGCAGGTTCTGCACGCTGCTTGGCTGTTAAGGTCTCTGAACGAATATTGTTGTCACCCCAAACTAAACCAAAAGCTACAACCAAGGGCTAGGAAAAAGAAGGAAGGAAGGAGTGACCAGTGGCAGTCACTGCCCAGGAGATCTATTGTAGAAACACTGTTGGGGTTTGCAGGTGCAAGGCCATGGGAGTAACAGCACGAGAGCAACTGCGTGAGAACAGCGGGGAAAAATATGCCACTGGGGCTCCAGAAAACACTTCCCTGGCAGCTTGGGTGAAGGGTTACGGAGCTGCACCTGGGAAGAGCTGCAGACAGAAGACCCTTACAGTACAAAAGGCGAAGGCACCAAAGGCAATGTGCAATACTTCTCAAGCCAGTAGGGATGGGTCGTTTATGGAGCTAAAGTTGTTCCTGAAATAACTTAGCCTATCCCTGTCTGCATGTGAGTCCTGGTTAATTTACAAGCATACACAGTGTACAGTCATTTTTGGCAGTGACCTTGGCTTGGAAGCTGTGGAGATGGATGGAGAGGGGGAAGAGCACTCGCCCTTGCCCTGCAGAGTCCTACCTTCTCAGCTGTGCCGGAGCTCCAGCCCTGCTCTTCTGGGAAAGTGGTTCTCATGGCTGTGACATCTAAGAAGCCTCAGCACTTGTGAGGACGAAAGAGGTAATTGATTTTGCCATGACTTCCACTGTCAATAGATATTGTATAGAAGATCTGATATTTTACAAAAAAATCGTATATATATAAAAAATGATGTATATAAAAACAGATTAAGTGGCTCAGCTACATAATCATATCGTAGTTATAAAAGTAGCAGCGTTTAGCAATGGGTTTTAACTAGATTTCAGTTGTTTTCTGTTCTAAAGCAAAATTTTAGGGCAGCTTTCTGTAAAGCGCTGTGGAAAACAAATTCATTTTAATGGTCTTCTGGGAAAAATGTGGAAAGACTCCCTTCAAGCACGACAATATTCTGTTATTTTGGGCAATGATACATCCATAAAAGAAAAATCATCAAATGCTTGTCAGTCCATTATTTTCTTTAAAACACTTAAATATTTTTTCCAAGAACATTAAATTTATATTTACAGTTACACAGATATCTAAAGACAGCAGCAGTCCTGTTGTCTGATTTCTGACAAGTCACAAGAGAGATGAGCCGGTGCATTTTCTATCTAGGTCACTGACATGAATGACTCAGTATTTCAGTAAATGAAAAAGCTGCTGTACGGTGTTTGTCCAAGGGGACGTGAAATGGATTTTGAATGTTCAATTCATAGGAGAGAGTATTTCTTCTCTTCTCGGTCTCAAGATGTATGTTAGAATGAAACCTTCTGCATGCCTAGAAAGACTATTTCGTTGGCGGGTATACTCTCACCTCATCACGTGAAGTGGAGGTGGGAGGCGACAGGTGACTCTGGAAACTTCTGCCCACCATCAGAAGCTGTGCCTTCGTGGAGCTGCTCTTCTCGCTGCCAAAGGGTGACCACTGGCACAGCGCGCTGCTCGTGTCTCCTCCCTTCCTCAAGCAACCGTAACCAAAGCGAGATGCAAAACCCATGCCCGGCCTAGTGCCGTGCAAGTGCTGACCCCCCCAGCCATGGGGAGGGCCTCCCCCGTGGGGCTGGCGAGACCTGTGTGGAAGGGCGGGAAAGGATGAACCTGAGGTTGCTGAGATCCAGACAAGGCTTTGGATTTTCTGGGCGTTGTGTGGAGACTCTTTCTGACCCAGGACTGCAGAGGCCCACGACTCATGTGTTCACGTCCAGAGGCGTGGGGCAGGTCGGGTGAACAGAGACACGCGTGTCCAGCTCCAGCAGACCGCCAGCTCGAACTGTGGGCTTACCCACCTTGGCCACTCTAACATTTTCAATTTCAAATGTCGTTGCTCAGCGGTGATCCAACAGAAAACAGCTGCTCAGATGTCCCCCAGGCACTCGATCTGTCTGTGAGGGAAGCTGAGGCCTCTGTTGGGCTGTTCTCTGTGTCACCTCGATGACGGACAAAAACACCTTGGGTGTATAATGAGGGCTGTTCCCAGGAATGCTTAACTTTGCTTTTACACCCTGCTGGACTGAGGACGGCCGGCGTACGGGAGAGCAGAGCCTGCTGCAAGGCTGTTTCAGGCAGAGGAGAAAACCGTGGTGACACTCAGGTCCATAGTGCCCGTGGGGCTCGCGTTCCGGCAGGCACCCCTTGGCCTGCAGCCGAACCGCTCCGCTCCAGGAACTCGTTGGTTGCTTTGTCTTAGACAGTGAAATAAAGTGTATGCGTTGGAGAGTGCTGGGGTATCAGAGCAGAACTGCAGAGAAGAGAATTCCCTCGAAAGAAGAATTCAAACAGACCTTGCCACTTCAAAATGTAAGTCCTGATTCAAGGCAGCATCTTCTCAAAAGCGTTTCCGCAAGGTTGTAAAACCCACACATCGTCCTCCTGTTCCCTGCTGCTTCTAAGTAGGTGATATTTCTCCTTTTATTTGTCTTCCTTCTTAGTCTTTATTTATTTACAATTTTGAAGCATTTAGCATCTATTGTTATAGTAATGACAAAATGGGATGGAGAATTCATACCTAACAGAAAATTAGAAGGCATAGATAGCACTTTTAATCCTCTCTACAGGTCACTTACCTTTAAAATTGTGTCAGACACATACTTCAATATCTGTTTTCTGACAAGAGCAATTGGCTGTTTGGCAATGACATGTAAGCTGCTCTTCGTTTTAAAGAAACTTGCTTTGCTCTGACATGGGGAGGTAGAAATTGTATCTTAACAAATTCTGTTTGACAGAAAATTGTTCCCCCTCCCCACCTCTTAATTCACATCTTAATGCTTTTCTTTACATCTGTATACATTAATTAAAAAGCAACAGAGACAATTCATTTCTCATAACTCACTGAATGAGTATCAGATAACGACTTCTAGCTGGTTTCAATGCTTGTTGAGAATAGACCACCAGTTTTCATAGATTTTTGTTGATGAATTGTCCAATGAAATAATTTTCATTTTAAATTTGTGGATTATTGGGTTCATGATGCTCTGTAGATTGACTTCCTTTAAGATACAGAATATGAATCTGCGCAATAAATGTCAGACATCTTCTGCCGTAAGTATCCTCTGACTACCCTAACTTTACAAGGTCGAATTCTTTAATTTAATGGATCTGCCTTAATTTACATGTGAAATATTTTGGTCTAGCTGTAACCCATTATTATAGCTGAGAATAGGAATAAAAATAACTATATTTTTCAGTACTTTTTAATAGCATCTTTCATACCATGAAGTGCTTAAGTCTTTAATTCCCTAGCACTACTGACCTATTCTGAACAACCTTACTCCCTATTTGCTCCTTTAATCCTGTATTTTCTACATGCCATTTTATAATTTACCATAGATTTACATATCCGTACTTAAAATTTCTCTGAAAAAAAAATGGAGGTCATGCATCACAGAAAGTTTTCTGTATTGTTTTTAATCATCAGGGGTTCTTTTCAAAGAAGACATACCTCAGAAGTGGATCTGTGTTTTTCAGTTTTAATGCTCTTTTGAAAACTGGTAGAAATTGTGATGGCAAAAATGTTTTCCATTGTGCCATTTTGCTTGTTATATAACTTATTTCTGTTGGTATGTAAACCGATGTTCAGCATTTCAATTGTTATTGTCTAAAAGAAATGTTAATTCTTTGCCAATTATTTTAGTAGCAAGACACAGTTAAATAATATTGTTTATTCATGATTGAAAATTGATATTGCAAAATAGAAAGTAATGCAGAACACAGTAATTGGGAACAGTCTCTCTTCCCTCTTCTGCATCTTCATTTGTCAATTATGAAATGTGGCAGTTGATTAAAATTTTGTCTAATAGCTTTTTATCTTTACTTTTGGAGTTTAAAAGGAGTGAAATAATGCTTTGTCTACTTGTTCTTTGCCTTCAAAGATAAAAGATGTTTTATTTCCTTTACAGAACCTGACAAAAGGAAAGCAGATAATTATACCAAATGGTTATGTAAATCCCAATAGAAAGAGTAAATTCGCTCTTATGAAAGTATCCAATAAGTTCTTGAATTCACTGGAGATAGCGGGTTTTCATGTCTTTACAAGTTAAAGTTATACAGATGTCCAATTAGCATTATGAAATACTATTTTTTCTTTTATTTTAAAAATAGTTTTTAAGGTTTTCTTGTCTGATAACAATGAATGAGATATTCATATAAAAGCCATATAGTGTACGTGAAACAAAGCAAGGGATGGAAGATGTTAAAAAGAGTGAAAAGAAAATAATCTCCAAAGACATGAAAAGGAGCTTTAGAGCATGCCCCTCACAATGTAAATATTCAAAATAATGGGGAAGGTAAATGATGCTTCATTTTGGGAAATCTTTAGAGACATCATTTTCCACTTGCTATGAATACATGCTGAAAATATTACTCTGTGCTTGCACTAAGACTTGCAGGAATCTGAGTTATATTCCCCATGAAGCTTGCTTTACAGCTGTTGTTGCATCCCTTCACCTTTTTATGAACTAGTTTTCTGCCTCTATAGAGTCACGAAAGATGAAAGGGCTAATGCAGCTGAGTGACATTGTCTCTTAGGACTCAAGTTATTTTCAAGACTCAAAGCTCTTGAGTAAAAATAATGTGTTTTAGAAATACCTCTGCTAAGCCACGTTTCCACTTGCATCATACGGAATGAAGGCAAAAACTTTTATTTAGCTGAAAAAAAAAAAACAACCCAACCCTGTTTAATACAACTAACAGGAACTCACAGGAAAAATATCTTTCAAAGGGATCTACATGGAAACATAGGATTGCTGTGTGAATTTTTAGTGACATCTTTTGCAATATAATTATGTTTTAGTCATTTTCTTCAGCTGTTTTCTGTGATTTGTAACAAGGAATTGATCAAGTTCATGCATATATCTGAGCCTTAGAACACACCTTTGACAGTTCAATGTCAATGATCATTCTATGAATTTCATATTTTTGTAATAGGTATAGAGACAAGAGAAGCAGTGACTGACTTCGGAAATCCCTCTCTAGATCATCGCTGAATGTAAGTTTTGGTTAATTAATGAAAACAAACCTATACTTCAAAAGTACAAGGAAGAACTGAAGTTTCATTTTATATAATCTGTCACTTCCTGGAAAAGGAGGACCAACAACTTCATGGTCTGTCCTGGTTTCAGCTGGGATAGAGTTAATTGTCTTCCTACTAGCTGATACGGTGATATGTTTTTGAGTTAGGTATGAGAATAATGTGGCTAACACACTGATGTTTTCAGTTGTTACTAAGTAGTGTTTATCCTAAGTCCAGGATTTTTCAGCTTCTCATGCCCAGCCAGCAAGAAGGCTGGAGGGGCACAAGGAGTTGGGAGGGGACACAGCCGGGACAGCTGACCCCAACTGGCCAGAGGGATATTCCATACTGTGTGACATCAGCCCCAGTATATAAACTGGGGGGAGTTGGCCGGGGGCAAGCGCTGCTCGGGAACTAACTGGGCATCGGTCGGTGAGTGGTGAGCAATTACATTGTGCATCACTTATTTTGTATATTCCAATTCTTTTATAATTATTATTGTAACTTTATTACTATTATTATCACTATTATTATTTTCTTCCTTTCTGTCCTATTAAACTGTATCTTAACCCACAAGTTTTACTGTTTTTTCCCCAGTTATCTCCCCCATCCCACTGGGTGGGTGGAGTCAGTGAGCGCTGCATGGTGCTTAGCTGCTGGCTGGGGTTAAACCACAACATGGTCCTAATTTAATACTTTAAATTTTATATTTAACTATTTCAGTAATAAAATAGCAATTAGACTCTTCAGCTCTTTTCCTGAAAAGAAAACAGAAGTGTCATTGTACAGTGATATGAGATGGAAGAGGAGGAAGAGCTGGAGTGGAAAGAAATCAATATTAATGCTAGTAATATCAACATCTTATTTTTGTACTTTTACATGAAGTATCTGGCAGCAAGTAAAATGGATGTTTTTAATCAGAATTATGACAGATTTCCATTCATTATTTTCTGTACTTGCTGTGAAATTGTGAGAACATTTCTGCGGGATAAGTGACTTCTATATTAGTATCTCTACATAATCTGTTTACTTAAATGTTTTCGAATGAAGAGAAATAGTATCAAAGTTATTAAATTTTTATAATATTTTCTTCTTGAGATAATGACCATATAATTACAACAGTCCATTATGTAATTATATTTGTACTTGAGCTTAGATTTCATGTGAGTGGATCCAGTGATTCAATTTCTCCTGCTGATTATGCAGTGTCATAAAAATTCAGATAAATATGCTACAAAGCAAAATGTGAATAATGTAAGTTATTACAAAGAGAACTTGTTCAGTCCAAAGTTGCTTAATCATCATATGTTTAGTTTATTACTGCACTTTTTCCTTTTATTACTCTCAAGAAATTAGAACAAACTTTATAGGCTCTTAAGCCTCTGATTTATTTTATTATGTAAACTACCCTACCTTTCCTAGTCTGTAGATTTTCATTATTAAGCAGCTGATTCTTGGGCTTAATAAGAAAAATTTATTGAGAACATCTTCACCAGCCCTCCTGTTGATCATGCAATCATGTTGACCGTGTTCAGCAGCATATTGCAAGCAGGCTCTACAGTAAAGAAAGATGATGAGAAAGTCACACTTTCATTTGACAAGTGTAAGAAGCTGTGGGCTATTTCTATATAAGCCACAGAAGTTACAAAAAAAAAAAAAGTTGTTATATTTTGCAGACAGTGTTGGCAAAAATATCTCTGTTTCTACATTAAACAAAATTATTTTCATTTGGAAGCAAGGTTCGGACCCCGATTCCTGAAGAGGAATGGTTTGTCGGAGGCTCCGTGAGCAAAGTAAATACAGAGGTGAGTGGAGTTCTAGGCACGCTAAAAAAGCAGGCAGGATTTTTGGAGATAGTGCTTTTGGACATGACAGCTAAAGTCTGAAGAAGCCCAGTTTGGTTCAGCTGTGCCAGCAAGAGGAAACACTTTTTCCTAGTCTTTTTCTCCCTGTCCAACATGGACATAGGAAAAAAGACAGGACAAATAAACACCTTACAAAACAAGAATGAACACAGAGTTTGAGGATTCTATAAACAGACCAGAAGAAGGAATGCAAAATTCCTTTGTTCTTGATGTCTGTTCAGCATGTGAAAAAAGCTTCACTGTTCTACCAAATCTCTACAGATTCTTTAGATCTGTAGGCCCACAAAGGGGATAAATTGACTCACTGCTCCTTATGTGGAAATTTATTTGAAAAACAGAGCAGTATATGTGTTCTTAATATTTTGGAACTATAACAGAAACATTACTGAAAAAAGCTGAGGCTTAATTCTTCTATCTCCATTTCTGTCATCTATGATTCTGGAAAAGTCTTTAACTGACTTTGCCTTAATTTAGCTAGCTGCAAGAACTGATCACATTCAAGTATGTACATTAGTCACTGAGCTGACCAGACTTTTATCAAGTAGTCTTCTGCTTGAGTGTAACCATTATTCAGATGGAATTTTTGTTCCATGTTATGATAGAAGTTTTAAAAATGCTAGTTAATGCCCATAAGGAAATGGAATTCTTCCCATAATAAGAATACTGGTAAGTGGTAAAGTCACAGTCCTTATGCTAGAAAATGCTGAAAATAATTGCCCGTATGTTACTTATTCAAGTCTTTATCGTTAGTATTTTAATATTTAAAATGTATTATCTCATGCTGTTTTTTCGTATGTTATCTTTTGAGTGTCTGACTTTGTAATTTTGATTGATGTTATTTTAAGATGCTTATTGGTGTGTTATTTCCCATGTTTTAGGAAAAGCTATCTGACAACATGAACTGGCATCAAAATATCTAGTATCAAAGCCATGTGACTTCCTAGGAATATTCACCCTTGCTACTGTGCAAAGTAAGTTGTTAACTGACTTTCGGACCAATGGTAAAGACACATAGGAAATAAATTCTGATCATGGAAAAACTGTTCAGTTCATGTAGTTTAAACCAAATCAGGAGTGAAGTGTTTTGTTGATTTCTTAATGATATGTAATTAACTTACAGCCAGAGGATCAGGATCAACATCAACATTGCAACAGGGAAACCGTGGTCCTAGGGACTTGCAAAGTGCTAATACCTACAAATTGCTAAGCGCGCTTCCATAATTAGAACTTTTTGAGAATAATCATCTCATGCACAGGCAGAGTGAGGGTAAGTCTCCCTCCCCTCACAGGAAGGGTTAGTTCCCCTCTCTGGGACTGGGGGTTTGCTACTTGCAGACACGTCCTGTGGGAGACCGGGATGCTCTCATTTGTGTCAACCTGGGCTCTTCCCTACAACCCACATGTCCCCAAAAAAGGAGCCGGGGAGGTCATGCTCGCTCCCCTAGGCCACCTTGCCTAGGAAGCACCCCCACGATTGATTCACAGCTATTTGCTAGCAGCAGAAAAACAAGGCTCACAGCCCCCTGGGGCTAGCACTTGCCTTGAAAACCTAAAGCCTTAAGGAGAATAGCTGGACAGAAGGAAGAGCTGACCACAAAGCACCAGAACAACCAGTTTGGATTTGTAACGTAAGCTTATGAGAGCACAGTGGGCTCTGGGGCAGCTCAGAGTGGGGTATTTGGGCCATTTTTATGCTGGTGACAGCTGGGGAGTAAAGGCACTGTGAAAGACATTGCAGTTCGGTTCACCTGTGACCATGGTGGGGGCTGTCTTCTGTGATGTTGCTAAAAAAGCTTTCACATACAACCAAATAAAATTACATTGCCCTTTAAGTATTCTTTTCATTTTATTTCCAGTTTTTGTGTGTGTGCATGGGAATAGGCATAGATGTTTTATTTATTTTTTTTTCTTTGTGCTTAAAAGTTCCAGTCATTTTAAGAGCTACCTTCTGCCACTTTAGTGACTGTCACAGGTTGGGAAACACTGACTCATTGTTACCTGAAGTATCCGGCGTCTGCGTAATTGGGAATGCTGATCTGAGGTTCACCGCTTGCTGGTTTTCCTGTCCAGAGCAGAGACTGGAGGGCAGTGTTGTTTTCCTGCTGTCACCTTGTAGAGCAGTGGAGAACATTGGGCTGTTTGGAATTTTTAGCACTGTGAGCTGAGAAAAGCTGGCGTGGGCTCAGTATGGACAGAGGCAGCTGAGATTTAAACTGTTATGGTCCAGGAAGTCATCCAGGACAGTGATCTGCGCTCTGCTTATAATTGAAGATTTGAGCAATGATCATTGGGTTTCAACAAGGCTAGCAAAAGATGCAAAGGCCAGCTCCTGGCAATATTTCAGCTTTCTCCTTGGACTGCAGCAGTACAGAAAAAAAGACATCACTTTTCACTATAGGAGAACAAACACACACAATTTTTTCTACACTTAGTTTTAAAGCGTAGACTGCAAGCCCTTTCAGCTACCCCTGGAAGCATTACTCCACCTTATTTGCAGGCAGTATTATCCACCATCTATAATCATATGTACAATGTCTTCGTCCTGTTCTTTTCTGTCATATTAACAGCTCTAATTGGCAAACGAGGCACTTTCCTAGCTCGGTTGTATGAGCCAAGGAAGAAACAGTGGTAGTGAACAACTTGTGACCGTCTATCAATAATTGGAAGTGTTGACATCAATTAAAGGGCAACATTTTAACCTTATGAAAACACCTGCAAAACTGTCAAAATAAAATGACTGAGCACTCAGTCGTTTCAAAGGGTTGTTAGAAATAAAGGACTATAAAGGACCTCCTGCTTCAGAAAGCACAATCTCATGTGATATCAGAAAGATTCATCATAAAATCTTTTTGATTAATTTTAAGTTACTCTCAATATACTTATCTATCTTTGTAGTGGTAGTGTAAATCTAACAATATTTTTTTAAAAAACATTTACATTAAAAGATTAAAATGCTACATTGAAACAAAGTTTATTTTATTTTGTTTCTAATTTTCTGAGTCATTAAGGTAATTTGACAAAGAATTTTAAAAAGCCTGATTTTTACTTTAGAGTTGGGTTGCTAAAGAAAAATAATTTTCCACACACTGTATTCTACAACTCATTTACTCACATTCACCTTGCATATGGAAGTATAAAACATAAATGTTCAAAGATCAATGTTTGAAACATTGACATTTTGCTAATATCTGGAAAATAAATTCCATTTTACCCCTATGTAGAACAACTTGAAACAAACACTTTCTTACCAGACTTTATTTTTCAAATCTGCATCCTTAACTTCTATTTGGGGCCATAGTATTGCAATCTACTGTACATAATATATAAAGATATATTTAAGAAAGACCATGTATTGGGGTAATACTGTAATAAGAAGAAATTTTAAAAGGGAGTAATAACATAAGAAAGGGAAATGTTCATTCCCACTTTTGCCTTGCTTGTTAGAAACCTCTGTCAGCATTAATTTAATCAATGGGACTAGCTGAAGCTTGTGAATGTAAAGAGAATACTTATTTCTCTTGCTTCATTACTATTTGAATATTAAATTATTTCAAATGTGTGAAAAGGGCTGATGAAAAGGACATGAAGCATGGTGTGAAAACTGGTATTAGTCCCTGATTGCATTCACAAGAAGAAACTAAATAGAATAACATTGTTGCAGTGCTTTTTCTCTGGGTTCAGAATTGCAAAATCAATTGAGTTTATTTGCTAACGTGCTCAAATCTACTTAACTATTGCAATGGATAGTAATTAAAGTATAGACCAACGCATTAGTTCTCATACATAATTACAGAGTTTGAATCTTAACGAAAATCACAGGTAAAAGTACAGATACAGTTACTATATCGCTATGTTTTTCTGGCACAATGCTGCCGCTTTACAGACAACAGGACAGACAACTTGGTCATACTATTTTCCAAGATTTTTCTCAGATTCAAGATTTTTTTACTATTTTTGTAAAATTCCACTGAATGCTTCCTGTCTCAAAAAAAAAAAAAGAAATTACATACTTTTATTTGTCACAGTAGGTACATGAAATCAAAGCATTCGAGAATGAGAGTTCAGCTCTGAATGGACCAATACTTCAAGATACACCTGACCAACCTTTACTGCTTTCTTCTAGAAGGAGCACAATACGACAGCGCTACGATGCCAATCCCATTCCAAATGTACACAAAACCAAGACAGACCAAGATTACTAGCCACTATACTGGTGCGCCATTATATAAGTTTCCTTCTACTTTCTAGAATTAATCTCCATCAGCCATAAGGGTATTTGTTACTGTGCGACCAACGACTTGATGCGGGTCCACTGCCCCTCTCCTTCCCTATATTGACTAAGCTTTTGTCCAGAATATTTAAGAGTAGTGCCAAATAAATCAAACAGATAGACAGACAGACATTCAGCATTGAAAGCTGAGCAATATTAACTCTGACTTTTTCACTTCAAATATGTTGAAAGAACTTAGTTCTCAGTCGTTTTCTGAACTCAGTCAAGTCAAAGGGTAGAGGACTGACTTATTTTTTTTTCCTGCAGTTGTTAACCTTACATAATGAATTAAAAGTTGTTATAACTGTCTCTGCATTAAAAGCAAATGTTTAGTTACACACCATGTGTTATTTTCCTTCTGCCTCAGACATGGAAATGGAAATAGGCATCAGCAAAAAGTAAGTTAGACATCCTTCAGGTGTTGGGTTTTGGGGTCATTTTTTTCCATTTCTGTACATATCCACATAATCCATTTTAATCATATAACTTGAGCTACTTTTTAAAGGTTATATGTGAGGAAAAGAAAATCATCCAGCCTATAGGTACGTGCACAAAACTCCAGCAATGGAAATGATTCTTCTTGAGAGATAAGAATAAGAGTTTCTATAAAAAAATGCCAATGCTGTGAGTCAGTTAGTTACTCATAAGAATATATACAGAAAATTTTCAGAGGAAAAAATTCAATCTTTCTTTACTGGCCTTCAATACGAAGGTATAACTACAGAATTTGGAATAAACAAGCTGCAGCAGATAAAAACATATATTGGGAAACTTGAGCATCTTGCTGTTATGGTGATTACTAAACACTTACTGTCATATTACATGTATTGAGTGCTTATCCACTCTTCTAAAAACCCTTAAAATCTGAGCCCAGCAGAGAACTGATTTTAAGGTGCTGTCCTCGGAAGTTTAAATCAGACAACTGTCACATACATGTAGAGGTGCTTAGAGTTTTACTGTCAAGTAGCTGATTGCTCACCAAATTACTGAACAACATGAGATAGCTACGGCAAATTAATATGTTGCTTACTGATTTTAACTTACACTTTCTTAGCTTTGGTATTGGTAATACACAAAAAAAAGCACAATAGATGAGTGACTGTGACAAGGACTATAATAACAGAAAGGTAGATTACTGTTAGGAGAAAAATATGTGTACATCACATCTTGGGAGTGTAATAGAATTTTATGTAGTAGACATACAAATGTCTAGCCACACTATAAGAAACTTGCTTTATTGCTACATTTAAAATTTGGAGGAAGAGAAATCCTGGAGATGCTATTTCATTTATACTATGTAATAAATATGTTTCTAGGAAAGCATAAAAGACTGAAATGAAGCTAAAGTTCAAAAAGAAAACTGAGTGTGGAGTAAAGTACTTTTCACCTGAAAGAAGCTATTAATAGAAAAGAAACTGCAATTAAAGGCAGAAAGACCAAAAAAAAAAAAAAAAAAGAAAAATCAGAGGTATGGTCTCAGAGCTTTAATTGCTTTAAAGGAGTATAGTTCAACAGATTGTAATGGGACCCTGCTGATTTTTATCCAATGAAGATTTGATACATAAAGTTAAGTACTAGCTTGTCATAGAAAAAAGAAAAATGGTTGTCTATTCCTATGGCTTGCTTTTACAGGCAGTCAACGCTGATACTGAGCCCTATCCGAAGTACAACAAATAAACGGTCTCATCAGCTCCTTCTAAAGAAAGCAAGAAGATAAAAATCGCTACTCTTTCAGAGTTATGTGCTTTTTGAAACATATGCTTCTTGAACTTGAGAGTTTTAGCATGCCTCCTTGCTTGAAGGGTACCAGTAAGGGTAAATACAGTTTACGTGGGGTAGTTGTTACAGACAGTCAGTGTTCAATAACCAGTTTTTTGAGGGCACGTACCACAGAATTTTTTTTTTTTCCTAATTTCCAGTGCTTGTGGTTCTTTTCTAGGTGATTTCAATCTGTAATTTTACTGAATCTTAAATAAGGATCGCTGAGAACAAAGTGCTCCGCATAGCCGGAGCAACGTCTGGTATGTTCTTTTAAAGAGTAGAGGTCTGCCCTTCTGAAACCATGACACTTGTAACGGAGTGGCAAAGGGAAGCGCAAGCATAAAAAAATCTAGGCTTACAGGTTAAACCGAGAGATACTGGGTTTTAGTTTTAGTCTAAGACATGAAGGATTCTTCTGTGCCCCAGTTAAAAGTCCCAACACATGCAACACTCTGATATAAAAAAGGCCTTGTATGTACCTACCTGGTAGTTGTAAGTATTTCCCGGGGATACATAATTTCCCTTTACGTGGCATGTTTTCTTCTCCTTCTCCTACTCACCACTGAACACGTCTCAACAAGATCACGCAGCGAGCCCATGGGAACCTCATGACGTTCAACAAGGCCAAGGGCAAGGTCCTGCCCATGGGTCGGGTCCCTCTGGATGCCATCCCGTCTCTGAGGCCCGCCGACCGCACCGCTCAGCTTGGTGTCATCTGCAAATCGATGAGGGTGCACTCCATCCCACCGTCTATGTCACTGGTGAAGATATTAAACAGTACTGGTCCCAGTACGGACCCCTGAGGGACATCACTCACCGCTGATCTCCATCTGGACATTGAGCCATTATATTCTTCTATTTATTTCCATGGTTTCCCTGTGGTATTGGAGGCCCCAGGTACATCATTTTCATCCCAAACTTCATTTTCTCAACTGAAAGAGAAGATAATATTTCTCTGACAAAACATATTACATCAATTACTGATAAATCTCAGAAAACACTACTTAATTTGCTATTGCAGTCAGATGGTCTATATGAAAGACTAGGACCACAGTGTAAGAGTTCTTTCAGTAAAAGCCTTTTTGTTATTTTTGTTCTCGTGGCTGTTACAGGGTTTTTTCAACATTTCTTAGCAACAACAACAACAAAGTTTTTCCTTTCTGCGATTCATTTAATTTTTACTCTCTTTCTAGCTGAACACAATCGCCTGAGAAATGTCTGTAAACTACGAACATACTTATTCTGCATTTAACTGCAAAGCAATTTGATGTAGTCTTGTTGCACCACAATAGGACATTCTGAGGGATTTATTTTTTATATTTTTTAACTTTTTAATAAAAATATATTTCTTTCAAGTGAATTCAACATTGAGACCAAAATATAACCACTAGTTTCTTTGTCTAGTCATCTTCTCTGCAGAAGTTTAATTGATTTAGACGTGCACCTTTATACTAAACAAATAAATTAACATATGTAAAATCTGGGAATTCAGGAGTAAAAAGCGAGCAAGATTCTATCTATTCTATCTATCATTCTGCACTAGAAGCAATTCATCTGAGTGATAATACCACAATGCATATAGAAAATTAAATATAATTTTAACAGTAATTTGGATATCTTTAAAAATATTACAAATTTCCTGCAATATATTTTAGCATGTGCAATTTACTATAGAAAAATGATCAGGCAGGTCTAGTAATCAGTGTCGTCACAATTGAATAGCCCTAAGCAGGTCTGAATAATGCAATTCTGTGAGTCTCTGTTTGGGTACAGTTCCCAGACTGTATCATAAATGAAAATTTTCCTCTTAATATGATAAAAATATATCACTAAATCTGTTAACACGGAAAAGCAATCATATCCCTTTAAAATAATTCCCAGCAGAGATACTTCAAACCTGTATTTTTTGTGGACTTCAAGTCAATAAATCCTGATAGAATGACTAGCAATTACCTTCAGTGAACCAAAAAACGTTTTCCACTAAGAACAAAGTATCTTTTCACTTTCTTAACTAACATCACTATTTTTCCCCAAATAATGAAAAAACAACAGAAGCCATGACATTCTATATATTTGCAAATATCAGAGAATCTGAAGTGGTAATAAAAATGTGCAATTTGTAATCAAATCCATGACTATTTACAGAAGATTTGCCATAGATTTATAGAAAATCAGGTCTCAACATTCTTGTATTTGACTAAAAGAAAACCTGTAATTTCAAATTATGCTTAGAAAGCTTTGTTTTGACACAATCAGATAATTCTAGTTAATAAGTTTCAGCATCAAGGCTGTTCATTTTACACTTACATAATCAATTTGCCAAAGCAAATGCTTTCTTGAGATACTTAGAGAAGCATGTTTTCCTTTGCTCAGCAAACGAGGATATGAATCTGGTATCGTTATTTTGCCTGGTTCTGGCAATAACTGTTGTCACCACTCTGGGTAGTTCCATGTTCAGACATTACTAGCCCTTAAACTGTCACATATCTAAAGTCTGGGTGTTACTTCTAGCTTGAAACACTGATTTCCTTTTTTTTTCTGGGTGGAGATAGTGCTTATTGCTGTAGTGAAACAAGCAAGTAATTTAAGATACATACAAACAGTAAAACATTGTTTATTTTATGGCACTGCAACGGTAAATTGAATAAATTCATCCATGTAGGAAAAGCAACATCCCTTATCGTATTAAAATGTCAGCTGGCAAGTTCAAACCCACTGTGATATCTCAAAAAAAACCCCAAATTCTTCTGTTGTCCTTTAACAATGAATTGCCAAGAGCCTAATTAGATTTCTCCAAAATATTATTCTGCTTATCAAGGTGGATTTTGTTGCTGCTCTTATTTTCTCTATGGTGTCAATATGCAGCTTTTCTCTTTGCTAAGGGATTGAAGAAGCTTTCCTGGAAACATCAACCTGAAAGACATATTTTATAGTGTAAGCATTTACAATTTGTCTCCTCTTTTTATTCCAGTTTATATACCTGTTGTTACAATCCAAGCAGTGGTTCAGAAGCTTTTTCCTCTATCATGAGATACAACTATAAATGCAATATTCTAAGAGGTTAACATTAGAATGAAGACTTGTTATCAAATAGCTTATTAAAAAGTATGCAGGTTGAAATTGAGATCCCTCCAGGTCTTTTCTTCTATCTTTTTACATGAAACCTGCTATTGTTTTGCAAACTAAAGGACAAGTAATGCAGAAAGAACATGAAATAATTTTGTGAAACCAGGGTCTAACATCTCCAAATGTAATCTGTGTCTCATAACAACATTTGCTGTTGTCAGGCATATTCGTTCAAGGATTTCCAAGAGGATCTAGGATTTTACTGTGAGAATAACCAGGTAAACACATGAAACACATTAGGACAACTAGCTAATCATATGCTTAAGGTTTTCCAGAACCAACAACTTTCGTAAGTCTGATTGTAACATAAAGACAATATTATCTTGATCAATATGAGAATTGCCCAAGTCATTTCAAATGAACAGAAGATTTAGCTGGCTCTAATGGTATTCAGTCATAGCAATGTTGAAGCAAAAAAATAATAAACTTGCATTATATTTGAAATTCAGGCATATACACTGGACTCTTTTTAGTTCCTGTGACATATATAAAATATTAAATATTCAAATAGAAGACACTTATTCAAGAAAAAAATATACCTGTCACAAATTGAAAGATTACAAAAGAATAAAAATACAAATGAAAGTGGTTTGCTGTGGGAGATCTTGACACAGTGGACAGTAGTGCAGTAGAATCAGAAACTAGAAGGACATTGCAATACTTGGGTAGAACTAATATCAGAAGCTCAGACTCTTGGCTTTCCCTTGGAAGAAGAGTGATAGTTTTAAGAGATTTGTAGAGCACAAGTAGATTAAATTTTCAGAATACATAATATCACATGTTGAAGTTTATAGGGGTATGAATCAGAAGTTAAGCATATGAGCACATTTATAAGAGCATGTTATCATCCTTCACATTAAGATTTCATTTTTAAGAGGACACCTCCAGAGTGGAGACCACACTGCAGTCAGAGAGGTAAAGCTCTGTCTCCACCTGGTGTGGGCACCCAGAGCCAGCTTTTTCAGAGTCCTTCCTTGTAAAATGTGCAAAGCAATTGTCATAGAAAGAGGTACCTTGTTTTTCTTTAACTTTCTCCTGAGTATGGCAACTGGGGTTTTTGCAAGTATGGACAGATACTTTTCGCATGGCTCTGTCTCTTGAGAATTGCTTGGGAATTATTTCATCTTCTACCTCCCTAAAACAGTAAGGTACTATTTTTTTTTTCATGCTATCTTCCCTGAAATTTCCCTGAATTTCTATTTATAATTCAGATTTTACAACAACTTACTTTTCAAGCTAATAAATCCAGTTAGAAACAAACTGGTCTTTTACTAAACCAAATGAAAAGGAGAAACAAAATCTTATCTTGTGTAATTGTGCTCCGAGAAAATAGGAAGAACATAGTCAGCCTATGAAATGTGTTGAATTCTGCAACAAAAGTGCCTCTAGAATGAGAACATGAGGGTGGTTTTAATGTCAGCAGAACGTTTATAAATACTCACTCAATGTCACAAGGTTTTCTAATAGCGAGTGGTGTATTTCGCGAGAAGATGAGTCAGAGTAGAGGGTCCTGAAAGGAAATTGTTTTCATTGTTCTTTAACCTATGGGGAAGAAAAGCTGTGTCATAAAATTTGTGTCTTAAAACTTGACTTGTTATTTTAGTTGGGGTTTTGAGAATTTTTTTCTAATTTAAATTTATGTTTGCTTTATGCAGGGTTACAGTTGTTCAGATTAAAATACCCCTCTCTTTCTAAAGACTGGAGGACTTCTTAAAATAGTATATTATTTCCATCTGTTTCCATGTAAATTGAAGCAGCGTCTGCAATAGTACTAAAACTGACGTTTGTAGTTCAGAAAATGCCCTCAGAAGCAAGAGACTGAGGCTACAGGGAGAACAAAACATAACCTAGACAGCAATTCTGTCTTCATTTAAAATCCTAAAATATCATCCTGCTTTTGAGGAGTATCTTGTAAGTAAAATTAATTTGTGAACATCTGTTCACTACAGGACAGAAGATGAGTTTGGTCAGAATATATTTCATTTTGATGTTTATTGTGTGTTATTTAGTACAAGCTGACTCTTTAGGAAACGAGTTGTGCTACAGCATTGGTTTTAAGGTAGATGTTTTATTTCTTTACACCACATGATGTGAATAAATGAAAACTATGATCTTACTGAAAAGAAGAAGAATTGAAAATCTTGTGGTGTGCTTTTCAGACATCTAGCACTGAAAATACTGAAGGCTGCTTTAAATTCAGTTCTTCGTCAAAGTACTCAAGGCACCTAAAAATTTAGTCAGTCTGAAAAAATACTTACTAGATGTATCCCTAGCCTTGGCCCGGTATTCTGCAGGATTTAGTTCTTGCGAAGAGAAATGTAATTTGTCTGATTGTCATAGACACGTAAAGACTTAAACCTTAGAGAACTTTGATATAAAACTACTAAATCTCAATTACCTCTGTAAAATGACGCTGGAACTAAGGCAAAACCAACCCGGATTTATTTTCTTAGGCCTGTCAGTGTGAACTAATGAGTTTCTGCTATGGCTTCGATTAGTCCATCAGAAAAAGGCAGGCAACTTAATAATCCACAGAAACAAATGGATTGATCCAAAGTTTCCACATAAATACAGTATTAATTCCTTTGTCACCAAGCAGCGTCAACAGATTCTTTCGAACAGGAGTCAGTACTGATATGAATGGAATTTAACTCACCCAGGTAAACTAATTTTGCTACTTTCTGAACACAGAGCGCCAGCATGATACTAACCAGATAATTAACAAATTTAGCACTTTACAGAATCATACGGCTCTGTAAGAGGATCTATTATTGCATTTGGCCAATTGTTAGTACCTTCCTTACACAGTCAGGAAACTAATATGATTATACCAAAAGCACAGCCTCATTAGTCCCCTCAGGGAATTAATTAACCTCTTTTATCTAGGAAACTGTAATAATCTTCTTAAGTTATGAGTTGCTGTGTTTATTATTGCCATGTAGGTCCAACAAATGTAATGAATGATTGAGTTTTGGAAAGCCGGGAACACATTTATCTTCTGTCTGAATGAAAGGAGAGACTTCAGAAAGTGGGGGAAAAGAAAAAAAAATATGCTTCCTTTCAAAGAGTGAGACATACAAAGGTATATAATTTCCTTACCGTATATTATTAAGAGTTTCACAGACTTTTATTACTTAACTCCAGCATTTGCCACCTTCATAAATCAGTAATCCAAATTCATGAAAAGATAACTGATTTAACAATGATTTAGAAGCTCTGGAGTGCAGCTGAAAAGTTAATCATTTTGCAACATCAATTTTGTTTTCTTCCTAGAATGTTTGACATCACTGGGGGCAGAGCTTAGGCAGGACACCAAGTGCGAACAAACAATCCCTGCAAAACTGTATTTTTGCTCATGCAGCATACTGGAATATCCCTCTTTTCTTGTGGGCAAAACAAACTGTGATAGGGAAGTCCACTATTGGAAAAAAAAAAAAAAAAAAAGTCAGGACAAGCTTATCAGAGGATAAGGTGAAGAGCACACCTTTAGTTGAGTGCAGCCTGGAAAAGTCCAAGCTGTGAAACCCCAAACCAGAAGCAATATAGTCACATCAGCATAAAGACGCACCTTCTGGTATTTTGTACCGGCAGCCTCCTGCCGGGACTGGACCGCGCCACAGCCCCTTGCTCGGCACCAGCTCGGACGTCACCACGCCGCGCTTCTCCGTGTGACGGTACAGCTCTGACCGAAGGCACCACAACTTGCTCCGTACTGGCAGCACAAACGCTGAAAGAGCTGCGGATCAAAAAATAAAACAGGGAAAGGACGAAAGGAGCCAGAAGACTTTGTTGGCTTGTGAACAAATGGCTGTAAGGTGGCGGGGGGAAACGCATTTAGAGAAGAAATGAAAAGGTTTCTAAGTATGGGAGCAGCAAGCTTCACAGGCGTACTATATATATCTGTAAATATATATATATACACACACACACACACACACACATATACAGATTCAGAAAATCAAACTTCAGCCAAGAGCTCATTACAGCCCAGAGGTCTATTGGGAGCCGTCACCTCTTTGACAGCCGACGATGAGGGCAGCGTTGTTAAGTCAGTTGGCATGCATAACGCTCCAGAACCTTTTGCTGGATCTATCAGCATCAGGTCCATGCTACAGGGAGCTCTTACTGTCTCCTTTACAACAGTTTTATGAAATAATGAAGTCAGTTTCATTCTGATGCCTGCCCAGCAATTTTTGGTGGTCCATTTCTAAAGGCAGATAAAGATGCAACGTGGCATAAATTTTCTGTGATGGAATTCAAGGAGAATAACTCTGACTCTTGGCTCAACTCCTTTTCTTCAAGTTATACTAGTATGGCATCGTACAGATACAACCGTAAAACCTGATACGGTACCTGGCAGTATATAAATACTCATGGTACAAGCAAATTGTGATGCAAAATGCTGCTATTCTGAGGCTGGATTTTTTTTTTTTTTTTAAGTTGTAATCACTTAGCCCAGTAAGTTTTTAACCAAGTACAGGTAACCAAACACTCAAACACTTCTGCTACATGCAAAAATAATATCAATTAATCATTAAACTGCATTAAAATCTTGTTTGAATTTCCACTAAGAAGGAAAATGGTCTTTAGGTTTATTTACATCTGAAGTCACTTAGTGTGGACAAAATTCTAACCTCTTTAATTGTTCTTAAGAGCATCTATTCAGGAATGAATTGTTTAGCTAATCTACTTTAAAACCATACACCAACAATTTGAATTAAGAATCTTTATACCCTTTAATTTTGTATGCAAATATTTTTTTTCTTTCACAAATTTTAAAAACAAGATAAAGAACCACCACTCAATAACAATATTTCATAAGCACAAGACTTTCATACTAGGGTAGTTGTCTCCATTATGATACTCAAAACTTAATTCAAATTAACTGAAAATATTATTGTAGAGGATTAGTTAATCTTCACTAGAGTCTCCTCTGTAGACACCTTTTTTCACAATTAAAGTGGCTTCATTTTAGGTTAACCCAAATCACAAACTTTAAGTATACTGAGGTAATTTTAATTCTACATGGAAAAAAGTATTACTCAGATATTTAATGTGGTTTAACAATCTACTTTAAAAGTTCACTCATATTTATTTACCTGTGTCTGTATCTATCCTTAAGTTAAAGGATAAAAATTGAAAAATCTAACATGTACTTCTGAATAAAGTCACTATATCAATCAAATACTAGGATTCTAAGATAACAATATATAAACCTTTCCAAAATTTTTGAGACGTGTTATCAGTTTAGTAACTTGGATATCTTGATGCAAAAGTTTTAACTGGAGTTAAACATATATACATTAATATCAAACTCCCACCAAACTTCATTTTCTCTCCTCTATGAAAAAAAATCTTCTCATAACCCTGAAAACTTTAAGAAAATGCCATTTCTTCAGTACAAATGAATGGCAATTTCTATGGTAACTTTATATATGAGTAAATCTCATGGTCTTATAGAACTGAGCAAAATATTAGTTATAAAATTACTTTCACTGGGCTGAGTTCTTCCTTAATGGTATTTTCAGGATTGCAGCTATCTGAAAGAAATTATGTATTTAGTGTCATTTCTAGAGTTAGTGTATTTCAGTGCTGCAGCCCCAAAGCTGAATTCTAATCTGCAAATTTGTCTGAATTTCTGGAGGTGAATTTTCACACAAAGAGCAGAATCCAGCAGTGAGGGGGGCAGAAACAGCAATTTACAAAGGGAGAAACGAGCCCAAAACAGTGCTAGCAATAAAAGCTCTGTTAGCTGAAAACTTGTCGTGCCATCTCCACTAGAGAGTTTATAAAAACAATAAAGAAAATTCTGTGACTCAGAGCTCCACTGCTATTGGCTTTACATAGTAGCTTGAGGTAGCATTTGCTCAGCCACAATCCTTTTCTGCAAAGAAAAATAAGTGCTGTAACTGTCCTCCCAACAAGAAGAGTGATGACCTCTTCCAGGGTAGACTCATGTGTTCATTGCGAAGACGGCAAAAATAGCACCAACTACTTTATCCCATTGCAAAAAGTAAAATTGTCATTTTAGTCACGGTCAAGGAGACAGCAACTGCAGCAGCAATCATAATCTCATCTAAATAGCATTTTATCTGATTTATCTACTTAATGAGATAGATTATCTACATAATGAGTTACCTACTTAAACAAGAAAATCCAAAAGAATAGTAATATACGCACAAAATAAAATAGCAAACATAAAAAAAAATGTTCTTTAGAATAACTGCAATTGAATTCAGTATCTATCACTTCCAATAGAAGCTTAAAGGCAAAATAATTGGCAAAATTCAGCTTTGAGTAGCGGGTTTGCGGGTAATATAGAAGGGGAAACCTTACTTATCCCTTCGCTAACGGGGCCTCTGCCTCAGTAACTCATTCACACTGCTCTACACTGACGTTTTCGTCTTTTACAGCTCTGTGGGGAGACTGCTTAGCACGAGAGTGGGTGGTGATATGCAGCGCTTTTCCCTTTTGGATTGCCTTAAGAGTAAGAAAAACTTACTGTCTCTTTGATCAATCTTGATTCATGTCCAAATGGCAGCCCTCTATCATTCAGAAGTAATTAATTCATATCACATCTTCATCTGCCCGCTGACATTAATATCTGCACATTAACATTCAAGAAAACTAACCTAATAACGGCGCAGGCTTTGTGTGCCACGTCAGAAATTTGACAATTGTTAAATTCACTTACATAAAAACGCTTCTCCTGCTGAAATTTCACTCTTGTTTGCAGGGCAGAATGCCCGCTGTCGAAGTCTTGGCAGATGTTTTATTGTCTGTAACGCACACAAAACCAGAAATGGACAGTCAAGACCTCCTTTCTCTCGCTGGCTGCTGCCCAGTGAGAACAAGGAAATGGACGTGACCCAAGCCCATTCTGCAGGACCAAGGAACAACATCCCATGCATGAAACACAACATCTCCAAAAAAGAGTCAAATCACTTAAAGCTGCATGTCCTTAACACTTACAGGGTAAAGTCTGAGTTGCAGCAGCGGATGAAGAGCAGAAAGTGTCACAGGTGTTGTTATCATAAGACTAAAATCACTTCATGCAATTTTGAGTATAAGTCTATCAATCAAAGTCAGGAAGGTCTTTCCAAAGGAAAACCCAATTAAAAGAATAGGAATTCCAGTTACTGCCCCCAGCAAACCCTTGGAACTTTTGGTAGGTCAATGTGCAGCAGCAAGTACATCTACATCTACATACTACATGTGTACTGATTCCTAGACATCACCGTAACTTATTCTCAAGACTTCAGCGTGAGAAGTTCCTGGATGCGCAGAAGGTAACGCTGATAAAGTGATTCACTAACCTCCACTATGAATAGCAAATACATTTTATGAATAATAAATCGGAGGTATTCCAATAGAAGATAATTCTCCACAGTGATGTAGGTTAAGCACAGGAAGGGGTTGCTGACAGAGACTCTGAAACCTCAACCCAGGAGGATTTTCAAAGCTCAACTGGATGACACCTTGCACAACTGATCTAACTGTGAAGCTAGCTCTGGTTTGAGCTGGGGTTTGGTAAAGATGACCTGCTGAGATCCCATTCAACTGATTTTTTTCTGTGATTCCTATGATCTACTTTTCTAGCGAAAAATACTGAACAGGCTTTAAAATAAAAAGAAGCAATAAATTGGAGAAAAGTTCTGTGTGTGGAGAAATGGGTATGTGTACAAAGCATAAATTTTAATTCTCTATTTCCAATGGAAATAATAGTATGTTTTAATAGGAAAAAAAATCCACCCAAAACCACTGATAATGGCCATATCTGAATAGAGAAGTTTAAACGACTACAAACAGAAAAGAATTGCATGTACTGCTGCAAAAGTTGGTGAGCATGAAACAGCAAGACTTCAAACATCCATTCCTATTCAATATATGAAGAAAGAAAGAAAATCTATATAGCTGAATAAATTCTTCTGTAACAGGTGAATGGAGAAATCTGCACATTACAAACTGATAGAACTGCGCTTGTGACTGAAAACATGGAAATTGAGTGAATATATGCCATAAAAATATGATTCAACAGAATTAAGGTAAAAGGTAACACTTCGCTAAAAAAAGATTAAATTTCACTGAAGTGGGTGAATAATGGAAAGAATACCATGTACTATGTCAAACTTGGAGAATTCTGAAGTTTAAATAAAATATGGGAGACAAATGAAGAATTATATAAGGAAAAAAATGGCTCAGCTTTTCTATTTTCTCTGTTAAACAAAGGCTTCCTTTTCATAAACCTTCTGAAGACCATGTGTACATAGATAATCTTTAAATGCAGAGAAAGAAAGAATGAGTAACAACATGACCAAGAACAAATTCTAGCATATATCTGTAGGTAAAACTTTTTCTGTTTGTTTCAACGACAACCAGTCTTTTTCTATATTTCATCTCCCAGAATTTCCAGTAAAAATCCAAAATCAAAATAAAAGAACGGGGCTTCAGAAAAGTAGAAGGAAGAGAAGCAGTTTCTGTAATCCGTTCACTTACCAAGTTTTTGTAATTTCTTTCCTTCCTGTGCTGGATTTCCTAATCTGCCCTTCTCCAAAATGGCCAGAGTATTTGCTGAAAGAACAGTACCAAACTCCTCTTCATCAGCTCACCAAGCCGTTGAGCATCAGCTGATAAAAGGGTGAGAATTTGAGATCTTGGTATTGCAAAATAGGACCTGTAGTCAAGCATCATTTCACTGGTTTTCACAGTAACAGTGCCAGCATTTTCCAGCCAAAAGAAACTTGTTTAAAGAAATGCTCCTTGGAAGAAGTCGGGAAATCCGCCAGCTTGACCAGAGGAGGACCACACAGCCCTTACAAATTGTTTCGAAAGTAAATAGAATGGAAGAAGAGACGAGGATCAACATCAGTCGACACCAGTGTGGCTCAATACCTGCCCTTGATGCACTGGAAGCGAGTTAGGGCTAATTCCAAGTGCAGATTAGGACTTTTCTCTGTCTCTCACTAGGTGTAGCATTCACCTTTTTTTGAAGTATATCTGTAATCCAGTCCTGCCCCCCTCAGTATGCATCAGTACTTTCCCCCCTACACCCTGCTTCCCCAGGCTAGCCAGAATTAGCTGAAGACAGAGGCTGAAAAGGTATTTAGGCCAACTTGGTTTATGTGGCATGTGTTATTTAATTCATCCGATGTGCGCTCAGGGCAATGGCTGTGTTTCAGGTATCTTGATCTATGCATGAACTCATAAATTTTTATGTATGCTTAGGCTTGGTCTACTGTTACAGCAAAAATTTATACCGTATGTGAAAAAGAAATCTTATCAAGTGCGCCCGCTTCTTCAATGTACATAGCCTTATTAAGGTTTTATTACCAGCTGCAAGGTATTGGCAATAATCTTGAACGTTCATTAGACATTCATGAGTAAACAGTTTTAAGACATCAGTTGATTGCTACCAATTAGCAGGTTTGTAAGAGTTATGATTACAAAATTTTGAATAGCAGTATTAAACTATTTCATGAGATTTATAATTACGAGGTAGAGTAAGCCTCCTACCTAAATGGTTTAGTATTAGAATTTTTTTAAAACCCCACACCTCAGTCGTAAGATTATCGAGTATTGCTTTTACTCAGAATGACCACCACATTGAGAAAATAATTAGGTGGTGTTCTGCTGTTTTGCAGTACTGTCCTCATTCCTAATATGCACTAAATGTTGCACTGAATGTAAGGGGGGTGTTTTTATTTTGGGTTTTTGGAGGCTGGCTGGTTTTTTTTCCTCTTACCGTACCTGGAATGCATACATATGTTCAGGGAACTTTCTTTATTTATTATTCACCTTCAGAGTACAGACAAGCAAAATTCATAAATAATTTATACCCAGGGAACAAAGCACACATATTTTAGGCTAGTGTTTGCAGAACAGGTATCTCCCATAACTGATTGCCAGGATGAACAGCTAGGCCTTGATATTTTGTTCTTTCTTTACTTTTAGCATGTCTTATGCTCACCTGCTACATATTCCATTACAATTTTAGGCATTCAGCTTCAGCCAGTATTGCTGCATCTCACTCATGTCATAAATCTGACCCAAACAGGATCATTTAGCTACAGAAAAATTAGGAATAAATCCTGTTCTCCTGGACAGCACCTGACCCTTTGAATAACCTGAGGGTCCTTTCTTTCTCTAAAATCCCGTGCTTTACGTGATATATACATTTCCTTTTCAGCAAAGAAAGCAAGCAGGAGTCCTGCACATTATACAGGCTTCTATTATCCTCAAAGCTGATCTAATTTATCCATTATAAATGAAGCAGAAGCCTGACAGAAAAACATGACATCTGATGGTCTAATTAATATAATCACTTCCTAATAACATGGTTTTGCAAGTTCAGAGTTTACTTTCAATACCCTTTGTGCAAATAAATTCGATAGATCAAATGTTGACACAAATCCACAGCAATGGTGATCTAACCAAAGCCTTTTTAGCAAGTCATGAATTTCCTGCTTGAAATCTAATCTTGGAGAAAAAAATTTGCATTTTTTTCTCTCTTTCAGGACGTGAGCTGAAATTACAATGAAGCAAACATACACAGAACTGTAGTCATCACTTTCAGCTGTCATTTTTCTCTACTTGGTGCTCTGCATTAAGTGAAAAACTATGGAATAGCCTCTTACAAAACAGAGGAACTCCATTATTATTAGTTTTAAATAGACTTCAATAGAAAGAGTTGTTCTAGAATTGCAGTAGCATAATGTTGCAGACAGCCTTTCAAATTGCATCAGACACCAACTTTACATGTTAGATGCACCTTGGACACCTACTCACCCTCTGAAACCTAGCTACACTACATTTCCAACTCTGCTCAGGTTTAACCAAACAAAATATCATGCAATATACATACATTTCGGTAACTGAGGCAATCCTGAGAACATTTACTTTGTTATCCGTGTGTCCCTTTGACTGTCCAAGCTCATCACTTTTACTCAAAAAGATTCACACAGTAATTCAAGCAGTAACCACCATGAAAATACACTATAACCAAACTAATATTAAGTTTTTTATTCCAAGCAAGGAAATATATTTATTCTAGTTAACCCTTGCTTCTACTGATGCTGTATTCATAAGAGTTTGTCCACATGCCTTATAAAATTATAATACTTGCCTAATAAGATGTGCATTTAGTGAACACTGCCTATCTTTGAGCTGTTATTACGGTAAGGCTCAAATTACTGTGCACTACACAGTGCCAAAGAGAGAAGAGGCTGGTCAGACCATGCTTTGTGAACGACGCCTCTTATTCTGAAAATCACTGCCTTCGTTTTTCACTTTTTTCCTTCTTCCAGGACTACAAATGAGTATAACAAGGCACATGTTTGCAAACAGCTTCTTAAAATAGTTGTTATTAAGACCAGATTAGCAGTGAGAGAAGGTAAGGTAACAAGACTTTGTACAGCACACTGCCTTTCTATGAAATATCCTGGAGCTGGCTCTTGGTCCCGGCTCTGCCTGCACTCTCGGGACACATCCATTTGGCGTGCCCATGCTTCGCTGACCTCTGCGGTCGGCCACTGGGCTTCATCAGCTTGACAATCAGATACACAGAGCTGTAAGTCCAAAAATCTGTGGAGAGTGTTCCTCAACTACAGGAATTAATTTCTCAAATTTTGACGCTTCACGCTCATTCTTGTTCCTCAATTTAGGTTTTCCTTGCCACAAGCAGTTACATACAGACCCTCCATCTCTTCTCAAGTCTGAAATTTTGTGTATTTTCAGCCTGTCTCAAGACTTAGGTTTGTGTTTTGTACAAACTTTTTAGGAAATTATAGGTTATACATACGTTCTTCTGGTCCTCGGTCTCCACAGTAATGCCAGTTTCTGCTAGAAGATACACGCAGCACTTTTGACTCCATATATAATGCATATCATAGCGCAAAGAATGAGTCGCTTTTTGTTGAGAGCGACTAAATTAAGATGTGTCCTGGGCACTGCTCCCCCTTTGAACTATTGTCATATGAAAATGCAATACTAAGTCTTTACAGTGTGTGTGTTCATTCACGAGAGCAGACATTTGCAAAGGATGCATTAATACTTTACTTGCATGAAGAAACTAGATTTTGTACAGCACTGGGTGCTAATATCTAGTTTTTGTTTAACTTTGGACAGCAATATATATACCTGTCTCTTGAGCACTGAACTATGCTACTTTATACTGAGAACTTGGATGGCAATAAAACGGTATTCCCACTAGAGGTTTGTTGTGCATCTGTGAGGATGATTGCCTTAGAGACAGCCTGCAGGAAAATTAGAACAGCCTCATTTATTCAAACAAAGAGTAGTTTACAACACAGATTTCTAATGTCATGCTGATATTGTCTTTATTTATGTATATAACGAAATTCTGTTTTATCTTTATTCTTCTTTCTCAAATTGCTCTTTTTCTAGCCTTAGCCACATACTCTAGATTTCCTGTTGTCACGCAGGTCTCATCTATACAACTGACTTTTCTGCAATTACAGCATGAAACTTCATTCTGTCGGGCTTCAAAAGTTTGATTTGGACATTTTGTTGTTTAAAAAACTCCCATCTCTCCACTTCCCTTGTTTTTCCCTCAAAAGAAGAGCGAGGGAAAGACCAGAAGAACCTTTTTTTTCCACCTTTCTATACTGTGCTTCTATCCAGTAGCATCACATTGCACTAACACTGTTGTTCCTATATGCTGAATATTGATGGCACGTAAAGTAATGGCATTAATTTCTAGATAACACAGGTAGACATCTGTCCAGTTTGATTATTTTTTAGGTTTGATTTTATTTATTTTAGGTTTGATTACCTAAAGCAGAAAAGGAACAACATTAGTCCTAACAAGTAGAACAGAGTCAGAATAATAGGGAAGAATGATGGTTAAAAAACTAAAAGTAAAAAATTTTTAAGGAAATAACTGAAGAAATCGTAAGATAAAAGAGCAACAATCAAAGATGCCGATATACAATCTGCCCTTTTCTTTAAACAGCTGTTCTTGAGTATGACTAGACAAGTATTAGCAGTCTATAAGGATGTCTTGCACAGAAAACACATTCAGAGAGACAAGAAAGCAATTACTCTAGTTTCCAAGAAAGGCAAATAATTCTGTTATTTATACAACACCTGACATTTCTGCAAGATGGGTTGCTTTTAGAATCCAATAGACTGGCGACCAGAACTACACCTGGGCACTTATAAATAAATAAACAAAAAAACCCCAAACCCAACAACCTAGCTTTAAATGTTTTATTTAATATATGCTGTATTCCTATGTAAAAAAAAATATATATATATATATATAGTATTGCCTAAGTTCCCTAAGTTTATATACTAATAAAATACCCGTTGTCAGCCTTTGATCACAGAAATATTGATCCTTAAACCTTTTTCATCCAAGGAATAACTTGGGATTTAGACTGAGACTTTGCTATGTGCTACACAATATTTAAAAGTAAAAAACTAGAAAAACTTTTTACAGAAACCATGAGTGAAATGATCACTGAAAAAAACAATATTGTACCTAAATCTCTGCACTTCAGACTAATAAGAACAACATGCACTAAACAGGATTTCCACTTGCTTCAAAATTGCACCAAGTGCTGCATCACTCGTTACATTTGCTCTGTGATCTGTAACCTGTGATCTGGACATATTTGAAGCAATTGAGTCAGAGCACCCTACAGTTCTACTTCTTGGTTGCAAGACATAATTTCTGAAAGGGGGAAGCAGTTTTCCCAACATTATCATTTGCAGCTGTTTATATTTTTCTAGACATTTCACTGGGTTCCAGAGAAGGGTTGCTACCGTATACATATAAGGCGTCAGTCAACAGGTAGATTGTAGTCATGGCAAAGTCCTTTAGCACAGAAACTGAGACCATAATACTTTTAGGATCATTCAAATGATACTGTCAGTAGCACAGCTAAAATTTTTTCTCTAACCATTTGCACAAAAAGCAGAAAGCCCTACTGTCGCTCAGGTCTGCATATATAAGACAACTTTAAAATATTTAACTCTTCTTCATTTAATGTAAGTTTTATCCCAGTAGAATAGTTAATGAAAGGAAAATAATGGAGAAAACTCCATCAAATCAAGTTAGACAGTTTTTACTTACAATGCCAATATTAACTGCAAGTAAGTCAGACTTGTTTGCCCAGTCAAAAGCTAGATTTTAAACCGTAAAAGCTACAGTCCCCTGCAATTGAATTAAGAGAAATTATGTACTCAAGCAAAATGTAATTGGCATGGATCGCTTAGCACCAGAAAGTTACAGCACTTCAATTTGCAGAGAGGAAAAGGACCTTGATTCTTGGCACAGAAAGGCTGCTAAGGAGCTTTACTTACTTAGGGGTCAGGAGGCACAGAGATCCTTGATAGTTCAAGTGATTTTTTTAATTTTTTTTTTTCCCCCAGGTGTGCTAGTCAATTCATCTAGAAGATGCTTTCCTCCTCCACCTCCAACAATGGAAAGAAAGCACACTGCTCTGAGAACAAAATCGACAGCCCTGAAGCTTGAATACATAAGAGTGTCCAAGAGAAGAGGCTTAGTACTTAACATGAGCGTGCTAATGGTTCATGGCATGAGAAACTACTAGTAAACACAGAATGAAAAAATATATGTCACAGCTCTGAATATATTTTGGCAGTATAAATAAGAAAATTTGGAATCTCCACTGTCTTATATCACTAAAAGCACAAGAAAATGTGCCAATTACCTGTTCTTTAGAAGGAAAAGAATGACAACAAAAGTTTGTGAGGCTCATGAAATGCCACTTGATTCACCAGAAAGACCTTACTGATTAACAGTAAAAAACTTTTGAATTCCTTGAATCTGCCTACACTAAGAGAAGGCAAGCAGACTCGGGATAGATAAATTACATATTTAAGTCTATTTTTTTTTTCTCTTGTTGCTTATTACTAGGGAGTGGGGGGAGGGGGGGTGTCTTTTATTTTATTTTTATGCCTGCAGTTGTGAGGGCAGCCAATTTTTAAGTCCAGTGCTAGTGACCAGAGCTACCTGTTGATTGTATTGTAACGTTGCAACTGCAGTATTAGTGAGTTTACCTTACTTATGAAGGCGTTTGATACCTCCCTGATGGGTTACCAATGATAATCCATCAACACTGAATTTTGGAGCCATTTGTAACTGGGCTCATGTGTCCAGGTTTTTAAGAGTGGTTTCTGGGCCTAGGAAGGGTTCTTCTCCCTTCTGAAGCTCCAGGTACCCTAAAGACAAATGGAAGTTTGGGAAAAGGGTAGTGATCAGTCACAGATAGAAACCAAATGGAGAAGAGGGCTGTGAAGTATCAAGTGGCCGTGAAGTCTCTCACCTGATTAGAGGCTTCTGTAACCTACCAGATTGATCAGTCATTAGAAGTAAAGCCAGAAGGGAATCTGTGCCCTAACTCATACCAATAGCGACTTTTTCTTTACATTCTTTTGCTTCTCTTTGTAGTGTAGGGATGTGGCTTGCTTCTTGCTAAGGGAACCTGGATATGGTAGACTTCAAGGCCAAGGCAATTTTCTTCCCCATTCTTCTTGCTGTGTTCTTTTTAGGTCCAGCCAGCAGTGAGGCTGAGCATGTATTCCCAACAGGCACAAGCAAAATGCAGACAGCCATCCACAAAGTGCCTTTGATGGCACCCACGTAAGCACCAACAGCACTTACAGAGACATAAACAGCGCAGCCCAGTCCTGTTCCCCCTCTTCAGCTGATCAGTTTACTAGTGGACACTCGCACAACTTCACTCTTCATTTGCAGTCACTCCTACATTTGCAGGTCCCAAGAACAGACCCACAGGTTGGTCCAGAATAGGCATAGGTTGTCCAAACCCATGGCTCTGTTTAACCTTGGTCTCACGTCTAACCAGGTCTAACCTTGGGTCTTTCAAGGTTCTCGTCTGCTCCCACTTGTCAGCTAGTCCAGCCTGAAGTGTGCTAGTGAGGCACCTCCACAGACAGCAAGGTCACACAGAGAAGAGTTAGGAATAGAGTTTAAGAAGGTAGGACAGACTACAGTGATCGGACACAGAGCTCAGACAGACAGACGTAGTGACCAGCAAGCAAGTTAAAATGTGACTGTCTCCTTTTGTCCTCCTCATTTCTATTTTCCCATGCTTGTTCATCCTCCCACCCACCTTGATCCCTCCCTTTCCCTGCCTTTGGCTCCTCCCCTAGACATCACAGAATAAATTTTGTACATTCCCACATTGCCTCTATAACATCCCATGATAAGTTTCATATAATCCCACAAGCCTCCTCAAATATCTCATATATAAACTTCCCCTACTTATCAGTTACAAAATATTGGCTGAGCATCTCCAAGGCTTTGAGTTGTTCCCTCAGCTGTGTTTCCTCAATCTGTGACCTGAGCAATCCGGTCTTTGGTCTCCCTTACCTCCTGTGCCTTAGAGTTTGTGTATCTAGGTGGGGTTTATTACTGTTTCTGTCGCTAGTCTTTTGTTTTCATGTTGAATACCTGTTAATCAGGTATGGCCATAAACCACATATGCCCACAAACCAGATGTCCTTACGTTCCAAGTGTCTACGTATCCCTTATATTCTGCATATCCACACGCTTCCTAGTGTCATCTGAAAATTGTATTTAACAACATTATGCACTAATCAACCTTTAGTGAGTGCCTTGACATCTCAAGTTGGACACATAATCTTTAAGTACCCATTCCAGGTTTGTTGTCAGATGCCGTGAAGTTTTTTTGTAGGCCTTTGTGAACTCAAAGTCTTTGATTTGATGATCTACATGGCACGCTGACTTTCATTCCTGTAATATTCTTTTCTACAGGTACCTTTTGGACTAGAACAATTTTTTGTACGAGGGCGTGAAACAAAGACATGGAGATACTACAAAGCAATGACATTTGCTTTAAGCAAGGGCAAGTAACTACGATATGTGCCAAAAACAAGAGGGAAGTAGCGAAACCAAGATGTCTTTGGTTTGAATGCATAGGGAAAGCCACTAATTAGGTCTAACTGAAACAGGCTCAGAACTATACAGCAGATTACAGGGCTGTACTATCACCACTGCCATTGAAGACTCTCTGCAGGCCTGTAACTAGTCTTGTGTTTTACTGACACCATACCCCTCAGTACAGCGATCGTTGCGGTAACACTTCATTAATCAGAAATGACCTGACAGAATATTCTCTCTTTCATATACGAATGCAACTAACCCAACCTCAGGTCCAATTTATGAACAGGTAAAGGAGAGTTTTTAGCAACTAAACCTGAAATCTCTGATTCTCATCCCACCCCCAGAAAACTGATTCCCATCTTGTCCCCTTAGCTCTGTCTTTTACTTCCCCAGCTGTGCCCCACCAACCAAAATGACTGTGTGCTACTTTACTGTCTACAGTTTCCCAGCTATTGATTTCAGTCTCATGCTACGCAGTGCAATGCTTCAACCTCAGCATGAGAAAAGTCGCTTCGGCATTCTGATGTCTTTCATTCCCAATAAATGCACAGCCCACCAAAACTATCCTGTGACTGTCAGGATTTCAATCCTTAGGATCCTGCAGCGCTGCAAAGTGTTATTGTTACAGATGATACCTTGTCGCATTGTACGTAAGATAGCACGCAGTCTGAGCACAGTCAAAACCCACGCATATCCATCAACAGCAAAGGCAAGACTGGCACCTCAACAGAGGACTCATGTTCGGGTAACGCTGAATCCAAATTTTGTCAGACCATTAACCAAAGAGGCATTGGTTCTGGATTTGGCAATGCCTTACATGAGACGGTATTGCTGACTAAGGTGCTGGCAAAATGGGTTAACGTGCAGGTGCCTTTAACCCTCTGTGCTCCAGCTGTAACTGTGGAACTATATACGACTTACTTCACAAAGGCCAGTGTATAAATTGAATGCTAGCTATCTCCTGGTTATGCCAATTTATTCACAATCAGCTGCATGTTTTGCTATGTCTGCTTCAAGGGCACAGTCATCAGCATGTGCGATTGCCTTAATCGTTTTGTGGAGCACTGTAGTCCATTAGGATAATTGGAAGCACATCCATATTCTAGCATACGTTCCTTTGTGAGCTAATATTCTTCAAAACGTTTTTAAAAAAAGACCAGTCTTGTACCCATCACACACTCTGACTCAATGATTGGAAGAGGATCAGACACCATACACTTTGACCTCAAATATCAGGGGATGGAACAGACTTATTTTATCAGTAAATTCTCTTGTGGAACTGTAAAACACTGAAGAAGAACCATGCCATAAAAAAAAAAAAATCCCTCGTTTTGCAGATCACCCCAACATGGCTGCAAACTGGGAATCTTTATGCTAAAAAAATGTATCGGCAGCTACCAGAAGGGAGTAGCAGGAGAGGGTTGCTCAGTAAAGGGAGGTGAGCTCAGAGCTGGGGGTGACAGCGAGCCCGGCAGGGCAGCACCCTCATCGGCAAGGGCACGGACTCGTAGTACCCACAGAAGCTGAGCAGAGTGAGCCTGAGGATGGCAACAAAGTTCAGTTGAAGACCAGTGACCTCCAGAGAAGCCCATGGTGATGAAGCAGGTCTAAGGCCAGCCAGAAAGCCAAGGTGCAGCAAGACACATGGCCAGGCACAGGCACAGCTGCAGCATTGCTCAGGCAGACCCCAATAATGAGAGCCTGAGCTTAAAAGCATCACCCAAGTGAAGGGGACAAGTGCCTATCAAGGCTCCGGAAACCTCTTGCTCACACAGCTCACTAACTCAAGGCCATACTGATGCCATAGCAAACTTGGTCTGGGGGCCAGGCAGCCAAAACAGCAGGACACGGAAGAAGAGGGTATTCACTGCCCTGACAAGTACGGTCAAGAATAAGGTAGTGCCATTATATTCCCCGTTGCGTCTCTATTAAGCTAAACAGACTACGACAATAGTTTAGAAACTATACTAGATTATTCATTTAAAACGCCTTCCTCATGCTCTTTGTCTTTTATAAACAACTTTTGCTATAGGGAAGAAGTGAGGACAAAGCCTTTCCATCACCCTGGTCTTTCCTCAGAACCACTAGACTATCTGTTGTGCAACACCTGCTGTATCCAGCTCCGAAGCGGTAGGACACAGAATTTCCTAATCGTTCCAGTGACTGTTTCCCTAACAGAAACAAGAAGCATACTAGCTTGGCTGGCTTCAGTTGACCACAAGAGTTCTATCCAACACTTCGAGACACTAGAAAGGGAAACCAGCAGCTATGGTTTCTCAGTTGTGTCTTAGACCAGCACCACTAATAGTCAACATCAGCATGCAGTTAACTTAAAAACAAATAGTCTTTATGACAGTAGAGATTACTCCCTAAAGCTCATACATATCACAAGATAGCAAGATGACAAAACACTTGCTTTCAGAACTGAATACTCTCTTTCTGCCATTGGAATCAATATTAATGTTGTTCCTTGACTAGGGATTCAGTCAACCTAATAAGATCTTCGAGCAGTAGTTTCCACTATCTTTTTTATTACCTACACAGTATAAATGGTGCAGAGTGGTCCAGGCAATCTGTTCACCCCCACTGCTTGCAGTTCTATAACCTTTTCACAGCAACTACTTAGGCTGTTATGCTTAAAAATTTTGACACCATTGGACTGCATCCTTAGATTTCTCTCCAGCATTCAAATTGCATCTAATGTTTTTCATGGTTCAGAAAAGTTCAGAGCAAAGTTGTTATACAGCTGAAATCAACCATCAAGGAGTTAATTTAATTCAGTCTTTACAGTCTGACTAAACACTGTATTCTTCCTAGGTTTTAAATTTGTGCCATAGTAGAAACCTCAATGCCACTTAAGCTTTATAAGCACTACCCTTGATGAACAGAAACAGGATGTAAATATTGTCTCTAAATATACCTAGAATTCAAGCTAATCAGTCAAAGGACAAAAAAAAAAAAAACCCTGCCAAGAATGAATTTAACATAAAAATTGTCATACCGCTAGCCATAAGAGCACTCAGGTACCGGAACAGACTTCCAGGGGAAGGAGCAATAGCAAAATACCCCATTGTTTTTGAGAAGATCAATGAATTTAGGAAAACAAGCATATAAAACATGGTGACTACGTAATAAGGACTGGACTTAGGTGAAATTTTTGAGTCCTTGCTGACTAAAATATCAAATAATATTATTCTGAATTTCTGATGATTGTACTGGAAGACTGAGTCTTAAGAAAAATGCCAGGCAAGGGGTGGGGGGATTGTCCTCTAAACATTTCTTCTGAGTGGCTAATGTTGGTCCTTCCTCTTGCATGCATTAGAGTATTTCTAACAGTCTCCTTTTTAATTTTCTAAAGTATTAAAGAAATGGCTGAAAGTTGTAACTCAATGTGAGAGCAACTGTGAATTACCCTTCACTTTAATACTATCAAAAAGACACATTACTACGCCACTACTGCCTTTAAGGTATGACGGCATCTCTGAAATAATGAAAATTTCAGGCCAGTTTCCCAACCCAAGCAGTACATGATAACATTCCTCCAAATCACTAATTGATCAAATGAGATTACCAATGGGTACGTTCCGATCTATTTCTATAAATATATACAGTTTTACAAAACTTATATAAACAGCTCATTTCCCCTTACATATATAACCATGATTTATCTTCAGATTTTGGTTCCTCCATTGCACTTTCTGTTCATTTTTCCAAAAATAGATAATGAAGTTCAAAAATTACACTCCTAAACAATGTGGTATTTTCCCCCTTACGAAATACACGTAGCTGTGCAGGTTCCGTGGTAGTTTATTAAACTTCCAAAATCTTTAGTGTTTGCCTGCAGCTGGCAACAATTTTAAAAGCTATCAATTTGTCAAAATATTTAACATAGCCCATAAATACAGGAAGCCGTGGAAGTAGAATAGAACAGATCAAAGCAGGAAGAAACAGAGTGCCATTTCACACAAAAGCTAGCAAAAATTTGTAAGTTAACAGAGGATTAAAACAAACCAAAAAAGGTAATAGGGCTACTTATCATTAAGGCATTGGACGGCAACTTCAGAATTTTAATTTGTCATCCTTTACCTCACCAGCTGAGTTAAGAATAGAAACCAAAACCATGGAGAAGGTCCTCTGCTACTCTGGTGAAGGGACAGCAAAGCAATCAAAACCTAGATATTTTAAATAAATAAATAAATAAATTAATTAATTAAAAATCAAAAGAAGCCAGAACCTAAATAGAGTTTGAGCAAAACCTAAGATTTTGCAGTTTTAATTAGGGAGGGGAGGGTGGAGAGGGTCCTTGTTCACATTCGATCCATGTCAAGCTCTTCTGAAAAAGCACTATATTTGCCAGATAAGTTCACCACCGCTCAGCTAGCACGAGGCTTATGGGAGCAATAGACTGCTGGAAGTTCATTATGTTGTCCACGGTGAAATGCTAACATCAGACAGCCATATGTTGCAATAAAAAGTTTGAGAGCCAACAAGTGCGGAACAAAACAGTGGGGACACAGAGCTATATCACAGCACGCGTGTGTCAAGATTCTGAGACGTCGTGCACCTGCAATCTTGAAAAACAGTAGAGGACAGAATAATTACATCACTGAGCAAATCGCGTTATGCCAGATGGCTATAAAGGAGCCCCTCCTCGCCTTCCCAAAACCTCTTCTTCCTTCCCTTCCCTTGGGAAAATTTAGCATTATCTTTTGCATAAAACTCCAACTGTTTTATGCAATAGACAGCAACAAACCAAGTTTCTCTTCTCATCAGAATAGATGGGCTTCAGCCAGTATCTAGCAAAGAGAAGATGAAAACTCGATTGCTAACTAAAGTATCTGCATTTACTGGAGCAGAACCAGCCACAGGGCAAAGTTTATAACCTATCCACAAGAAGAAAGCTGCATTTATAGCAAGCCCAGCTGCTCCCTATTAGTGGTATTACCTCTATCTAGTCCTAGTTTAATCACAGGGGTTCACAAAAGTTGCTCTTAAAAACAAATCATTAACCCTTGACACAAACTACGAGGCTTATTTTTTTCAGAACCTTTCCCAGAAGATAGCAGGCAAAGCCCCATTCATAATCTTCCTTTTAAATTGCAATGCCGTATCAGTCCATTCAGCAAGCAATTACGTCTAACACTTGATCAAAGTAAAAGAAAACACAATCTTGCTTCCTTTAGCTTAATTATTGAGAAAACATTTAAGTAAACAAACATGCATTTTAATTGCTTACAAAACGAGGAGAAAGGGACAAAAATCTGTGATTTGTAGTTCACTAGAAGCTGATATTTCAGGAGGATTTTTAAGGTTTCCTTTTTTGGAGTAGCACATGGCATTTTTGCTTGGGTAATGTATCGTTTGCCAAGAAATAACCTAGATCTTTGGCAAAATGGGAAAGTTGCAGTAAGTGCTGAGATTGTTCAATAAAACAAAAATCTAATATCTAAAGTCAAATTTGAGCAAGTCTTTTGTAATTAACTAAGAAAAAAAGTCATGATTATCTCTCTCTCTACTGAGATTTTGGAAAGCTCTTTTCCTAAGCTGATGTAGAAGTCATTGATTTCTGATTTAGGATAAAACCGGCATGTGTTCACTTACATAATAATCTGCGTAGGCATCAAGGTCTGGACAACTGCCTATGGGGTTTGATGTAATGATGTTCCCAGAACCATCACATGTGCCCACAGGGCTTTGGGAAAGTCTGAGCGTCCAATTCCATACCCAAACCCCTTAAACATGAAAATTACTTTCTAGCTGTATTAAGATCTCTACCTTTGAAGCCAGAGTTTAACACGTGGTAAAAGCTATACAAATATAGGAGATAATCACTGCTCTGAAAGCAGAAACAACAAAATTAACATAGATCATGCAATCATAGAATCATTTAGGTTGGAAAGGTCCTTCAAGATCATCAAGTCCAACCGTAAACCTTAGACTGCCAAGTCCACCACTAAACCATGTCCCAAAGCCCCACATCTACACATCTTCTAAATACCTCTGGGGGTGGTGACTCAACCACTTCCCTGGGCAGCCTGGTCCAAAAATGTTGTTATAAAAGGACCATTGGGAGAGCAGCGGACAGAATAATGCACTGTGATCTAATGTCAGCAGCATAATACATGTGAATTGATATTTCTGCACATGGCAGAAAGTTTCATTACAATCTCTAAGCTTCTGCTTCATGTACTTCCATGTAATCTATTGAGATACTGATTTGAGCTCTTTTCCACAACAGGTTTCAGCAGGTGATCATCAGGTAATTTCATTCTCTCTGAAATGCTGTATTTGTGTCTATTTATTATCCTTTTCTGGCAATAAGTAGGATAAAATTAGTTTCTTTTCTAATTTCTAGTCTTCAAATATGGTTTATTAAAATTCACAAATTTTTTAATTATTACTCTGTAGTTTCAAATATTTTGTTTTGTTTTCTTGCAGAATATTAGCCTCATCAGTTTGAATTTCTTATGTTGTAAACCGAGATTTTGCATGAAATGTGAGGCAGGCAAGATACAGTAACCACTACTAAAAGGATATTTTTCCATTTTGAAGACACAAGTGATCTTGATTTAGCTAGGGAAGGAAACGCATTTTTTTGTTTATATGAAATGGAATTGCTACTACTATTCTGCTTAGTACTCTGATTAACTTCAGGAGATTTAACTTTTAAAATTTTACTGTTTAGGAAAATTCTTCATGTATTAACCCAGATCACTGCATTGATTATCACTATTAAATTAACAGCTTCTGAGGACTGCAAGACCAGAACATTAAGAAAAAAAAATAAACAGAATTTGTGCATTAATCAAAGGTAATTTATGCTGAAAGTTATTGTTGTCAACAAATGGGGTGGTCCTGCCCCCTCCCTGTCCCAGACCCCCACCAAGAACTCATCCTTTTCCTTGTACTTGCACAGATACCAAGTCGACTGTATGGCAAGCCAGTCCTGGAAGCTAAACAACGGAGAACTAACCATACAAAAAAGAAATACTTTTCCTCCTTTTAGCATCTTGCACCAGCTCCCCATGGGATCAGCCAAGCTGTAATGCTGACATGAGGGGCAGAGCAGGAGCACACAATTCCCAGAGGGAGCACAGCAGAAGCAGGACTGTTCCTGTGAATGAAGGCTAACCAATAAATCTGTTAATTAGATTATGCACCTTCACTAGAGGAAAAGTTTTGATAGGTTTCTTATACAGTGCTGTAAAAAATTCCACCTGTAACTATAAAAAAGTGCAGCGCTGCTACATTGCATAATTTCCCGTGGGGAAAAAAAAAAAAAAAAACTCTCTTCTTAAGAAAATAATGGTTACATTCTACAGATTGCCTTTGTAACTATTGGGAAGATTGTTCCAGGTGACCAAATACAGATTTTCAGCCTGGTGACAGAGTCTGAAGCTGACACCCGTTGCTCTGACTGATGCAGAGGTTCAAGATCTAGGGCAAAACACCATTAATTTAACTAAAAAGCAAACAGCAGGCTCCAGGTAAGCTACTTCTCTTTAAGGAATAAACAAACCAAGAATAAATATTTTTATTGTTTTCAGGAAAGAACTAACACAAGGAATGTCAGAACCCAAGTTTTATGCAGGAGGCTGCTTTTATTTGAACATGATGGAGGAGTTTACCGAAAAATGTGGAATTACAATAAGGAACATTTTAGCCCATAACCTTTTCTTGACATCCTGTTTGCTCTTAATCACCCGTAAGTTCACTTAATATAAGAACTATGTTTTCTTAAATAGCATCCTGCATATTCTGGTGGGGGGAAAAAAGGAAAAGAAAAAAAAAGAGAGAGAGAATGTACATTCTTAAGCGAACTCAAATAGGCACACTGGCATTTGCACAGAATGTCAGACGTTGGGAGAAATCAAACACGGCGTTTCATCTCTAGCTGTCAGCCTTGCAAGGTACTGTTGCTGTTGCAAAGAGACTTCCAGGAAGAAAACAATTCAAAAAGAAGGGAAAGGGTGAGACGATCTTAAAATACGAGAAGACTGTGTAATAATTAGATATTGGTTAGGCTAAACAGTCTCGCCTCTGACTTCAGCACGGCGTGTAAAAGGCGCAGGGCACGCACCGACTGTCGTGCCAGGCACGATTCTGCTGGTGCGGGGCGCTGGGCACCAAAGCAAGCGGCCGCTGCTTCGCTCACATCCGTGCGCCGTAGGTGCTGATGGAGGTTCTCTTGGCGGAGGATGTTTATCCTCGTGTTTATTGTACTTGAGCATTAGTCAGGTCGTTAAAGGGACTGGCTACACTGGAGCTGCAGCGGTAGGGGAGGTTTGCGTTCAACCGCTGAGACAGAATATTAAATGAGCCAAGGAAGAGAAACAAGGAGCTGGCTTGCACATATTACCACAGCACACAGGTAGCCTGTCAGACACCGGATGATTTGCCTTATTAAGTATTCATTAAAGTATGCAGAGGGACTTCGTGGAAGGAAACTCAGCTTGACAGACAGACAATCCGTACACACTACTTGAAAAAAATGCCACCTAAATCCTATGTACAGCAGAGAACTCGGAATCAAAAATTGTCACTTACACGCAACTTTCTGTACTAGTGATCTCCATGCCAGGCAGTCCACAGCCATCTATGTGTTTACAGAATAAAAGATGATGTAGCACTTCTGTATGCTGTAAACAATTGCGTATAATATTAAAGCAACAGAAGATAATGGGGCAATTTAAAGGAGAGCAGGGCTTTTTTCTTTCCTTCTTCAATCATGAAAGTATATACAGGAAATAGCTCACCTGTTTGATGCTGCCAATTAAATTACTCTAGACTTAAGTAATTAAAGGGGGTTTTTTATTCTTCTTTCAATAATTTGGAAGGTTCATATTGAACTTCAAAAGAGAGCTGCCAAGGAAATGTTTTAAAGCCAACATTTATGGATGCATTAATACAAGTTAGTACGGTATCTTAACTGCTACAGACACAGATGACCAGAGGCAAGGAAGCCAACTTCTTTCTATTCATCCAATATTGAAATTTGAATATTCAATATTGATACTTGAGTACCTTTCACAAGGAACAACTGTTCTTCCCTTAAGCCCGCAGCAGCTTTGCCTCACATCTATACCAGACACCCCAGTTCTAGCTCCTGACTCCTCAGGGAATTATAGCTTAATATAAATGAGCTGAAAAGAAAACTTCAGAAATGTAACACCATTTCTCTTGCAGACCCCTACAGCTATTATTCCATATGGTTGCTTGTTGCAGAGTTTGAAGCGTATTTTCTTTTGCCATAATCAGACGTGCATGCACTGAAATAGTTGCTGAAACTGTTCCCAGGGCCTCAGCTAATTTTTGCATTAAAGTTTGCTGTTCAGTTCTATAAATAGCTAGTTCATCGGATTCAAAGAACTTGCATTTCCTGTGCAATAATTAAAGGAGTCAGCCTAAAAAACCAAAACCAAAGAAAAACCCCAAACATACGCGCACACGCACACACAAAATCTTTAGCTATCTACACAAAACTAATATTCAGTACCAGTAATTTAACTTCAAGACTTAGAAAAGTCACAGGAAGTGATATCCTGCCATAAGAATACCTAATTGTACCTTCAAAACAGTTAAAATGCCATCTGTCTCATACAGAGATGGTTTCTTTGTGGTTTCCTCTATTTTTTCCCAACCTTTATGTCGGCAGAGATGGGGAGCAGGAGCTGGAACGGCTTTTTTGATTAATTTTATACCAGCATGTCTTAGGGCATCCCCTGATCTATTGAGTTCCTTCCTTTTATGATTTTAGCTTTGCTCTTGCAAATCATTCAGACACTTTCCACCAGTAGAACAGTAACCTTTAGCTTTTATAGAGTAATGCTGTACGGAATCAAAGTACAGGCAGCAGTCAAACACTGCACTGACATTTAGGAAGCAGATGACGCCATCGGGGAGCAAAGGGCCTCACAGCAGGAGTAACGCTGCTCAAGTATCTCTGCAAAGTTACCTTCCAGACGTCTTAAACTAAATGGATAATCCTGCCCAAGGGTATGGTTGCTCGGACTGTGGTTACAGCAGATCTGTGTTAGATGATTATCACCCCAGCTATCACTCCACAACACGCTGGTGGTTGCTGCTCCGTCATATCAGTTTTACCATTCAATTGAGCGAAGGGTTTGTTTGGGTTTTTTTCTTAAAATCAGTTTATTATTTCCCAGAAATGAGACTGAGAATGGATAGACAAATGTTCAAGCCAGGAAAAAACAAAAATATGGAAAGAATATTGCCTCCAGTGTAGTGCAGAGAAAGACAGGAGGACATGGGAAAGGAAAGAAACTGGGAACAGAAATTACTTGAACTATGTCTGTCTTAGGCGGAGTGATTCATGTAAGCAAGGAACTAACCTTCTAAACCTCTCCCATGCAATTTTACTTAATACTCCTCACGTTTCCGGGAAACTGCTGTGTAATACAGTCCCTTACACTTTCCTAAAAAAAAAATATTTGCAAATGTCAGTGTTTTCACAATATACCAAGATATAAATATTATAATGTTATTAACTGTGGTTCATCTCTCCAAGTGGTTGAAGAACTACAGCACTATTACTGAACAACAATTTCCTGTGAAAATATGCCCTTCTGCTGCCAGTCAAAGGAACATGTCGGTCTCCATATCACAAGCTGTATCTTTACACGCCAGTGGCTTTTGCAACAGTAAGAGAGGAAGTTCTTAGTGAGAGAACCAAAATTAAACATTTAGTTATCTCCTAAGCTACCAGTATAAATGTTACAACAGTATTGCATGAAAGCCCACAAAATAAACAAGCAAGAAAAAAAACCTACTCGTCAAAATATGTGAAAGTGGCATCTACACAATCTCCTGGTATCAGAGTGCCACCTTGGATATTCCACGGCTTTGGAATACTGGAACATTTTGCCCAATTTTATATTAAGGACAGCTCTCTGGTTCAGTCTAAGAAGAGAGGCAAAGGTTTTCACACACAAGCTTCCTTGGGAGCCGTTAGGATAAAGTTAATGTAAAGATTAGCAGTCTACCATTTGGTCCTGGGCAATTAAAGGACTCTTCTCAAAATCTGTGTTCATTCAAAAGCTCAGTAGTTATGAAGCGGTCTTGCAATATTTATGTTACTGCAAGGCTGTTAGTCAAGTGAAAAAAACAGTCAAACGCAGGTCTGGTAGAATGACAAATTGTTTGCCCGGCAGTGGAGGAACAAAAAATGAGAATGACTAAGCACGTTTAAGAAACACCTTTCCATTGGCTGCAAGTTTCTGCATGTATGTACATGTGAAGGAAACCTGGCATGATTTGCAACTGCACTTACAAATTGGTTGTCCACCTGTTTCTTTTCTTTTTTAAGAAACTTTGGTGAAAGGTGGCTAAAGAGCAAACACTGAATAAGGAATCTTATCTAATAAGCACCAGTATAGGACTTTACCTCAAAGACTGGAAAATTTAATAGAAACGTGTCCCAGGCAAAACCTTGTTTGACAGCAAGTATAGCAAACGGAGTTGTCTCCAGTCAGATACACGTGCAAAGCTTTTGAGTTTTACAAATTACTAGAATTGTTAGAAATAAGACATATCATTTTTTAAGAAAAAGGGGGGAAAAAGGTTTTCAAGTGAGCCCTTCTGAATACACCGTGTTACGTTCAGATACGTGTATTTTTCTGATGTACCTATGAAATGAAAATCTCAAGTGGGGCAGGTATCCTTTTACTACTTATATATTAGGCAGTCCTTTCACACACCTTCTGCAGGCTTACCTTGGAGCTGTGGCTCACAAAAATTACAGGCCTCTCCCTACGCACACCAAGTCACCCTCCTAAAAGTCACACACAGCGTCACAGACTGCATCCACCTCAGAAGACAGAAAGTCTTCACCTATCCTGTAAAAAAAGCTGACCCTAAAAAGTCAGCTAAGAAGTTAGCTTCCAGCATCCTAAAAGCAACATCCACAGACACAAACAGCGAGTTTTCTGGAGTCAACAAATGCTTCTTGACGCACTCTCCAGCGACAAAATTAGTGCAGCTTCTTTTGCACAGTTCGTCGATAACTTTCTACATCATCATCTCTTTCTCCTAACTCTTCTGTCCACTGCCACATCAACACTTCATGGAGTAAGCGCAGGCTTCTCCCTTTGGGTCAAGAAGGTCAGAGTATTGTCTCTCTACTTCTTGGCCTGCCACCTTGCCTTGACTCTTTCCTGCCTTGTGAAAGAAGGCTTCCACCTCTCGAGTGGGTGGATCATTCATGTAGCAGCGAGTTGAAGTTTTCGTTCACTGCTTCCCAGCAAGACAGTCGCCAAAGTTAAAGCCATATACATGCATGACCTAGAAAGGGCAAGATTTTTCAAGGATGATGAGTGCCTAAACCTCCCCATGAAAGAGATTCGATATTATTTCAAATTATCTCATCTTAAAAAAGCTCCAAATCTCCTTCCAAGATGTTCTCATCCTTTTTGTAAAAGGTAGGCAAAGGAGCATTACTGCAGAAGATATGACAGCTCCAATTGTGCCTTGTGAAATATGAAAAGTGGCATTCAGCCTTCCCTAGCTGTTGACGGATTAAAAAGCAGCATTTCACATCAAAATGGTTAATTTCAGTGACCTTTCCACATTTAGAAAGAAAGATGAATAAGCCTACGCAAATTACTCTTGCAGGCAACTGACAAAATCGGGGTGCTCATTTTATGAAACCTCCGTGGCTTTCTTAACATGCAATCCCATCAGTAAGGACATGAAACTCAGGACATTTGCTGCAATCTCAAGAATGAAATGACAGTAACTGTGGAGAGCATTTCTGTTTCTATACCTTATTAAGGTCCAAATCTAGAGCTGACACACTACAGTAAGCTCTTGACAAGAGAGGAAATTGCCAGGCTGCACCAACCAAGGAGCCTTACATGTTTGCTTCATTTTTCTAGGGATGACTGCTGTCATGAGTCGATCACTTTGTTCTCCTATCACACTGAGTGGCAGTGGGATGCCTGGTTCCATTTGTGGAAGACGAGCACACTGGGAATACCAGCAAGTCAAGCTGAGAAAATATTAGCTGGTACAAAGATGACAAAGAAGTCTGGAAAAAAAACAGATTAAAAATGTTTTTACATCACTGTTACAGTTTTAATAGCTGCTGCATATCGGCTAATGGAGACAACTCCAGGTCACTGCTGGATTGCACTATGCAACAAGACAAATTCATTAAATACACCCTTGGAAATAAATGAAATAATAGAAGCCAAACTGATGATGCATCCCACTCCATTAAAAATAAAACAAAAAACGAAAAAAGCACATCGCACATTTGTGCATCTCAGTCACGAAATCGTCTTAACAATTACCAGGTGTAAATGCAGAGCTGTCAACAAAGCAAGGAAAAGCCTAAGACTGGAAAACAGTTTCTCACACACAAACGCACATATATATATATATATATTTATGTACATGAGCACACTGTAACTTTGCTTTGACTAATGTAAAAAAACTGTATGATACATTACAGTACAAGCACTACTACGAATGAGAGTTTCAACACCATTAGTAAATCTGCAGGTCATACACCCTACATCAGAGTGGCCTTGCCCAGTAGAAATTTCAGCTGCGATTGTTGCTAACCTGTAAAAGTCCATACATTCCCCCAGTTCAGGATGAGAAATTGTGACTAAGCTCCCTAAGAAAGACAACTATGTCTGTAAAAGCAATGTATAAACACTATATAGCAGAAACCTAGAAGTCACTCAGGAAAGAGAAAGAGATTTCTCCTGCCGCCCAAGAAAAAAATCTCAACAGTGAGAGAACAAAAAAGAAGCGTATAACTGTTTCCCTTTCCCCCGATACAAAAAGACGACTTTTATGAACATGCCCTTAGTGAACTTCTATGCGAACATCTACCTCTAAACATTTGTTTGAAACTATAATCAAAAAATCTATTTTCTACACTCTCCTGTACAGTTCTTTAGAAAAGCTGGCAGGAACAATGCCAAAGTTTAGTTTGCATGCCATGGTTCCCATAGTCCAAGCATCCTCCCTTTTTTTTTTTTTTGTCATTGCCAGCAAAACAAGCATTAGCATCACTGTGAAAGCCTTTTTAAAAGTAGTAGCTAATTGGTGCTTTTTTCCCTTCCTTCCTTCCTTTCTTCTTTCTTTCTCTTCCCTTCTTTCCTTTCTTTCCTTTATCTCTTTCTTTCTTTCCTTTTTCTCTTGCCTTCTTTCTTTGCTTTCCCTCTTTCCTTTCTCTCTTTTTTATCTTTTTGCTCAGGAAGGAAGCTTTCAGACGTTGAAAGCTGACCTCTGCTACTCCCCTCTCAAGTTAACATGCACCAACTGCCATCTGGCTGCTTATTTTGATAGAGCCAAAGATTATAAAAAATGCTGCATGCTTTGACTGTAGAAATATATAGAAAAAGCAGAACAACACTCGGCATTTACTTTCCCTCTTTGGATCCATTCTGCTGACCAGACAAATAATTATTCCAGAGGAGTTACTGGAACCAAGCATAAAACTGTTCCACTAGCCACTCAAACCCCCTGTGGTTGCTGACATGTTTAATTAGGTCACTTTGATCACAGGTAAAAAATGTAGTCATTTTGTCAAGATTGCATATAGCTCAGAAACATGGTTGTATCCTGCATGTTCTGTATAAATGTTACCTCGCTGCCAGCATCACCGTTAGGCTTCTGAAGTGAGGCATCATGGGAATCACATCAACTTAAAGCAAAAAAAAAAAGCCAATATGGTCTATTTACATAGTTTGAAAAAAATAAAATTAAAAGGAAGGAGGTAGGGGAAAACTTTAAAGAAATGATGTGCAGAGTAATTATCATGTAAAACACCATTAAAGCTATACTAGAATTACTAAACTCAGTTTTAATACATTCTGATACTTCTATCATGTGTGCTGAGTGTACCTGTACCTCTGGGATGCCTCCTCAAATGATGTGACCTGTAATTAATTGTTTCTGCAGAAGTTTTAGGCTTCTTAGCTCTGTTCTTGCACAGCCGTCATCCCCCTGTACAGTCACTGATACAACTGAGACATTGCAGTCACACAATTGCTCCCTAAGTAACTACGCAGACAAATAGTAAATGTGTGACTTCCCTCATATCATTCAAGTCCTTTAATAATCACTGCCATAGCACTCCTGAGCATTTGCAAAGTCATAGCTTTCCTTTTTGTGTGGCTGGTAGTTTCAGCTTCACATTAAGAGCTGGAGATAACAAAAGAGGACAAGTGGTATATCATTCAATAAAGAAAAAAAAAAGGCTCTGCCTTTGAGATAATGCACCTTAAATTGTATTTCAGGGGTTTTTTTTATTTTTTTTTTAATAGAAATAGTTACTATGAACAAGATGATACGTTACATAAGCATATGTGGAAAACATTCTCCTATTCTCTCACTAAGCAAGCATATTCAATATCAGACACAAAGTTGCTATGGATAATATAATAATAACATAATATAATGCATTACTCTGAAGAGACTGATTTCAGCAACATGCAAGAAACCCCTATAGCAACTGTAATTCTGGGTCTAGCGTGGGGATGGAAGACTGGGATGCATCTTTCACCATTCAGCAAGATCTGCTTATGATGCACAGGGTTGAAGCTGTATCTCCCCCTGCTCCCAAATGCAAATCCATGCAGTACGTATTTTTAAAAGTTACATTTTAGTATGCGGCCCAGAGTTTGTAAAACAGTTCTTCAGCTTCTTCCTTGGAATATCTATTAGAATGATACTAAATTAGGAGGAGCTGTGGACTCCCTCGAGGGTAGAGCAGCCTTACAGAGAGGTCTGGATAGACTAGAGAGCTGGGCAATCACCA
>JANXJC010000029.1:3369800-3399260 GCA_027564655.1 Leptodon cayanensis
GCCTGCCTCACCAGGGTCTTCATCACCACGGGCTGCAGGGGAATCTCTGCTCCGGCGCCTGGAGCATCTCCTCCCCTTCTTCTGCACCAACCTGGGGGTCTGCAGGGCTGGGGCTCTCACATCTTCTCACTCCTCTCTCTGGCTGCAGTTGCACAGGGTTTGGGGGTTTTTTTCCCCTCCTTTCTTAAATCCAGTGGCACTACCACCGTCGTTGATGGGCTTGGCCTCGGCCAGCAGCGGGTCCATCTTGGAGCCGGCTGACATTGGCTCCATGGGACAAGGGGGAAGCCTCTAGCACCTTCTCACAGAAGCCACCCCTGCAACCCCCCCCCCAAAACCTTGCTGTGCAAACCCAATAGAAATAGTTAGGAAAATGCTGAAAGTATATTTGGCTTTTTGCTGATGGAAACAGAGACATATAACTAATAATATAACAACTCACCCAGTTTGATGGATAACAGCAAATTACCGTGTTATGTAGTGAGGTCCCAAGAGTGCTCTATTACGGCACTCTGAGGTGTGGAAGTACTGTAATTAGGGGTTTAGATTCCCTCCACTGTCTATGACTATCCTTCAAATGTAAGAATATTATTATTAAAATAACTTTTATATATTTTATATATATGCAAAATAATTATTATAGCAATAATTAAGACCCTTGGGAGCTTTTTTGATGTGTTATATAAGTAAGCTCCAAACATTGATGGCTGAGTTAGTTAACACTCAAGCTGAGATGGTCGATATGTTCCTTTATCTCCATTTTCAAATACAGAAATAGAGACAAATTAAGAGACTGGCCAAAAGTATCACGCTAACAATTCAGGGGCCAAGACAAAAAAGGTCAGTTTGAAGTTGTGTTCTCAGTATCAACTGCAGGGACCACCACATGGTTCCCCTATAAAAACTGTTGAATAGTGGATTATACCCCCTTCTACACAGTGAACCGAAAGAAAATCTTCACCAACATTCTGGAAAAGAAAAACAGTATCAAAAATATTATAGAACAAACCAGCAGAAGAAATACAATATCCCATTTTCATTTAATTTATTAAAAGTGCTATTTTGGAACGCTCGAGTACTAGAGGAAAAGAGCTAAACAGAAGAAACTTTTTTTTTACTCAGGCATCCACTGCTCTCACCCAAATTCTGAGCCATCAAGCCAGGTTATAGCTACAATTAGCAAGCACGCACTCTCCTCATCCTCATACAACTACTGCAGCCCTATAGAGGGGAAGTCTTTTTTGCTACTGTACATGGAAAATGATGCTCATTTACATTGCCACACACAATAACCCTGTTCGTACTGGGAAATTAATCTGCAGAAAATACATGTCATGGTGCACAGCTAGAGAAGAAAGAGCATGACACATCAAACAGCTAGCCATCCTGAAAAAGGTCTATTTCTAAAGCTCCTCTCTGTAGTGAATAAAGATAAAGTTAGGAAACTCTTCCATATACAGGTGGCATGGTATTCATTTCTAGACCAGAAAGGAAGAAGCACTTCTGGCAGCAATATCCACCCAAGATTCATAATTTCATTGTTTGCTAAGAGAAAACACCAAAAGAAAGGGAAGGGAGAAGAGGATACAACTTTAGGATGTGTTTAAAGGCTTGAAGTATGTCAGAAAGAAGAAAAAAAAAACAAGAATGCAGAGGCAAAGAGAAGGAATGAAATGCATGGATGATTTTAAGGAAAAAATAACAGAAGGACAACGGGCAGCTTGTTATGCTACTGTAAACAGACAACTCTCAAGCATCCAGGTTGAAAATCCAGTTGTTCTGCCACAGCACATGCTATCTATGCTCATATTGTGCATTTCCACTGAGACCAGACTCCATTTTTTCTTTCCTAAACTTTATTTTAAAAGCCTAAGTGTAATTCCTATGTCATACACAGTTTTCCAAAGAAAAGAGGGACTACTAAGGGAAAGGCTCAGTCTTGCATAGTTGGTTTGGGTTTGGGGGTTCCAATTTAATAACTGAAAATCATTTTCTAGCAATTTCAGCATTGCAAAGTCATCTTATAAAATCATTCACTATCTGTTAAAATCTGATACGTGATTGGACATGTGGTGGGAGTACAACTGTAGTCAGTTCAAATCAGGTTATCTCAGCTCAAATCAGTTAATTCAAGTTCACAGGCTGTTCATCTGACGTTCGAATAGGATGACAGAATAAGGATGACCTTAGGATAGGACATTTTTTAATGGTTACTTCTGAGTACAGAAGCAGTACTCTACTTGAAAAGCTAACAACTTGGACATAGCATGCAAGGACTGTTTACATTTTGCATACAGTCCCTCTTTTTGCTCTGAGAAGGAACTGGAATTAAGCAGACAAATCTGGGAATAATTAGTCCCTGATGCAGATGTGCTTACGTCAGCAGCTACAAAGCCTTTTGTTACTAGCACCTCAACTTCTGTGACTTTTATGACCCCAAATGCATCAAGGATTTTTAACAACTTTTAGTTAAATTCAGACTGACTCCCAAAACTACCCACTCCAGCTGTAAGTCAAAATCCCTCTGTTCCCAGCCAGTGCTGAACCTCCCATTGGCCGTCAAAATGTACAGGGAGAGAGAAAATATTTTGAGATGGAAGTGTCATTTATCCATTGTATTCCCACAGGATATAATAAGAAACAAGCGCATTACCAACGTCATTTTACGATGGTGATCCCAGTTCCACCACTATCCGAGATACTTAATGCACCTAATTAAAGCAGCAGGTTAAAGGAGTCAACAAAAACATGAAGAAAAATGCCAATTTGCTCTGGACATTTCTGCACGTTTGAGCTAATCTAAACAAAAGTTAAAGAAGGCATTTTTCATTCAATATTCTGACCATAGGAACTGTTAATTTCATTTTCTTAGAATTTAGGAGTTGAGAAAAATACAGTTATATCTTATAGAAACAATGATTTTATGCAGGGGTTTTTTCCATATTGAATGCAGCATGAAGCATCGAAACTATTAGGTTACTTAGACCATCTTAATCTACAAGAATTTCAGGGAGTGAGCTCTTGGTTCCAATTTCATTCTGCCAAGCCTCACTGGAGCTGAATTGTTAACTAAGTTGGATGTATTCTATTTATTTATTCTTGACATTTTGCCAGTAGAAATCAAAATGAATGCAAAAAAAAAAAAACCAAACCCAAAAACTTTTCCATTTTGAAAATTTAAAAACAAGTTCAATTAATAAACAGAGTTAAATCTTTCCTGTGCCCAAGTAAAATACTTGAGAAAACACATGGCAGAATTTCACAGTTCTGGAGAACTCTTTTCTTTTCCTTCAGGAATTACAGGATTTTTATAAAATGAATTGTTTACAGAAGAAATCACCTCAAGCAAGAAAATTCCCACTATAATTTGGGGTTTAGCTTTAGATCCACTCTAAAGCAGTGAAATTTTGGAGCTCTACATACCATCTTTGACTTCCAGTAGTATAAAAGCATTCTATTCCAGTATCTCTAGAGTCACCTTTCACTCAAATACGGCAATACAAGACAGAAAAAAAAAAAAAAAAATCACTAAAAATGCACTTTTACTCTATGCACACAATACACTGATACTGCAACAAGGCAATGGCTTACCATAGGGAAATGGCTGTCAGCTGCCTCTGCTGCGAACCAGCTCCATTTTGACCCAGTAGAATGGTTTTGTTTTGGATTTTAAATAAGTCCAAATGCCCTGAGGACCACAAAAGGCATAGAAGTGGGTATGCACAGAAGTAGACTGCAAGAGCTGCTCCAGCTTTTGCTTTCAAGCTTCAGATATTTTCAAGGAAAAAGCACTTTACACAGTTACTGTACCACATAAAGTCATTTCAGTTCATTGAATAACAACATTGTTGTCCATTTTCTCAAAGTGATCTCTCATCACTCTACATCATCCAGAGTAGAATAACGGTAAGATTATCCGCACTTCATTGTCTTCCAACCACCAACGTTTCTGAAATCTCAACAACTCCGTTAACCATTTCACTGCAAAACCTGCTAGGGTAATAGTGTGCTCTTTGACCTGTCTAGGTTAACATTGTACTCTCCCAAGACAAAGATATTTTCCTCCTTCCAACCAGGAGCTTGCAAAGCAGTTTCCATAAAGAAGGAGGCATTGTGAAAAGGGGTGCCTGCGTGACAGCGTGCCTTTGGAGTACGTTGACATTATCCCGTCTGACTCAAGAGTAAACCACCGGTCAACGTCCCACTGAAGTCTTCTAATACCCAAATGTGTCTGTATCCATTCCACAGAAGAACATTCTGCAGTGCTACAAAAAACTAATAACTTCAGATACTTTTAAAGAAATTTAAGATGTTTGTAATTAGCAAGCAAACAGAGCTAGATTTTGCATCTTTTTTGCTTATAATTAGATGGTTTAAAGCAGTATTTTAGTATAAAGCCCTACTCGGAAAAATTTTTATTCATATGATCAAATTGAAATCAAGATATCTGGGACTGACTCAGCTAATAATTGCAAACACTGCAACAGTCGCTATCAAAGCAGCAGAAAAGAACTGGCCAGAAAGTGGAGTCCTCAGAAACCTGACCAGTTTGCCCAATAATTTTATACTTCTTATTACCAACTGTATCGACACACCAGTTCTGCAGGGAGAGACTGGTGCGACGGTTAATGGTTTTAGCCCTTTAATAGCAAACTAGCATCGGAACACTCTTGTCCTGGTGAAAGTGTGCAGAAGCTTACCTGTCATTAATTTGAAAAGCAAATGGCCTTTCAGTTACTGAAAGGTAAAAAAATCCACAAGGGCAGTGCTACACAATAGCGAAGGGACAGAACACAGTGTTGATATTTTCAGTTAAATTTAAGTTTATAAACAACATTTTTCATTGTCTTTTTCACCCCCATTTTCCCTGGAAACTATACTTTGCTTCCCAAGGTTTAAACCCTGTAATTCATTTAAGAATTTTCTTATCCACAAGTGTAAGATGTTCTATTTCTTACTTGAAACCAGATAGTTCTCTCGATTCTTACTAAAAGCCTCAGAAACTCATAAACAAGCTTAGTTTAACACACAGCAGAGTATGCACCCAAGCACACTAAAGTTTTTCTTGCTTTTGTCAGTAAAATACATCTCAATACTCAATTCAATCCATCCTGATAAAATAACAAGATAATTCACGATATAGCAAATTCTTCAGCTTCGTGTGATGACCTAGTCAGTTGAAGGAGGTAGAAAAATTTCTATGAAGATTAACCAGATTTGCCTGCATTCCTTAAAGACGTACCTTTAAACCCAGAAAACATTTCAGGATCAGGGGACCTGGTAACACAAAGGTGAACTGGATTTGTGTGTAGAACATCTAACACTAAAGGAAAGGAAAGCGGGATCATACAAAAAGAAAGAATGTGACTAAATTGGGTTAGATTCAAATAAACAGATGCTTATTTCCACTTCTGTAAAGCTGATCATTAAGCATGTGTTGAACATGAAGCAAGTGGTACCTGAATAATATAAAATAATATATAATATTATTGTATTTTATTCTTTATTATTATATTCTATATTATGTTGTTAACTTCAAAAACAACAACATTTGATTGTCATGCTAATATGTGCCAATATGAGGGCATGAACTCACGTATAGTGGCAAACGTCTGAAAATAACCAGTGTAAAACTTGCTATTATGGTTAGTAAAGATTATATCTAAAATGGATCTACATAGAGAATTTCCTTTTTGACGCCTACAAACAAAACCTATAGCCTCAAAACCCTGTTGAATTCCAGCTGGGAGAACACTCAAATCACGGGGGAATATCTCGTTCTGGAGTGTCGACATTCTTTTGAATTTTTTTCTGAGCAAAGAGCAAACAAGTAGCATTGGGCCAGAGAACAAGGGCACAGCATCCAACAGACTGATGCTCTCGGTGGGAGGTGGGGTAATAGAGGTTCCAACAAATGCTCCTCTGAAGAGTTCCATGCTTTATATTAGATAGTAATTTCTCAGAGTAAAGCTTGACATTTTAAATTTTTATTTAAAGCAAGCCAGAGGCATCTAATCCGAAACCAATACCAGAAGGAACATAGTAGCCCTACTTTACACCTGTGGCTGTTATTTATTAAATATATTTGAGGCTTGACAGCAGATAGCTGAACACTCGGTAGGTTTTATTTATTCCCCTTCACTTACTGATAAAAAATTAAAAATCACATCTATGCAAAAAGGTGAATTATGTCCTTCAAGAGCAGAATGACAGTAGCTACTTCATAATGGATTCTGGCCTAAAAAGTAATACAGATGGCTATTTACAGACCATCTGATCTCCACAGTGAAATTTTCCATGCTTTTCCTACAGCCTGCCCAAGCATTTCATCCTCATTCTAATGCTAATTTTTCAAACTCAGAAAAGACAAGAGTTGTACTGAAAGGCAACGACTGACTACTCGACCACAAATAACCAACACACGACAGTCGCCTCCTGCACACCACTTCAGGAACACCACACTGAATTGTCATACTGGATTCGAGACGGACCCAGCATAAGCAGAAAGAAAACCGGACCTCTGATGAGCAGGTAACGTAAAGCTTTCCCATATGCAGGACGCTCTACGAGATCCTCGATGTTCAAAGGACTGTTGTTCTTTTTCGCAAGCCAGGCAGCGAACCAGTTCACGCCTCCCACAGAGCACTGGAGCAGAGAGAGGAAATCGCTCTGCCTTACAGGAGAGGTAAACGACCAAGAGAATCAACCTACGGCAGCAGGCTGCAGAGGCTTCTCCCAAGAGGAAAAAATAGATAACAAGAAATGTCCTTTTAGCTCAGAAATATTTTGATTAGCCCTAACAACAAATACCTCGTTGTGTTTCTTTGAAACAAAATCAGAGTGCAAAAATGTGTAAAATGCATAAAAACGTTAGTTTCACAGAAACGGCAGTCTTCACGATACTAGGATTTTACTAGAATTTCCCAGCTCCCTCATCTTGTTATTGTGATATTTTAGCTAACTTCAGGGTATGACTTGGAAATAGACTCCGACTGCTTCTAATAAAACATCACTGTAGAAGATGACTAGTTAGTTGACTACTTTGAAATACATAAAACTTGCTTGCCAAATAATAAAAGCCATAGCAATCTTTTGTCTCAATAGGCCTATTTTAAAAATTTGGAATAAGCCATAAATGGCATAGACCAATGGACAATAATTTTCTTCCTGCAAGGAGGTAGTCCACTTAAAAATGATGATTTAATTCAAAAAAAATCCCATACAACAACGAAAAAAAACCCTCTAGACACTTCAAAGGCAGTCAAAGCCGCTAAAGGAGAAGCCAGAAGAAAAGATTCACTAGTAAGTATGGTGTAGTCACTGATACCTATACTGCAAGCAGCAGACAGCATGTAAGGGAAGTATGTATTTCAGTAAAGCAGGAGACAAGATGCTAAGACAAACTGACAGCTGGTCTGTGCAATTCCTCTATGAATAGAAAGTGTGTATTTTGGCAGGAAATTAGGTGCGCTCAAATGCTTATAAACTCAAAGTGCTCAGAAAAACATTTTTTTCTATTAAATCAGTACCCCCAGAAGGCATTTTCCCCTCTTTCTTCTTGCGAGCTCTCACTCCTCTAGTCTGTTATGTAAGATAAATGAGGCAGTCCAAGCAAAACTTACATGGTGATTGAAAACAGAATGGCAAATATATACCTACAAATCAAAGAAAACTGTGCCAAGCCGTGCCAGACTAAGCCATTAATAACGTCATGTTCTTTACAGGATGGGACTTGAAAGAAACATCCCCTTACTAAAGAGTTTCACTTACCTCAAATAAGTGCATCATGACCACTTTGAAAATGGGGAAGGGGCGAGGGGGGAAGTGATGCAAGAATGTGGTTTGAAAGGACATGACTTTCAACAAAGGATAGCAAATTTATTTATGCACTACACCTTGCGATATCGAGAGGTGTTGTAGGGAGTCACTACTGAGAAGCTCTGGAAACAACTTTTCAAAAAATGGATGTATGAATGTAAAATTGGAATTTGGGCTCTTTACTTCAAATGAGCCAGATTTTCAGGGGATTTGTCAAGTTGAAGTTCAGAAAATTAAGTCTCTTATCTGGACACACAGGCTGCAGCACAGTGCGCAAACGCAGCAAGTGCCATGGGCTCAACTACTCAACAGTCCAAGTACTGAATAGTTGCTCAGTATCAACCATTTGGCACATGAAGATTTTCTTTCCCACCATCAACTCGGATTCCAGAAATACAAATGCCATGTCCCTTCAGCCGCGCAGTCCACAGGAGCAGTTATATTGTTCTAATATCAACTGACTTAGCTACGTCTCTACTCTCAAGTCACCTCCTTAGTTCCCTTAAAATATGACCTAAAACATACAATAGTGTTTCTTTCACCTGTGCTTCCCTTAGACCCCAGGGTTCTTCGTAGCCACCCCAGAACCAGCCCAACGGCACCGATACAAGCTCTGTTTATTAGCGGCTTCTGCACAACATCACAGCTGCTGTTCTCAGCTGCTGTGTGAGCTGCTTTCCCCATTCTTATTTTTTTCGCTTTTTTTAATTGAAAAATAAAATAAAATAAAGTCAATATTCACCTAATGTAAAGCTTCAAATATGTATAAGCAACCAATGCACAAGGTTCAGTTTCGCTTTCTAAATACTTCCTGCACTGGTATCTACAGAACTCCTCCGTAGAAGACTTTAGTTTCTTAAATGTCTTAAAGATATTAGCATAACATTTTGGTAAGCTGTGTTTGCATACTAGTTCTCCAAGGTCACTGATTTGGGCACATAGTTCACATTCTGAGATCACTACACCAAAGAAATCTTTGAACTGATTCTTTAGCTGTCCCAAAATAACAGGAAAATTTCAGCTTTATGATGATCTAGCTATTAATCTCAACACAATTATTCATCTAAGTATGCTTTTTTTCTGGTAAATCAGTTTACTGGGTACCAGGTTCCAAATTCAAATGACCAAATGGCAGATCACCTGGTAGATTTATAATTCCTTCATTTTCCGGTGCACAAGTGTCTACTGATTCAGCCAAGGTCTTCCTCTGTGCTAACAGAGCTGTGTCACAGTTATACCTGTTCATGAGATACAAACACTGCTCACCTCAAGTTTTTGAATAATTAAATCTCGCTTTTTTTTCTTTTCCCCTCAAACACCAAGAAACATAATAAAACATGAGAAACACCACATATAGCTCCACAAAGTACCTTTTAATCCAGACTCTGAACTGCTGAGTTTTGCTTTGATTTTCTCATTTTATAACATTTTCTTGTAACATTTTGGGTTCACTTGACCAACAGCAGAACCAGGGCATCGTCAGCTATCAGCAATTTCATCTATTTTGTCACTGATTGATTATGGTCTTTCCAACATCCTCAGAATTTTATACCAGAAGCTAGCATAACTTGAACTCCAGTCAGAGCCCAGACCCTTAAAACTCTACAGTTTTCAGTCTTCTAATATATATGAGATCATTTTTTAATATTCATTTTACAAACATGGAATACACATTACATTTTTGCATTGCCCATAACAATTCCCTTCTCTTCAGTAACAGTATTTTTGCTGAGCTACCTGAACACTATGCAAACACAAGTGTCTCAAAACCTAGTTCTTGTCACTAATTTACCTTCTGGCTATTTTCATTCCTGCTGATGTCTGTCGGTTTTAAACACAGAGTATTTAAACTTACTTCAGCTCTGATTCACGTTTTAAATGAAGTGCTGTTTCAGTGAGACTTTTAAGAATCATATTCTTCTGCTTAAGATATTTACTTCATTTATTTGATTAGCGATAATATATTTTGTTGAGAAATAATTCAGAGGCAAGAAATCTGATGGATCTGCTACATTGTCTGGGTTTTTACTGATCATTTTGAGCCTCTGCACAACAGAACAGCTTCCAGATAGCTCCTACAAGCTGCATTTATAGATACAATGCCCAAATATCATGATTTTTTAAATTAAAAAAAGTGAAAAGAAAAAAAGAGGTAGTGATGATAGGCCTTCACAGAAGAAGAAAAAGCAAATGTTTCTATATTTCACTACCCAGGAGGAAATAACGCAGGTGAGGCTGTAGAGAAAATTAGTTAGAACTAGCCTGCATGCACGCCTTGTACCAGCACAGGACAGCCTCTCTTGCTGTGCTGAATCTGGAGAACTTCATTGACTCACAAATGGTGAAGAAGTCAGGCAGTCGGTCACACAAGCTGTCTCTACGGAGAACAAGTACAGATTTTATACGATGTCACTATCCAAGTACATTTCAGAGGTATGATTTTGAAAATTACTTCATTAGGTAATTTAAAAAAAAAAAGAGTCTGATACCTTTGTCTGAAAATTGGATTTTCTTAGTGTCTGAAATCTAACTTTATGATCCTCAAGGGAAAAAAAGGATACTAGTACATTGAAGAAAGCCCTACATACTAGTCAGAGTAGGTGTGGTGTACACAGGAACGCCACCATCTAAGATTTTGAACTGATATAACAAAATTCTCAAATTCTGTCGCATAAAGGACAGTTCCCTAGATCTATAGTGTCCCCCTTGATGAAGCATGGTTCAATAGCCCCCATTCTGCTTTTGTGCCACAAAGTAATTTGGAAAAAATAAACTATGTTTGGAGGAGAAAAAAATACAGTTTCTCATGAAACAACTTTTTGTTGAGAAGTACCTTTTTAGACATTCAGGCCATACCTAACTGTATTCTAATTGAGACTGACTGGTAAGTGGAGCCCAGGAAAGTAGCCAAAAAGATCAAAATGTGTATTAAACACTCCCCAGGTTTGACACATATCTATTAAAATCATACATACTCTGAGACAGAACATATGACCTGTTTTTGTAAATATTATTTAAGAAATCAATGATAACATTTAGTAGACATGTATTACTATTTCTCTATCTTAGTCTGTTCCCAGGTGCCACAACGTGAAATTTAGACAGCTTTGGAAAAGAGGCTATTGTAAACATACACAGACTGAGAATGTAGTTTCCCTGGCAACCAAAAGATGTGAGAACAACTCATTCCTTCAGGTTGCAATTCAGTTTATGAGCTTCCACATCTGCTTGCATAGGAATGAGACACCTGGGATTGCATTTCTAGAGTGATGAGTGAGAAATTAGAGAACAATAGACATTACATAGCTAATTTTGCGCTGTGATGAAAATGAGTCCTCTGATGTTCATTGTCGCGGACCACCCAGAATATCCGAGGGCACCAGCATTCATACCCTGATTAAGCATCCAGTCTCCTCCCTACTTAACTTGACAGGAGCCAAGACCTGTAAGAAAACCAAAGAGGATGCTCTCCTGCTTTGTACTAACACAGGTTAATGGACTATTTTGTTAAACAGAACGTAAGCATTCCTTTCTGTTAAGGAAGAATATAAGCCAGAGGAAGGAGGAAATATTGCACATTAGATGGCGATCGGGAAAGAGCAGGCATTTCTGTTTGCTGTTTCCAAGCACAACAGGTGCAAAAATGTCATTTACTATACAATTTTATTTAACTCTCAACATGAACAAAGTTACATGTACTCTGTTGGCTTGGATGGAGGCAATGACTGTGGCAGTATACTTTTACTTCCTAATGCAAATACTCAGTGTCTGCATTCCTTTACTACATGCAAATGACTTCATATGGATGCTATCACTCTAGCAGGGTTATTTCATTTAGCCCGACAACTACAAGCAAACTACATCAGCTAGGCTGCAATTAGTATGCCTGAGAAGAAAGTGAATTTTCAAGACTTGTAATTCAACATGTTACTCAAGACTCAGATGTTCCTACATTAGTTCAGCTGAAATTATTGGGTTTGTTATTATTATTATTAAGATTACTATCATTAATGAATTCTGTGGACAAAATGATTTTTGAAGGGGTTATGGAGGATTTTTGCTTCCAACATCATTTAATATTCTTTCACTATGTAAAGTGAATGCAAAAATGGCTGCACTATTGCTCCTTTCCCTACTAAATCTGTTCTGCTTCTGTCTGAACACCTTTTTGTTGTAGATTTCTAATGCTCAGAAATGTGCAGCAAGCTGTCTATAGTACACATAACCTGAATTATCTGAAGAAACTGTCTTGTGGAGACGAGTATCCCTAAAAATCATCAGGGTTTGCTTTTTAATTCTTTTTTAAAAAATCTAATATATGGCATTTTTCTACGAGTTTTTTAAAAAGTGAGGCTCAAGAATATTCATAATATCTCCTATAGAACTTCAGTAGCATGTTTTCTAACATACACAGCCCTCAAAGCACTCTACTGAAAAAATAAACCAAACCACCAAACCCCCAAAAAACCCTCATAGTTTTACAATCTTATTTAAGGTTGTTTTGAATTTGATTCAAGGAATAGCATGCCCTCACTTTTTCACCTACTGCATGCTCACACTGCCTGAAAAGTTCAGACTTTTCAGACTAAGAAATGCATTCAACCTCTAACTATCAATAACTGGGTAATTTTTTAGGTGAAATTCTGCTCTTCAACCCCTAAGATGAGCACTTCATCTATGACCCCTCTTACCACTCTACTTGACGGCACTCGTAGAATCTGAATACTGAGCTGCTTTTCATGCGGCAAATGCAGGTGGAACCTTCCACACAAAGCCCGGAGCTTATCCACCTGAAGGTGAAAACACAGTGGTCTTTCTTTCCATGGTCATTATCACAAATTAAATTTTTGCAACGAGAAGTATAGCTTCCTCTTATATAGACTGCACATCGGCGCTAATAGAACCAAGCAAAAATGTATTTTGTCCACACCAGAACAAATATTTTTAAAATTCAAGTACTTCATGTTACACGCCAAAATTCCCTTTACCTTCTCAGGATTTGAATCTCTAGGACCTGTTTCACATGTAAACTCATGACAATATGTGAGGAAAACTGCTAAATCCAAAAAGCTGCATTTAAACTGATCCTTGAGAAACAAGCTTCAAGACAAGCAGCAATGTCATGTTGAAAGAAACCTTGCATTTTGGAATCATTCCATAAATCTGTTACCTTCCTATTTTCATCTATCAGCAACTTCAAGTCTTTCTGGGAGTTTTATGCTCCCAGCATTTTAAAGTAGTTGCTTGCTTCCCTACATCACTGAGAAAACCCTCTATCAGAAATCCTTTATCTTCCCCACACAAATGCTCTTTAAACTACATGTCTTCATACTGGGCAAAATAAGTAACTAAATTGTAATTCCCATAGCAGAACAAGGCTATATATGTTCAAACAGTAGCGCCGAAGTATCTTTCCATCCAGAACTGAGGATTACCCCAAATTTGCCCCCTGGCAGCACTTCTAGACAAGCCCGACCCCAAAAGTCTGTGGTCTCCCCCACTGAGCCCTCTTACCTCCATGTCATTTACATACTACCTTACAAGCTAGAAACACGTAAATTCAATCAATAGCAAAATTGAACACCCCTATTCCTTATTTCCCATCTTTGTAAATCCTAATTCTGGGCTATACTGTCCATGAGCGCAGGCAAACTTGAAAGGAGGGAAAAAAGTGATTCTTAATAAGTCTCCCCTTAAGGAACAGGAACCCTGTTGTTATGTTTTAACACATTAAGTAACTTGGAAGAAAAGTTCACGTAGCTTGGGCTGAGTAAGGGTGCTTTCAAAGATTACACCTAAATCAGGATACGTCTCAAGACACATGGGAAAGGGCAATCTTGTAAGACCAAATAAATATTAAAAAAGACCAGTTTTCAATGCACAGACCTTTCACTAAGTCTGAAATAAAAACAGGGACATCTAATGCTAAATATAGATTGAGAAGAACCTCTCAGAGCTTAATTTGATTATATTAATTAATCCGAGAGAAAAGATTATTGGTACCAGCAGGAAAGAGAAAAAATATTACTAAGGGGTCAGATGATAAGATTCTTAGCACATTAGACAGATGGGCACATGATTGCTGGGGACCACTGAGGTCTAAGTTGAAGGTGGGAAAAATTAGAGAGTATTATAAAATCAATAAGCATTAGGATGGCAAGAAGTCCCCTCTAGGTGTTCCCTTACCAGCAGCAGGGAAAACATCCCAGGCCCCCCAAGCTTGGAAGTCAGTCATACACAAGTACGGTTGGAACGAAAGCAGATTTATTGTCCTGCTCCAAGCTGCGTTTATCAGAGACAGAGCTGCTCAACAGGGACTCCTAAACCACCCTGATCAAAAGGTTTGTTTAACTCTATAGTGCCTTTCCTCCTGCCTCTCAGATAATTTCTCTGGATCGCCTCCACCCCCTCCAAACACAGAGCATACCCCTGTTACCCCCTTCCCCAGTGGCCCCAGTTTAGCTGATTTTCTAGCATGATCTGGTATTTATGATATGGATATCCTGTTAATTTCTGTGTTGGTTATTAATTTTTTTTAAGCTAACATGCCCCCATTCTGTTGTCTACGGTAACCTGACATTTTCACATCACTGTCTTGTTAGCGATGCCGTAGGTCAGGGTGGGCCATCTGCACCACCATCACTTTCCTTTTGTAACCTGCAGCATCCTGGAACTCCTCGTGTTGTTATCTTGTTAGCAGTGCCACAGGTCAGGGTTAGCCATCTGCATGCAAACCCTAATCCGTAACTCAAGCGAGTTCCTGAATTTTAGAAGCAAATGAAGGCAGGCTTCTCAGTGCCAAGGCTCATCTCTTTGTATGCATCCCTTGAAATTTGGGACTTAAAGGTCAGCAATGGAGGAGGCGTTTGTGAAAAATGCTTTCTTATTGATAAGTGAGTGTTCTGAACATCATTAATGGCCTTATGCAGGTGATACCGACAGATTTAGCACCTCAGTGTAGCCATTCCAACTATTTTTTATTTTCCAACGGATTGGGCTTGCTTGGTCTTGCAGAAAACCTCTTTCCAGTTTCCTGCTTAAAAGCAGCTTCCCTGAGTTATACCCAGTACAAAGATCCAGCAAATGCAAAGATCCTCCCACATCACGTTAAATACGGAACATGCCAAGCAATGTTTTTTTGCAGCCTTTGGATCTAAATTTTGGGGTGGTTGCTAATATTTTGGTGACTGTGAGCTACCTGCCTTAAAATTTTCTTCGACCCATTTCATCCAACTGCTGATAACCTTTTTTATTACAAACTGAGAAAACGTTATTCTTCTTATTTAGAGAGCAGGGTTTAAATACAGTCTTGATTTTCATACCCACATTTTAATCACCTGTCATTTTAGCCAGCTATCCCCACTCCCCACCACCATGTGGAGCCAAATCTCTAACTGGAGTTAGAATTAGCACCTTCAAAAAACTTGATAACAAACAAACAAATAAAAATACAACCGGTGGACATCATTTTAGCTTTCTGAAAGGCTCATATCGTACTCACCTAGCATCAAAATAAAATTTATTTGGCAAGTCCACCTCAGCACCTGCTTAGATCTCTTTTTCCCTGCCAATTCTCATTATCCTCTGTGCAAATAGTATAAGAACTCCACTGAGCATAAATACATTATCACTTCAATGTCCTAAAAATATTTTAAAAATGCAGTTTAGCCAAAACTTGTGAGAAATAAAAGAGTTGCTTCCATGCATTTTGTTGATTCTCTCCATACTGAAAAGTAATGTATAACATGTTAAGCAATGGGTAATAGAGCTTTCCTTTTTACATCTCAATTAAATTTGTTCCATTTGATTAGTAGCAGGAAGTTGTTATAACCTATAGGTCTGACCAATTAAAAGTGTACAGAAATAGTTCCCAATCAGGGTTTCCATTATTTTATTTATTTTTTGTTTGTTTGTTTGTTTTATTGTTTTAACTGTGGTTGACAGCAGGTATCAGTCAACTGCAGTTGTCGCTCCTGGACAAGAAAAAGAATTATCTGGATACAGACACCGTACCTGCCAAAACCTACGCAAGTTGTCCTAACAGCTAGTATTGCTGCAGTGACTTTTTATATGCGAGTAGAATAATTTCTTCTTTCAACGTATACCTTCAGCTCCTCCAATACACATTTTGCTTATGTTTCAATACCTGAGACGTAGGATAACATTAGGACCTCAACTTTGGCAAATATTTCCAGTCCTTGTTACTCAGGAATGGTGAAGGTGAAGCAAGTGAACTCCACCAAATAAATGCCCACAAAGAACATTGATGTTCCAGACCTCTCATTAAATTATTAAGTTCTTGAACTCTCAAAGGGTCAGTATCTGACACAAGATCTTAGTCTCCAAAAATGACAATTCTAGAACATTCTCACTACTGCATACAATTTTCCAAAACATACAGAGTGCATGAAAGGGGGAAAATATCTGCCTGTTTATTCATCTTGGAAAAGTGCAACTCAGGGTCTTAAGTGATTTTTTCTAATAGGCTTTTTTTGTTGGATTTTTTTTTTTATAGCTTTATTAAATGCCTTCCCTCTACCTTCTCTTATCCTGTCAGAGTCCAGTACTCTCTGACCAGGTTCTTTTAGATAGTTCATGAGTGGAGGGTGTAACATTTAACATCATAGGTATTTGATAGAAGACAGTAGATGTTACACGGGATTTCTGATTTAGCAGAATGATACAAAATATACTGAAATCATAACACAAACCTAAGTTACACTTAGCAAAACACAAAAATTGCAATACACGGTTCAAGCACAATACCAGTGTGGCCCCCGTTACCAACGCCTATAATATACGCACCGTCACAACGCTGGGTGTTAGCTTTGCTCTAGCTGCGGTGCTCTAGATTGGGTCAAAACCTCTGTAAAAGGAGGAGATGGCCACTTGCTTGAGATCAGCTGAGCACAGGTAACTGCGAGGTGTTTTGAGAGAACAGACTGAGGAAACAGGGAGAGAAGAAAAAACATGGTGTCAGTCCAAGTGAGAAGGCCACGTAGCGCTAGCAGAGGTTTATATACTTTCTATAGACTTGTTCGGTTGCTGTAAGATTCCCTCCAGTGCAGCTCATATACATTCTTGCTTTAGTATACAAGAACCTACCCATTTCCTTCCAGTTTCTACAGACAGTGTTTCTGAAGATGCTAAAGTGACTGAGTAGGGACCTAGTCCTTCATCTTTCCATTCTCAAGTTGTAAAGATCTTTGACATAGCAGCATGCCCAGTCCTTCAGAAAAGGCTACATTGATTTTGGAAACTTACATCAAAGCTGATGAGTACCTAAAAACAAGCCTACGACATCATACCGGGCACTCAGACAATCATCCCTAGTGTCTGTGGACCTGCCTCCTGTGTCTACCTTTAACATTTTTTCCTTTGAGCTCTACATGGATCAGCTTCTCAAGGCTTTCATTTTGGTAGCTTCCTCGCTCTGGGCAGAATTTTGCTTTACAGTTTCAGAAAAAGACACAGAGCATGTCTAGTAACTACCAAGTCCTTCTCTATACATTTCTGGGTCCTAGCTAAAAAATGCATTGCTTATGATTCAGTGAAGATCTATAATTGCTGCAAGTATTTCTGAGTCAGTCTCTGACATTGCATTCAACACTAAACACTTTGTCTGAAATCCAAAGGATAAATAATATTTACATACTTTTACTCATATTCTTATTCTGCCACCATAAAAGAGAGTCAGTTATTCACCTGCTGTGTTCATCAACATTTCCCAAGTCTTATAGAATCAAAACAGTTTGATTATGCACTTTGGATTATGAATGTAATTCATAGCTTTTTCAACAGAAACTACACACTTCTGTACTATAAAGCCTAAAGTGTCCTTTTTTGAGAACACAGATGGTAAATTTAAAAATTGCTCTGTTATTACTAGTTTTAACTATCTGGCCAAATGGTCATCGTCATGGCTATTAATCAAGGTAGGAAGAACTGCACTGTACAAATACACAAGGGTCAGCACAGGTGAAATTTTTGCTTTATTGTTAATTTTGCTTCGAATTCTGCAAATGACAACCACATAGCATGTATCACTGTCTAATTAAGTGATTTTAGGGGCTTGGTAGCATCCCATCCCTAGTTCATAGACAATTGTCCAAATAAACTAGGGGATTTATTTGCGTAGATATCCAAAGCTCTATATCAGCTGGGCAAAATAAGTTTTTGCTGTTAAAGACATTAACGTCTGTATTTTTTTTATGTACACAGAATTGTTTTACTTATTAGAAACCAAATTGTGACTTCACTATAAGTTGTTACAAATAGGTATGTTACACATATATATAATTACTGCTGCAGAGCTTAATAGTTTATCTATATCATGATAACAATCCCCTCTGAGAAGAAAGGCTGTTATTTAGGAAAAAGATGAGTGGGACTATAAACTCTGACACTTCAACCACTTTATCTCAGGACAAATGAGCTAGACCTTCTCTCAGATGTCACTTTCACAAGGATTTGCTGATAATAATATTACCAGCAATAGAATTTCAATGCGTTTTCATACAAATTTGATTTTTTACTTTTGCTGATATAGTAAGCAAATCTGAAACCTGAATATTAAACTAAATTGGAGGAATGAGTAAATGAATACATGAGTATTCTATAAAGCAAAGCTGTCCAAACATTTATTCATTTATTTGTCTTATTCATAGACTCTGTCTCCCAGACTATGAACCAGAGTTTTTGTCATCCCAGCTATTAAAGACATGGTTTTACATCTGTATGAATGCCAGTAATTTTTTATTGAAATTTTATTTGTCCTGACGGCATTTTCATAGCATTGAGAACTATGTTACACATTCAGGAATATTTTATATGTTTTACAACAATATTTACTGATTTCTTATGTGCTTTCTGTGCTTCCAGAAAGCCTTTATTAAGCACATCATGGGCGCAGCCAACTTACAGTTTATTTGTTTCATTAGGTCGGTAGCTAGTTCAGTGGCAGTATTCCACTAAATGACAGAATAGGATGTATTGATGTCAAATTATTAGACTGGAAACAAGCCTGAAGATGCCTTGAGAAAATCTACTGCACTACATCTGGATAATTGCTCTGTTGAGAAGAGTTATTTGACAACCCTTTGATAGAACGGTTGCTGAAAACAGCTCAAAGTTATTAAGCAGAACAAACTACAGTCAACCCTCCATTGGACAGGGCTTTTTGTTTATTGTTATCCCCTACTCTGCAGACATGGGAAAAAAAGCTACAGCTTCCCAGGTGGAACACATGGCACGCAGAAGAGAAAAGATCTACTGGATACAGATTTTGCATATCTATACACGATAGGTATCTAGCTTGGCACAGGCATGGTTATTTTACATGTAATAAGAACTTGTAGGAAAGAGGCAGAATGGACTCTGACCACTTTTAAAAACACTGGCAAATATCACTTTTATAGAAAGACAGATTTAGAGTCACAAAGCACGCAAATCAGAATTAAGCAAAACTCTCCCCACCGCAAGCACATGCTTAACTTTCCTGAAGGAAGTAGATTTGTTTTAATTTTGCTTCAGTATTTTAGAAAGTAGGCTGGAACTAAAGCAAAGGTGAAATTCTTTCCTTTGTCTTACAGATTTTTTTAAAAAAGCTTTCAACAATTTTTTTAAAAAGGAAGTGAGAGATTGAGTCACATAAGAGCTTAATAGTACAGGGGCAAAACTTTGCACGCATGATTCAGACTGCTTTCTTCCACTACCAAAAATAATCAGAATCTTCATTTCCTCCTTCTCAGGAAATTGTCCACCTCAACTTTCCTGATGACATGGTTCAGCTTTATATGAGCATCTGATGGATAAGTAACTGGATACCCAAGTCTCCCACTTCTGAGAAGATCCCCTAACCATTGAACCAGACCATGGCCATTTTTACCGTTCAGATACAAGCATTTTATGAGATGAAGCAGAAATCTAATAGGACAGGTTGAGAGAACTCCACGGCAATACCAACAGAGCCAAAGTCAAGACAAACAGAAATATTTTTGCAGTCAGGATACTCTTTTAAGATGAGGTATATTGCTACCTATAGAAAGAGAAGGAAATTGAAATTAAGTCTCCAACATCCTGGAATTAATGCTATAATTTCTGAGAACTAAAGTGAGAAGTGGCACGACATGTCTAAAAATGTTTTTGCTCATACTCAAAACCTTTTGGAAGATTCAATCCTAGCTTATATTTAGTTTCAGGATGGCAGAAAACTCATGTCCTAGCAGCACTACCATTTACCACAGCGTAGCTGGTCACGTCCATTCTAGAGCTTATCAGGAAAGATGACTGCTGAGACGAGAGCCTTCTGCTTCTTCAGTAATGACTGTAATTCCCCAAGGAATTGAAACGGAGTTTCAGGTACCTCAGAGCCCATCTTGGAGATTGCGCAGCCAGCTGAAGGATGAACAGGTCTCCGACTCCAGGTACCTGACAAGAAACCAGTGGAGCGTTGGAGCCCAAGTGTGTGCCTCAGGCAGGAGAGCTGAGCCTAGGAATGTGCCTTCATAACCCACTAGGAACAACGATTCATCTTTAACCAGACTGAGTTCTCACAGAAATAACAGTGGCTCCAACGACGGGGTTCACCTGCAATAGTGATGGCCATATAACAGAGCACTGGGACAGTTGCCACTATCTTTAATAAAACACGTTCCAAGCAACTTTTCAACTCACATGAGTGTTGCCAGTCATTTAGCTCCACCGAGCTGCTTACCTCAATGGCCGTGAAAGCACTTGAAGGAAAATTTGTTTGCTTTCTCTGCTTCATGGCACATAAACACCTTTCATGCAAAAGTCATAACTGAAGTCAGTCAGAACACAGGAGTAATATACCAAATTCACAAAGTTTCTTTGCAGGTTTCATTTCCTACAGAAGGCTCCTATGCTGAAGGAGGCTCAACCCATACTGTTTCAAAGATTTCAACAGACTTAAGTCAATCAGAAAAATAAGGAAAATAAACCACAACATTCATGAAGCATCTGGTCCTATTCCAAATGGATATTTTCCCAACTTTTTCTCATAGTATAATTTCAAACTGGGGCATCTTTATAAATAAACACCTTAGGCATAACTGAATTTAATTAACATCACAAAGAAGAACAGTGAAAAAAATCAAGACATGTGCTATTCTGAAATAAAAAAATATTCGGATTACCTAGATTTTGAAGAAATACATTTTAGCTATTCCCACCTCTCACCATCAACACTTCTAAACAGCAGCGTACAGAACATGACGAGAACCAGAAGAATATTCTATTGCTACCAAAGTAACTAATTCTAGAGATCTGTATTTAGTGATGATAATGGATTTAGAAGTGGAAAGAACGTTTCCAAGTAGATAAAAACTGCGTAAGTTTATTAATCCTCTCTCTTGCAATATGTACATCATTCTTGAGTCCTTCCACCTGTAAGTCTTTTCCTTCCACCTTCCACCTTCCACCTGAAATGTCTTTTACACAATGGGTAACAAATGCAAATATAGAACACGTTAATTATGCTGCTATGAGTTTGCAAAAATCTTAAGATGGCAGTAATACTGATGTAACTGAATGGGATTTTGAATTCTATTCTGGTTAATGATACTAATTCTGTAATATCAGCTATATTTGTGTATGACTAATGGAAGCTTGTTATCAGTATAAAAGTGCAAATATTTAATGAAATAGAATGGTTTGTATTTTTTCTAACTGTTTATTCCAAACCCCTTTACAGTAGTATACATGGTGTCCATCTTTACTGTAGGACAGTTAACCTAAAAAACAAATCTAAAAATCTAGATCTAAAATGTAGTCTAGAATCTGTAACACACTTCTGAAGAAGGTTGGATTTTTCCTGTTTGGAAATGAATGCTCAGTGAAATATCAAATTAGTGTCTATTTAAAATTCAGCTAGAAGAACTAAAAATTTTTAAAGACTCTGAAGTAAGCACCTGAAAAAAACCTTTGTTTTTCCCCCTAAGAACTATAGTTCTATATTTCTAGTAGAGTCTTACAAATTCATGAAACAACTTGAGAAAGCTTCCACATAACTGGTAGTTTAAAAGTTTGCAAAGGATTATTCCTCTGGTTGTCTGTCTTTGCCCTCATACAACCTCTCTTTTTTAAATGCAAAGATTTACAAACATAGTCAAGGGAATCACCATGGGCAAAAGCTGTTCAACTTCAGAAAATAACACTTTAAGTCAATTTGACAGGAAGTTCCAGCACTTTCTGGCATAAATTGTTGCATAGATACAACATGACATTACCCTCAAATACGGACAAATTCAAAGTTTTCCAAGTGAAACATTACTGTTACTAGTTTTGAAACTTAATTGGCAATCACACAACAAGCAAGGGGCTATTACAAATACGTTGTGAGGGCTAAGATCACTTCTGTCATTCCCGTCAATGGTAAATCAGAGAACACAAAATCTTCAGTATACAAATGTTGTTAGAGAAGATCAGAGGAGGAAAAAAAAAAAAAAAAATCATTGACCCAGGTGCCATAGGGTAGGTTCCTGCTTGTTCGGTGAATTCCCTTGAATCTCAAAATCAATACAAAAAGCATTTAAGAAAATAATATATTTTTAAAGGAAGAATTTGGAAGTTTTATTCAAAAGATATTAGGTGTAAATTGCTAACAGTGAACATTTGTGTTTCTGTAAATTTGCAGTAGGACCTCACAATCTGTTCTATTGGTCAGATATTACTAATTCATTACTCACTAAAGGCTACAATGAAAAACGAAGATCAATTGTTTCTCTCTTACTGGTGGAATATAATCTCCACAGCAACCAAGTATGATGAATCATCAGCTCTGTTTGTTCATAGAAGTTACTATTCAAGCAGGAACCTAAATTCTATCTTTAGATTTGGTAGGATATAAATTACAAGGAATGTTAGAAAGAAGGCAACCGCAACTATGTTATCGTATGTCTTCTCTTTGTAACCCCTTCCAAGGTTTACAACATGAAGAAGGAAGACAGCCTGTCAGCTGGCAGCCAGCTTTTCAGCTTTCCTTATGTACCTTTTATTATTTTTATTATAATAGCAACCCAAGGCTTTGTCAGTATGAGTATTTTCACATACTAAAAAAACTTCTTGGTGTTCCCATCTATGGTGTGCCTATATATGTTCTCTATCTTGGTAATGGAGAGATTCAATACAGATGCACTGACACCGACCAATTTCCACGACATATATTTAGGTTATTTCTAGGACAGCTGTGACGAAGTTGGATTCCCTGAGTCGGACCTAGGCTGTGACTACAAGTACCAGTGTATGTTAACAAATGAGCTGCCCAGAGTGTAGTGTGATAGCAAATAAGGGAAGAGTATGGAGAAAAAGGGATATTGCACTTTGTTAGGCAGCAGAGAGAGAAAAAAGTTGATAATGTACGAGACAGCATAAATCTAAACAAGTAAACAGGAGATTATGGTAATCCAATTCCTCTGGGTATTACTAGTGAAGGGAAAAAGAGTTTGAAAGAGACATCTACATTACTACAAAGTATACCTGCATCTTGATTATGCGTCATTATCTTGTCATATCTCAGGATCCACTCCCCAGCAATACAGAATACATGCAATTCCTCATGGGAACCTGTTATTCCCTACGGACATTAGGTCCTTAGTGTGTATCCCCAAGTGCCTCATGTCTTGTTAACTGGAGTTACTTGGCCATCACTACTTAATGCATTTTATCTGCACTCTGCCCATATCTGTTCCAAATTGAGGTTAAGATAGGAATTAACTGTTTCTGTTTGTGAAGGGTGACTGCAAAAAGATGTTTTCTGAAACTGAAAGTGATGTCATAAGCATCATTATCTGAACTGTAAAATCTACCAGGGCTTTAGGTGTTACATTTATAGCAAAGGGGGAAATCATAACAGATTTTATAACAGTGTTTTGTAATGGAAAGTGAATAGTAACTACTGTGGGACAAGAAGCATAAAAGAGTAGTAGCATCTAAAACACATTTTTTGACAACTGCCACGTGAAGAAAGAGACTTTTACGCCTTCCAAAGCTCTTTTCTCTTTCAAAGCTGGCCACACAAAGGTGGCGATTACAGTTCAGAAATACGTTTCAATTGCATTCTGAAACCTGTTTATGATGGATTGTCACCAGTATTACAGTGACTGCTTGCAATGCATTTTAATATTGTATTAATGGAAGTCTGAACTGATCAATGCTGTGGCTTGCTCACCCTCATAGACAGTATGATTGACATAAATAGTAAAGCTGCAATAACAGTTGGTTTTCCAGCACATAGGCTTTCCAAGCTATCCAGGAAGCAATACCACTTACTTTTATATACTCTGCACATTAAAGTAAGTGAATGTCAAGTTCAAAAGGTGCCACTCCGTTCCTCTAAATTTTGTGGCTGACCAGAAGGAGGTTCATTGAAAAACTTCCATATAGAAAAAACAGACAGCATAGTGGCGATGAAATTTAGCAGCTGTCTATTTGGACAAGCAGAGACCTCATTCTACCCTGAAGAAATGTCTTGAGAAATTGTTGGAGTCCAGCTATAGTCTTATCTCAATAGTAAACCCTACTGTTAGGGAGTCAGGCAAAAGGTGTGCTGTACCCTGACCAGCAGCAGCAGAGATCAGTGGAAGAATTTTCACATTGCCCCAGGATGTAACACTTACCTTCACATAGCTGTCCTTCACCTTTCTCCCTCATGGGTTGAAACTTCTCTAAAGCAGTCTGCAGGATGTATTTTTTTTCTTTTTGAATAGGCGTGTGAGGTAAAAACACCCGTATTCATATGGAGTGATGCGGTATTTTATCTCAGTCTTTCGTATTTCATCCTCTGCATTAAGCCTTCAGTTAAAAATGAACATGTAAAACATTTTCAAAGTTTACTTTTTTTTCATGACACATCGAGCAGCTTCTGCCAAAATTGTGGCTTTAGTAAGTAATTCAGATTTAATGTGACCTAAAACTGACAGAGGTGGAAAGAGGGGAAAAAAAGGTAAGAAAGGGGGTGACTTATCTGATTTCAGCTGCAGAGCTTTGTTCCACGTATTGGCTTTAATATTAATCCTAGTTTGGAAAAAGTCTTTATAAATATCACTAATTTAAGAGAACTCAAATCAGAACTATAACCAAAGTTTCCATGCCTCAGCTGTTAACAAAAAGGAAATTATCTCTCATTTGGTGAATCAACAGCACACTAACAAACAAAGAAAGCCTTGTCTAGCAATATAGGAGGCAGAATTATCTCTGTTCATAAAATTTAAAAACATTTTTTTGTCATTGAGTGAAGTAGTAGTAATGGAAGTAAAATTCACATAATCATAAAAATAGTATTTGGAAGGCACCTCTAGAGTCTCTAGTCCAGCCTCCTGCTCAAAGTTGGTCTATCAACAACTCAGGTCAGCTGGGGCTTTATCTAGCAAAGTCTTGAAAAGCTCTAGGATCAAGATACCACTACCTGTTCCACTGCAGCATTACTCTACTACTGTTAATGTTTTCTTCTAATGTCCAGCATGAACCTCCCAAGGTACAACCTGAGGCTATCATCTCTTGCTTATCTGCCACTGAAGAGGAGAGTCTGTGTCCATCACCTCTGTCACGCTCTCAAGTAGCTGTAGGCCACCCTTCTAGGCTCCTCTGCTCTAGACTAAACAAGCCCATTTTCCTCAACGTCTCCTCACAGGACACGTGTACCCCAAATCATTGTAGTAGCCCTGCAGTGGACCCTCTCCAGCTACTCAACATGGTTCTTGAAGCAGGCAGCCAAACCTGGACACAGTAGTTAGTCCATCTGTGTCTTCACGAGTGCCAAGTAGAGTAACTTCCTTCAGATCTACCAGCCACGCTCACTCTACGGAACTCCGGTGCCTGGTTTGTCTTCTTTAAGATGAAAATACATTGCTGATTCATACCCGGCTTGGCATCTACAAGGATATCGACAAGTCGGTTCCCAGCCTGTAATGCATGGATTATTCTACCCCTGGTACAGACCCTTGCATTTCTTCTGTGCTGAAATTAATAGGTTTTTGTTGGCCCAACCCCCATGTTTCCCAGGGTCTCTCTGGATTGAGGTTTGACTGTTTGGTATGCTTTCATCCACAGATCTGATAGAAGTGCAGTCTGGCTCACGACCCAGGTCAGCGATGAAGATATTCAATAACCGGGGCCTCAGTATTGACCCCTGGAGCACTCTGCTTCTTACCAACAACCACATAGACGTTCATCCATTGATTACTATGATTTTAAACACAAAGATCCAGCCAATGTTCAGTCCACCTAATTATCCATATTTCCAGTCCATATTTCATGAGCTTCCAAGTGAAAATACAGTGGCAGATGGTGTAAAAATTCTAATTAAAATTAAGGTATATTGCATGCACCACACTTTCTGCTTCCCCTTCCTCATTTCAATGTAGAAAGCAATTACGTCAAGCATGATTTAGCCTTCATAAGTCCATGCTGACTATTCCTGACTATCTGTTTGCTGTGACAGCCAAAATTTAGACAGATATTAACAGGATGTGAAACTACTCCATGCAGAAACTTACTAAAACCAGGACAAATTTGCCACTCATTGCCAAAAAGTGGACAATCCAGAGAGGTTCTAAACACTAAGAAGAAATAATTAAACCAGGAATACTGTAATGGACTTGTGGGATATGACCATTAATACAGGATTGTTAAAATGTATATCACCTGAGAGAATACTTTAATGCTAATGAAGTTTTATAGCACACCATAATTCTGATGACTCATGGCTCAGTTACAAGAAGGAAGAGCATTTGCTAACACAGGCACTTACTCATGCTAACTCCATCATCCAGCTCAGAATCAGAAATCATTTACCACTGCCATTAATCATAAGCTCAATTCTATCTTTCACCCTAAACCTCTCTTTTAAAACCCAGTTTCACACACATGGCTATATGGAAGGAAAGTTTTTCCAGACAAGCACCCTAGCTGCCATTCCCAGATAAAGTTACGTCATATGATTGCATTCATGTTCTTCTGCACGAAAAGCTATTTTTGTCTTAAAGCAGGTGGTCTACCCTGTAAGGCTACCAGTTTGCTGTAACAGTGAAGTTAATGAGCGACAATTAGAAAGCAGGTGTTCAAGTACAGCTTTACTGAGCTTCCTGACTTTGAAAACAAAACTTGCTAGCTGATGCTGCTCCATGGACTGGTTTTTTTGCTCTTATTTCACAGTGCAGGTCCTGGAGCATCTTCAGTTTTTGCACTGCTCCACAGGTGAGACTGCATACGGCCAGGATTACATCATAGCACAAGGTGATCTCCCTGGTAACTGCAGATATTGAGTTTGTTTCCAAACAGCTTAGCTATTTCTCTGATTATGCACACACTTCTCCACAGCCCATTGGTGTAACTTTCTGGTAGCTCACAGAGGAGCTAGCATTTTGCTAATTGCTAGACCCGGGTAAAACCTGGGGGTGACCGCTTTGAAATAAGGGTGACAGCTTTCAGAGCAGAAACATGAAGCAAAGCGAGAAAGAATAGAGCAAAGGACTGCAGTGCAGGAGAACCACATCGATACAAAACCGATACGCTCTTTTTCCAAGGGGAAAGAAAACTATTGAAATAAAATGTATATTTTTCTCATTACAGCAGAGATTCACTGCACTGTGAGCAGACGCAGAAAAGAACAACCATGCACCAAACCTTCAGCACAGAGTAACTAAGAGTTAAAATCTCTTAGTCTTCAAGTATGAGCAAATCGGGCTTAAGTGACTACATGGCAAGGCCAACCAGGTCAGAATACACTTAACAGAAACAGCAGCAGAACAGCAGCATGCTGAGTTCCAGAAGGAGAATTTGTAACATTTAGACAATAAAGGGCCTTATGGTGGAAGCTTGGATTTGACAATTTTTTGCTTGGATAATTTTAAGAATTTCAGACTTTTTTCTTGGTTGGCAGAGGAAAGAAACCCCAGGAATTTTGACCGGAGCAATTTCCAGCACTAACAGAAAGCTTTGCAGAATGGATTCGGGGAGCTTAGGGAAACAGGAAAACGTTCTATTTCAGAAACATTTGTATATTTGATCTTCTAGAAAGTACCAAAATGAACCACCACATAAGCATTAATTTTCAGTTTTGTAGTTGTTTAAGAGGAAATTTTTACATGTGAAGTTCATTCATTTTTCTAATCACCCTCTCTAAGAATTTAAATATATAGTTTCACTGAGCAAGATTTTGGCATTCCAGTTGCAGCGATGTTACAAGATGTTCCCGTGAACAGGCTGTCAGAAAAAGAAAAAGAAAAAAGAAAGATTTGTAAAAGGAGCAGAGGGATGAAGAGTGACAAATAAAACCCAAGTAAGAGATGTGATGGAAAGGCTTGAGATAGAAAATGGTCCAGAGTTGGAAAAGACCTTTCAAATATTTGTGGTTTTTTCAAAGACAAGGAAGCGAATAAAAATTTAAGTGAAAGAGTGGAGGGGAGACAAGAAAGTTTCACTTTTTGTTGGTAGAAAGAAGCAGTCTCCAGCAAAGAGCTGTATGCTGCGGTTCATTCTGAAGAACAGAAACACATGAAATGATGTACAATCTGCCATCTGATTAAATTAATGATGAGTCGAGCACGAAACATACTGTATCAATTGTTAGTCTGGCAATTGTTAGTTAGACATTTAGATTTACATTTGTTACCTTTAGCAGAGACTCCAAATTACACTGGGAAATCAGAACAATAACAGAAATTACCATTAAAAATTCAGCTGTGATGGTGACAATGTTTACAAATTTAGACAATAATAATGCAATCAATTGCTTTACTGATGCTAGCACACATTTAATATAATTGCCACCATTTACATGACTCATCAGCATTAGTCTACTAAATTTTCTAACAATCAATAAGAAAAATTGTAGAGACGACTGATGAGTGGCATTCCTCAGTACTGGGACCGGTATTGGGACCGGCGCTGTTTAACATCTTTGTCAGCGACATGGACGGTGGGATCGAGTGCACCCTCAGCAAGTTTGCTGATGACACCAAGCTGCGTGGTGTGGTCAACGCGCTGGGACTTTGACAGGCTAGAGAGGTGGGCCCATGCAAACCTCATGAAGTTCAACAAGGCCAAGTGCAAGGTCCTGCACGTTGGTCGGGGCAATCCCAAGCACAAGCACAGGCTGAGTGGAGAATGGATTGAGAGCAGCCCTCGGAGAAGGACTTGGGGGTGTTGGTTGACAAGAAGCTCAATGTGACCTGGCAATGTGCGCTCGCAGCCCAGAAAGCCAACCGTATCCTGGGCTGCATCAAAAGCAGCGTGACCGGTGGGTCGAGGGAGGGGATTCCCACACTCTGCTCCACTCTTGTGAGACCCCACCTGCAGTACTTCATTCAGCTCTGGGGCCCCCAGCATAAGAAGGACGTGGGCCTGTTGGAGTGAGTCCAGAGGAGGGCCACCAAGATGATCAGGGGGCTGGAGCAGCTCTCCTATGAGGACAGGCTGAGAGAGTTCGGTTGTTCAACATGGAGAACAGAAGGCTCCAGGGAGACCTTATAGCAGCCTTCCAGTACCTAAAGGGGCCTACAGGAAAGCTGGAGCGGGACTTTTTACAAGGGCATGTAGTGATAGAACAAGGGGTAATGGCTTTAAACTGAAAGAGGGCAGATGTAGATGAGATGTCAGGAAGAAGTTCCTCACTGCGAGGGT
>JANXJC010000029.1:3399358-3447507 GCA_027564655.1 Leptodon cayanensis
GTGGAAGGTGTCCCTGCCCATGGCAGGGGGGGTGGAACTAGATGATCTTTAAGGTCCCTTCCAACTCAAACCATTCTGTCATTCTATGAAAAAGTTGCTATTCAAATAAGTACTTTAATTTCCAATTTTCAAATGGAGAAGGACATGGATAGCTAGTCTGAACCAGATTCTCAAATAGAACATGTGCTTTTGGACTTTTTTTTCCCCAAATGACTCAGACAAGATCCCTCCTCCACATCTCAAACTCTTATCTCCTCTCTTGGAACTCTCTCCAAACATTGAAGAAATCAGTGGAAAAAACTTAATAAGGAAAAATATATAATTTTCCTTAAAAGTTTCCTCCATACCTTCTAACAGAATAGCTATATTGTAAGAGACTTTGGAAAAGGGGACTTACCCTGAATTTTGTGGAAGAGATAAGACCATTATTTCCTAGATTCCACCATGCCAATTACTATTCCTTCCACCACAACTTACAGGTGACCATGACACAAGTACATCTTTGTGTCACCTCCCTTTCAATTACATTTGAACAATTTCCTACGATAATACCTCTCAAGTACACTTCTCAGCAGAAATTCACTTAACTGATAGTCCAGAAGAATTATTGCCATTCCATAGATACCTCTTCAGAGCTACCGCAAAGCGTAACTGCCCAGGCCTATGTTTCCGAGATGAAAACCACGTGCTCTGTTCACACTAACCCTTTTCATACTCCATTGCCATACAAAGGACTTGTGCATTTATTTGGAAAAATCACTTTATAAACATAGGTTTAGGATTATTTAAGCTTTCAAGTTCATGACAAGCATGAATGACGTAAGAATCTGGATGATTTAATCCTCTATTCCAATATTCGGCTATCACAAAAAAAAATTACTGCTCAGGCTAGCAAAATTCACATGCCTACTCCTTTTTAGAAACTATAGTGGTCAGATGGATCAGGACAAGACGTTATTATTACTCACTTACTAGAACTCTTTTCATTGCTCACGTAGGTTCCTTTTTCTCATTTCTACTTTTCTTCATTGTAACAAGCCATTTTTTTCCACTAATTAAAAAAAAAAGCTTAAGAAACATGGAACAGGACTCTTTGAACAGCAATTTTTTTTTAACAAAGAAATGTCTAATTTGTTAACACATTAGTATTTTCATTAAGAACACTGTGAAAGACGGTTGTCCCATAAACAACCCTTTTCAACACTTACACAGAAGATTAAACTTTTCCTTCATTAAGAAAATTACAGATGAAGACTGTGAATGCCTTCTAGTCTAACATAATCTTCCATACTGCTTACTATTGGTAAGCTCCCAGCTGGAGTACTGTGCCCAGTTCCGTGCATCATATGGAAAATATGGGCATGTAAGAAAGAATTAAAGCTTTAAATTTATCAGAAAAAGCAAAATCATTATATAAAGTAAATATCTTCTATACTCAACAAGACAAGGGATAGTCAAGATTAGATGTTAGTTCTTCAGGATTTTGAGTAAATTTATGTATACACACTAACAACTGTAAAGAACACAGAGCACTAAAATAAGAACTGGGGTATCAGATAACATCAATACTCCAAATTCTAGAGCTTTTAAAACATATTAGATAACATCTGCCACGAGTATGGAGGTAGTTGACATGTCTTTAAGATGGTACTGGACACGGATTTTTTTATTATTCCTTTTCTTGCTTTGTTGGCTGCATGAAAGAACAAGAAACTCTCTTTTATGTGGTTTTCAGTTTCACAGGGTCAATTGATCTCTCAGTTCACCTCAGAGATTACTTTGTGACTCCAAAGCCATCTAAATTAAAAAAAAAACAAAACAAAACAAAACAAAAAAACCCCACACAACCATTTTATCCAGATAAAAAAGCCCAGTTCTCCTAAGGTGCCCAATTTAAAGTGTTAGGACATAGTAGAAAGACTATCATCAAATGATCCCTCACTTTTGAAAAACCAGCTAAGTAACACTCTAAGGACTTCTATCCCAAAGAGTCTCCTGTGATTCCAGGTGAGCACATCAAAGAATCACCTTCTCAAACTAATCAAACACCACCCTAGGATTTAATATTACACCTATAGATCATTCTTTTCTCTTATTAAAAACTGATGAGCTTCCACTTGGTAATATGCACCGTAAGAGCTCAAACTTTACTTTCATACTGTTAAGTTCATCCCTTCTGTTATTCCAATACATCATAAGATCTATTTTGTTCTCTATGATACCCTAGCTTATTAATACACCCTCCTTTCCTGCCAAGACAGTAAAGCAAGCATTAAATAAAATTATACCCAGAATGATCACAGACAAATTTTACTAATCACATCATTCAATTCTGATACCTCCAGTTTAAACACAACCTGTTATCTCCATTGTAGTCAACTCAGTATCCACTTTAAGGCCAAAGCTGGGGAGCTTTATATTCAAATATTAATTTGGAAGCTTCAGTCACCTGTGGGACTCACATAGTTTTCTGAATGTTGAAAGAAAACAGTAAAACTTGATTGTTCATAGTTTACCATATTTTACCACAAATTTCTTAATTTTGAATGTGCCACATGCTTTTTCTGTGTACTGTATAAAAAAAAAAAAAGTATTATGGAAGCAAAACTTATGCAGCTCCTTTAAAGAGCTTCACAATATATTTATGATCATCTGAGGGAAATCTAGTTATTCTGCTAATAACAGAGGTAGCAGCAAGTAACACAAAACCAGTCAGCTGTTGGGAAGATGACAAATGAAATAGACACATTTAAGTCTGAAGAACTCGTTTCCAAATATATTTACTAAGGTCTACATACTGCATAAAATAATAATTCAAACTTTTTTTAGAAAATAATTTTGGTAGCTTCAACTCATACTGAGCAAAAATCTGTTACACCTTAAGATTAGTTGCAAAAGGGCATAGAAGTAGTTTATTGGTAGCTCAGTCATTTCACTGCTGGAGCAGATGATGTGGTTTATTCTCATTCTAAATTTCTGATCCAGTCTCCAGTCATTGTTAATAGGCCAATATAATCCTGTACATTTTTTAAGACTTAATTATCTCAAATTACCCATCACTATTTTGAAGGAAATAATACTCAAAGTAATTTAACTTGTGTATATTATTATAAAACCCTTCAAAATAAAAGGCCCTGTGGTTCATCACATAAAATGCAGGCACTGATAATTGCTCACATCTCTATAGTTCTATCAGACACATCAAAAACCAGCAAGCCCAATGTAATAATGACTTTAAATGAGTGACTCTTCACTCCCTATCTGTGTACGTTATTTTCCCCACACACTGAAGGAGGAAGATTGACACGTATTCATTTCCAATCCATTTTTTTCTGATAGAAGCAAATAATTTTGAAGCAGAAAAGCCAGTCATCATATAAAACATTTCAGTTATGATGTAACATTCCTGTATTTACACAATATGCAACACGTCTTTGCCAAGCACTCCTTTATTTTTTTATTCATTGCTAAGTAAATCCACGGAATGAATCATCAGGTTGATTAGCGTACTATTTTTTCCTGCCTTTCTGAACAATTTCCTTGTCAAGACAGGTAAAATAAAAATTTAGGTAACAGTCCCAGTCCAAAGAAACCAATATTATCTCTTATTTTGCTATTCAGCCCATTTCCAATTTTAGTGATTTTATTTTGCTTTAAAGAACCCACAGGTTTAAAACCGGAGTAAATAAAGTGGCTGTCCTGCAACCTCCACACTGCACCAAAATAGCTACAAAATTTTATCTCAGAACATCTCCATCTCCATCCCTTCTTTCATCAGGAGAGTACTAAAGCTGCCGTCAGTTCATTTAATTCCATTACATCTGTCAATCCATACTTCTATTAGATGGTATTTAAGCCTCTGTTTAGTTGTGTTTACATTGTTTCATTGATTTCCACTAGCTTTAACAAAGTAAAATTATGCTAACCCCGACATGTTCAACATTTGATTTTAAAATGAAACCTACAGTTTTGGTTAAAAGATTCAAGGAAACAATACTAATATAATGAACGGTTACAGGACCGTTTCTACCTCCACCAAAAAAGAAGGTAAGTGGAGAAAGAAAGTGAAGAAAGTTGTACAAGCAGACACAACTGATTAATAATAAAACTGAAAAGAATGCTTGGTCAACCTCATAACCTTCTACGATGTAATGAACGGCACGGTGGATGAAAGGAGAGCAGTGGATGTTGTTTGTCCCAACTTCAGCAAAGTGTTCAGCACTGCCTCCTGTAAAGTTCTCACTGACAAACTGATGAAGGACAAACTGATGAAGTACAAACTAGGTCAGTGAATGGTGCGGCGGGTGGAAAACTGGCTGAACTGCCAGGCCCAGAGGGTGGTGATCAGCAGCACAAAGTCCAGCTGGAGCCCGCTCACTAGTTGCGCGCCCCAGGAAACGTTAATGGGGCCAATACTGTTTAACCTCTTCGTTAATGGCTTGGATGAGGGGAGAGAGTGACCCTCAGCACGTTTGCAGATGACACAAAATTGCAAGAAGTCACCAACACACCAAATGGTCTTGCAGCCACTCAGGGGACCTCAACAGGTTGGAGAAATAGGTCAACGAGAATCTCTTGAAGTTCAACAAAGGGAAACGCAATGCACTGTTCCTGCAGGGCCCTGGGGCTACCAAAACCTTGACCCCTGCACCCAATACAATGGCACTTGAGATGTTTGATAGCTATTACTTCTTTCTAGAATACCTTAGAAGACAGCTCTCCAAGCACTAACTCGCAGCTCAAGCCCCAGCATTCCTAGGGATTCATTATAATGTGGAATAGAGCAAGTTTACAACAGAATATTGCCAAAACCAATCCTTATTCGCTTCATTTTGAAAGAAGTGATTATCTGTTGTCTCACAGTACATGCCATAGAGTCATTATGTCAGCTTTTCTAATTCATAGCACCATATTGTGAGCACTTAACTTCCTCGTAATGCATTGTATTTCACAAAGGTAGATTAGACTTCCAAGGCAGTTTGGTCATGGAATAAAGCTTACTCCTTTCCATCCATAAACCCTTGTCAACTGCACACACCCCTTCACAGATACTCCTATTGAAAATCTGCAGGAAGTGTATTAAACTTCAAACATCTAAGGTAAATTTATGTTATTTCAATTTCTGCTCGCTTCCCTTAGCAGGTAGTAGAATTCAAATTACCTAAAAGATAAAAATAAATTTTATCTTAATCCTATGTGTTTTTCACCCAATATAAAAAAAAATAAACGTGCTTTAAATATGTATGATGTTCAGGAAAGCATCTAGGCCTATAATAGTTAAGAGGTGAAGCATCAACTGTTATTTATCCTCCAATTTTAAATTCAATATAAAGGTGTATTCAAATATTTACACATAATTGAAGAGGGATTGCTTCAATGCAGTAGTAAAAGCATCATTTGGGGAGATGCTATATTTTTCCTAAAGCAAATTAGAAACACACACAGAGAAATATTCTGAAGTACTGACCTAATGTTTAATTGTATTCACATTGCAGTACAGCTGAGGCTCTTTTGTCACCTCTCACTTGGATGCCCTCTTCCTTGAGCGTATCATGCTTATTTCATTAAAATCAAAACAAAACAGAGAAAAGCTATTATGGAAATTCAGGCCTACAGATGGGTGACTAGCAAGTGATCTTCAGTATACTTGCATTTGGGAGTCCAAATCTATTATTTATTATTATTATTTTAGTCTGACATTTAATTACCACAGTTTATTATCACTATTTTATGTAAAACCCAAACAGTTGTCATATTTATTAACATATTATTTTATATGTAGAAATACGTTCATATCCACACATGCACAGAGAAAATTAAGCAACAAATGTCCTCAGCTTCTGTAGAAAATCAGCTGGAGTGTATAATCGTATTTCAGAAAAACAAACATTTAAGTACCCCAGTGCCAGGGTGATGAGGTTCTACATTTTCTCACTCTTAGATAGCTTCAAAATCATAAAAAATATAATTGAGAAAACTCTCTGCAGGGGAGAAAAGATATATTAATATATGTCATTAATAAAAATGCTGAATAGAATTGAATGAAGGTCAAAACTGCTAATCTTTTTTCTGGCACTTTTGTTTTCAGTATGCAAATTTGCAGTTGAATTCAACAGCAATTTCTTAGTTAGTCTTAGTGTTTTGGCAATTTCTTGATAAGGAAATTTTCTGCTGCCACTTTCATTTAATCCACTCTTTTAAAAGAAAATGTCTACGTACATTTTTACTATTGTCCACATTAAAAAAAAACAAACAAACAAACAAACAAAAAAAACAGCCTACATTAGCTTCCTGGACTTTATATTGTGCAACAAGAAATGAAGCAATCAAGTCAAATGTAAAGAGAATTACTGAAGAACCACAAATATAATGTGTGAAATCTCATAACTTTTAATGGCTATCATAAAGCCTTGTATGTGCTCACCTGCTATCTCTCTACATATGCTTATAAATAGTTAGGTCTGTCATGGTGTCCTAACTGTAAAACAGTGACATAAAGTAATCCACTACTACACTAGTCCCAAGTAAGTCGATTTATAGTTGCCATTACTTCCAGTAACTTTCCTGGCTTTGCTTACTTTATGAGTCTATAAAAAACATCAGCTCCAGCTTTAAATGAAAATAAAAATTCTAAGTACTATAAATTAACTTCATTGTCTGGAATGAGGTGAAGGAAGCCCAGAAAAACAAACTTTTGAGCAAGGTCTCTTCAGAGGCATACAGATAAGGTTGGTCAGCAGGCTGCTACACGTCCTCCCTAAGTTGACATACCCCACCTGCCAAATGACTTGTCTTTTCTCCCAGTCCTTACTACTCCACAGTAAAGCCTCAAGAGTAGATGCCAAGATCTTGGGACTCTCTCCAAGGCAGATCAGACAGACAGGGAGGAAAACTAAGACTGTCTCAGTAACTGGTCTTTTCAAGTGTGCTTTCAAGGAACGTGCAGCCACAGGGTGAAAACAGATGTTATTCAGTTCAAATTCCAAGGTCAACACAAAAGTTAAAGACAGATGGACTACTGGCTTAGAGACACAAGTAAGGGAGGAACTCACTAGCTAACCAGGGGGACGGAGGCAGGTCGCTTCCAAGAGCATTCACTTGCACGATCACAACCACAACACGACACTCTGTTTGTCAGCTCTTCTTACCATTGCTATGGGGCAGCACATGGAATTTACTTGGTTTTGGCCCTACCAAGTTAATATAGCAACTCGCATTCTGTGGCTAGCTACCTTCCTTTTTCACCAGTTACCGTGGTGTATATACGCATGTCCTGACTTACCACAAACGCAGTGAGTTTCTGCTAACTTACGCAAATACTTTATGCTTGCCTGACAGCAGGCCATGAGTCCTCCGTTTGTTAAAAGCCCTGTCAGCTCTTACTTGGCGACTCTTACACTGGACCAGTCTTAGACCAACACCAGCTCGCAGGAGTTTAACCCATCACGGGGTTCCTAGTGCTTTCCAAGAGACCCACTATGAAGAGGCCTTGTCGGACCTGCCCTGCACTTGACAACACATTAGCCTACCATTACGCTTCTGCCGACTCAAGTAGCACAGTACTACCCTAGACAGAAATATAAGCACTTGTTAGACAAAATTACAACCTCCAGGGTATGACAACACATTCAAAATTCCCCTGACTATGAGTGACCAGTGGGGTATCATTTCAAACTTGGGTGGAAACTTTCTTACGTGTCCATTTAACATGGTACCATAAAGTCCCTTTGGCCTCGCTGATCAATTTAAGTGATGCTTCATACTCCTGCTCAAAATCTTGTAACACCTGCTTTGTCTCTTTGAACAAAAGACTTTGAAAGTAGTGAAAGGAATTTCTATACTAGGTAGGAGCATACCCTGGGCCATAGATTTCTTAAGTGGACAGGAACAATTGACTGAAGTCCAAAAGCACTTTTTCCAAATTAGAGGCACATCCAAATTTTTTAATTAAGGTAGAGTCTAAATATGTATCCATGTCTGCAATTCATACTGACACAGTAGAAAGATCAGGTAGTAACGTGAAATTTTTAAAGTCATGGGCTTTATTTCTGAAGTCTATAGAAAAAGAAGTAAAGGTATCTCTGGTACCAGCAATCAAGGTAGAAATTTACCATATAATATTATAATTAAAATAAAACCTCAGCTGAGCAAACCCAGAAAAAAAACCTGGTAGCTGGTAGTTATGTTTTCCTTGAAACCCTCGGTCCAACTAGCTCTACAGCAGAAGAATGTTAAAAACACCAGAGACGGTGTAGTTGTGTATGCTACATGGAAAAAAAAAAATATCTAACAGCCCTCGAGTGTTATTCTCCCTCAAAAGAGGAAAAATATGATCTCCTTGATTTCAGGATCAAAGAATGCTGTTCACAAATGAAAAACACAAAACTGGAAAATTGAACACGCATATGAAGGAATCACCTTGGCCCACGTGAGAAAAGAACGTCAGCCCTTTGGAGTCCCAGCTCCAGAGAGCAGGACATGAACACCGCTTGAACAAGACATACCGGGGAACTGGAAGGTGTCGTCTCATGGAGGAAGCACAGGCACCACACGATTCTGAGTGAGAACGTGGAGTGCTGGGAGATCACGACGACCAAAGAGACAGAACCAGCTGTGTCAGGTTCAACAATGAAAAACTGAAAGCAATGAAAAACATGTGAAAAATTTCTCTTGTTTTCATTTACCTCCCAGGAGCCAGAAGATGACTGTATAGTGAATCCCACCACAGGTTCATAGAAGCTTAATTTTTCTTGAATATCAAACTCCCACAGATAATATAGGTTTTGAGAACGGACACCTCCTCACCTGAATAAAGAAAAAAGAACTCAGATTACCCACTCTTCATTTTTAAAAAGCTGCTTTTCAGTTTAACTGATTTAGCCAAGATTTAAACAAGTGATTTTCTTGCAGAAACAAGAAATGCTTTTGAATTAGTACTAGTTAAAGCTGTGCTTCAGCCTTCATAAATTTTGTTTTGCTGACAGTGTTGTCATGCAGGTTGCCTGAGGTTATAATCACTCCTTTCTTTCTCTCCTCTAATCATTTGTCACAAACCCCGATGGGGAATACAGCGTCAGCTTCTGAAGAAGGAGTTCCCAGCTAAAGTTTTAAAAGGCTCTTTCCACAAATAAGGAGCAATGAACGCAGCAAGTAGAGTGCAATACAATATATCTAGCGAACGCGTGAGTGTACATAAACTGTAAAGAAAGAGATTAGCACTTTACTGGAAAACACAGTTTGGCAGTGGGAATTGAAAAGTTTTCATTTTTTTTTCTACTAATTGCACTAGAATATGTAACATAAATATGTTTTAAATTATTTAAAGAAAACACTACATTCTGAGAAATGCTGAATTATTTGAAGAGATATTATAATACATCAACAATTACACAACTATATAGTGCATTATATTTATCCTAGTTTAAAGCTTAAAGAATCTACCAAGTGTAGAATAGTTAACACATACCTAAATAGAATTAAAGTTTGTTGTGTAAAAGTTCAGATATAGGTCTGGAAATTGCTACATTTGACACCAGTAATAGAATTGTAGATTATAACAAAGTCGTGTAAAGTGATTATGTAAGTGGAAAAATAAGATTTTTTGAGTACCTTTTGTGAAACACGTCAACAGAAGGAAAACAAGTAATGTTTTTCAAACAAGTCATTAACAAATCATTAGACCACATACAGTTCACTATTTCTTCTTCCAATACCCAATAAGATAATATTGGTAAAGACAGCTGATGATATTGCTCATAAACATAATTTTTTCTCACAAGATACAGCTTCAACAGGAACACAACAGTAATATTCAAAGTCTGAACCAGACCCTCATAAACTGGTGAATGTATTTAAATTAAAAAAAAAAAAGCAGCATTCAAATGCTAATAAGGTATTAAACAGGAATAAGGAAAAGTGTTTGGTTTAAAGTCTTACTTCCCTTACAGTTCAGCTGAGCCCAGAAGATGTCATCTAATCCAAGGGCATTTGACATATGCCCCATCAGAGAAAAATACTCTTGGCCAGGAAGAGCCCTATGTAGTCTTCACTAGTTCTAAGCAAAGAGAAAGTTTGGAATATTTGAAATAATTAATAGAAGCAGATGAAGCAAACAGTTATTGTCAGTTTAGCTCAGGCCACCAAGCCAGTGGATCAAATAAACAAGTTACTCCACAGTGAAAAACATATGTGAACTCAGCCAAAAATAATTCCAAGATTCTTATGTGGTAAATTTTAGCAAGTCTTTCTGGTTAATTGTTTTTTTCTATAGTTTTTGGTTAAATTATAGCTTACAAACAAGAAGAGTGCTGCAAATACCACTTTGCAGAATAATGTTTTGAGACCAAAATAAATAGTAATGGTTATAAAAATAAAAATTTTTAACACAATCATTGAGCAGATCATCAAAATCAATTGATCAGTGGAAAAATGCAAGGAGGCATACCACGTAATCAAATGCATTTGTTTCAAATATATTTTCAATACAGTTCTGAGATATCATGCAGACCCTGACAAATACTCTAGAAAAAGTGTTAAGATTTTATTGTCATAGTGATCTTATTATCAGCTGCAAATCAGAGGTACAAAGTTATTTTTCTTTTTTTCTCCCCAAAACTAAATAATGAAATGCAACAGGAATCCAAATCACATTTAAATGTGTTCAAAGCCTGGATCGCTATCAGACACTCCGACAGTCTGTAATAAAGGCTCCATGTTAAGCATGATGGCTAGCACACAAGAGGAGGAAGCAAGAATCAAATCTAATCTGTTCCAGACTTTTATTCTCTCTGAAGTGCTGAGCGGTGAAGGTAAGGGTGTCTGGATAATCTTAAAAACCCGAAACGAAGTAGTCAACAAATGTCAGATGTATATAATCGTGAAGCAAAATCTTCTTATGATATACAGACTTCAAAGTAGAGAGTCCCCTCCAAATATCTAAGTATCTTCAGTGATTAAAAAAGGAAACACTAAAGTTTAAGGTGAATTGCTATCCGAGGTTTAAGAGGACAGTAAGGATAGTTTAGGCTAACTACCCCAGGTGAAAATGCTGCATTTCATCTGAAGAAGAGAGGGAAAAAATTAACAAAAGCAGCATGTAACATAGTCTGTTCAGAATACTGTTTGACCTAGTGTGCTGTGTGGTGAGGAAAGGGGGTATTTAGCCGATGGGAAGCTACCTTAAAGGTGACAACGTAGGCTCTTCTTCACAGCAACCATGAAAGCTTTCCAGAAAAAAACCCCATATCTTTCGGATTGCCATCATATTAGCTAATTGCTGGGAAGTGCAGAACAGCTTGGAAATGGAGATGTGTCATATTCTTTACTTCCATACTATTTGCCCTCCATTCACTCACATTTAAGCATCCCACGCCCAAAACAAGCAGGATGCATTTTAAAGTTTGCACAGAATTTGTTTTGCTGTTCAGCGCAAAAAGCATCCGCTCCCCTCCCACCAAGTCTGTAATTTAAATGTCCTTTCTAGGGCAGAAAGTTCACAAAGTCCTTGACAATATCATCATAAACATTTGACCTATCTGAATTTTTCTGTTGTTACAGCACATATAATTCACTTTAAGAAGAATGGTTGTGCATTTTAGTTTCGGCACAAAATTACTCAACACTGAAGTTTTTAAGGTATCATATATTCCATTTCTCTTCTTATGAAGATCCCAAAATAATATGTATAATTAATTGGAAAGTAAAGGTAAATTTATGGAAAGTGAACTGCTAATATGGTCTTCTAGTGATATATATTGTACAGTGTTCTAGATGCACTCACAGAGTTCATCTCCAGCATTTTTGCCAAGCTTCCTATTTCTTGATATAGCAGCTTTCTACTATGTCTGTGAGTGCACAGTACTCAAGGCTTTGTTATTTATTCACACCTTCTTATTTATTTTGTTATTTACTCACACCTCCTCCTACCATTCTTCATGACACTGAAGGAAAAAAAAAAAATTATTTCACACTCTGCTACTTCAGCAGAATAAACCAGGTTATCTCTTTTCAATCTAAATGACTTGTAAGAGTGGTAGAAATCTAGCCAAACAACCTGCTTGTGTTTGCTATTTTCTTTTAATTAATAAAGACTTAGATCCTTAAAATAAAAAATAAGCAAGATTTGACAGTATTTAAAATTTAAAAGATAAAAGTAAAGTTCACCGTCACAATTTATGAAATGACTGATACGCCTGAATAAGTATGCCAGCCTAAAATAGTAAAAACAAAACAAGACCTCCTCCCTGCAAAACACATTTAAATGTATACATTTTATTAAAAGACAATACTGGCCTCTTTTTTATTTAAATGATATTTCTGTACTCCTTGATTTTATTATTCTCATTTTCAAACTGAACAGAATATCCTGGAGACACAGTAAATTATTTTTCCATGCTTATTCTTACCTTCTAATTTAAGAAAACTATACCAGTGCCATTAAGCTTATTCCAATTAAGATGACTAAGGCTAGTGACATAAGAATTCAGCAGTATTCTGACTATTCTGAGTATGATCAATTCTATTTCCCCATTCCTCAACACCACTCGCCTTGGAATTGGATCTAAAATCTACTCCAAATGTGACTTCCAGACAAGTATTATTTTCAAGGACTGGAAACACATTTCAGAAATCTCGGAGTAATTCTTTGTAATATTCATAGCTGAAAGAACTAAAGTGCACTCTAGTATATTGAAATTACATTACGTATTTTATTTACACAGAGACTACTTCATCATTCTAACAATCGTTTTTCATTTTTTGAAAATGTCAAATTTGAGCAGGAACACTGGTGTCATTTCAGACTAGATATAAGGAAGAAATGTTTTACGACGAGGGTGGTGAAACACTGGCACAGGTTGCCCGGAGAGGTGGTAGATGCCCCATCCCTGGAACCATCCCAGGTCAGGTTGGACGGGGCTCTGAGCAACCTCATCTAGTTGAAGATGTCCCTGCTCATGGCAGGGGGGTTGGACTAGACCTTTAAAGGTCCCTTCCAAACCAAACCATTCTATCATTCCATGACTTCTTCCAAGAAACGCTTGTATAGAGATCTTATGCTTGTGTAGACTTTTCACTTTTTCAAAATTACTTCTCTAGCCACAAAGACAAATGAATCGGCATTCTCAATACACAGCAGCATGCTTTTTGACTTGAAGTTGACGAGGGCAGGTTGTTTCTAGCCTAGAATCATTGATTTATCATACATTATAGGTTATTGAAATGTGGGTTTACTTTCTTTGGGAATATGATGCAACAGTAAACATGTTCCTTGTTTCCAATTAAAACATTACTACTGCAACTGTATGAACATTAGTTCAGATCATTTGGAAGCACGAATATAATTTCATGCACATTTACAGCACATGTAACATACGATACAGGCACAGCCTGTATCTCATCTCTTTGGGAACAGATATAACAGGTATGTACCTACCCTTACAGTTTGTTATGGGACCTGCTTCACATCAGAATGCCCTCGCTTGACACATGCTACATCACTCCTTGACACATTGCTGGAATAAAAAAAAAAAACAAACACTAAAATGTTTCCATTGTAGATAAAACTCTCATGTGGAAAAGAAGAAACTGCACTCCAAGAATTCCCCAGCAAGGAGGAGGGCGCAGAGCGGAACGGTCCGTCGCCTGCCAACTCTACCTGGCTCCGCTTGTCCCACCCTTCCAGAAGGGAGCCTTCCCGTGGTTACCTCAGTAAAAGAGGAAACCAAGTGAAGCATCATGAGATTCATTCAGTGGCATGTTTCCAAGCCCAAGTCTCGTGTGCCTCTCTCTGCTGTTCGTTCCACTTTGTGCCATGCTACTGCCTAGCTGTTATTGTCACCTCTTTCCTCTTCAGCTCCTTCCTCTTTCTTTTGCCGCCTTCTCCTCTTTTCACAGATCCTTTGTCTTCTTCACGTTCTCTTCCCTTGCTGTCCTCCAGAGAAGGAGAAGTGCCTGGCCCTCTCCCCGAGCGCGGCAGTAAGCTGCTGTGCAGGTCAGACCGGGGTAGAACAGAGGCCCTGTGTTTGCAGCTGGGAAAATCAGGCAGGAGACACCACCAGGAAGCAACCACACACACCTTGCTCTGCAAGCCTTGAAAGGATCTTCCCAGTTAAGAAAATGAAAACTAGCACTGGCCCAAACACCACAGCAAGTTTCTGCAGACGTGTTCAGGCTTCTGCTTATTCCTTAGTCTCCCTCTTCTTCTTGAGTAGCTATTGCCCCCCACCTCCAGAGAAAGGACAAACCACCTGGGTAAAGGGTCTCCTTTCTAGCCTTCATCCTGGACAAGTCTCTGGTGCCCTACTACAAGTTTTTACTGCAAAACCCTCCCTCCCATGATACCCAGTTGGAGAGTCGCGTGTGGACGCTGCAGAGCACGTGCCTGCTCTTGACAGAGATCTTGAAACAAGACCCTCTGCTTCCACAGTTTGGTGCTTTCTCCTCCGGCTCAGACCCTCCTCGTCGGGATCTGACCTTAGACCATGGCATCTGATACACGCCAGGGCTTCACATACCACCTCCTGAAAAACATATATGATGCACTGTGGGGAGGATTGTGGTACTGTGACCCACAGGACAGAAAAGAGAGTAGAACATAACACCAGCATGACTTCCCAAAATGACAGTAGCAGGAACCGACGGCGGAAAGCGACGCTTTAGTATCGCTCTTCTGCCGCGGACACTGGTATGGTAAACTCATCTTTTTAAGACAGGTTGAAGGAAAACACAGCATTTACCCACACCATGAGGATGCAGGGGCTCATGGGATACCTCTCAACCCACTGATACAGGGACAGCTTGCAGACAGCATTGCAAACTAATACCAACCCCCAGTAACACTCAGTGGGATGTGAGCAGTTAGTCAATAATTGTTCTCAGCTCAGTGATTCACCTCATACAGAAATGTATAAGGTAGATAGACCCAAGAACATTATAGTTGCCACAAAAATAGCTAACAGGCTTGAAAAACATCTGCATTTAAATCCTGAAAGGGTTATTAATTTGTCAGCAGGCAGCGTATGTGACAGAGTGAGATATGTCTGTGCTGAGTTACAATTTCTATTTGCATTCTGCTGAATACTAGTCTGACCTTGTCTAAAGAATCTACTCTACTGCATTGCGGTCACCCTGCCTGGAAATTCACTGAAGGAGTATAACTAAGAGGCCTCTGGGACTGTCAGCTTCACTACTGGCCTACCTCCAAGAAAAATTTTATTTTATCATCAAGAGGAGTCAGTAGGGGAAAAAGAGAAATTAAAATTAGTGGAGCTGTTGTTTTTTAGTCTCAGCACGCAACACCAAGAGGACATCATATCTAAAAGTACAGTTCTTCTGCAACAGGGGCAACCACTGCAACAAGTGAAAAAGACAAAGGAAAGAGGACAGAGGAACCAGCTCAAAGCCCAAATCAGCAAAGCAAGTCATGCTAGAGAGCAGCATCCCCCAAGATTTCAGTAGTTTTCAAGTGCACACATGAACGTTCAAGTTCAGACAGATATCTCTATGAGTAGGAAGCTTATTTGCTAAGTTACGTCAAGCCTGTCACTTTTCCAAAACAGATTGTACTAGAAATTCAAAGTACCACCAGCCTGAGTGAAACAGCTTTAGTCAATATAGAGACTGAGGAGCTTGCACATCTTGGTTTCGGGGCCTGGTGTGAGGTTGCTGTCAACATCCAGAGGCAGCTATCAGGCAAAAAACCAAAACTTGGGTATGTGCTAGAGAGTCCCAAAGCTATCAACAGTGACTACGCTTTACCGAAAGGGTGAGGAAAAGTTGACGGGTCATACAAATAGAAAAAGGGAAGGTGGAAAACACATATGAAATCAAACACCTGAAGCGTGCAAGTATGCACTTTCCAATGTATCAAAGGAGGAGAAGGAAGTACTGTGGGAATATGATAGGATGGACAGCCTGAGCTTTTGAAACATTGGATTAGATGAAGCAGTAGGGCTGGCAGAGGTGGGACGGGACTATGGAGTTTAAATGAGTAGTGGTGGGAATGCAGGTCTGAGAGGCCTTGCCACAGAAAATCAGGAACTCAGAGGTACTCACTTGCACCTATTAGAAGCCGCTGGATTTCATCATGCCACACAACTTTAGGATTCAATAATTTTTTGACCAGCTTTATCTCCACGCCCAACTTCTGTTAGGCCTAATCAACTGTCTCTTCCGTAATTCCCCAGCTATTGCACTCTCTAATGTCTGATTGCAGGCTCGGTTAGGTTGGAAATTCTGCATCTCACTGGAATGCTGTTGTTAGTTAGGCCTATAGGATCTATTCAGTTCTCCTTTACGGCACTGACTCTAGAAGCATCCAAAATAAACACCTGACTGACAGCTCAGACCCTGCACTGAGCGGATAACGTTCATGCACAACAAGTTTTTTGACTAATAGGTGAATAATGTTTAAATTTCTCCTCCATGCATAATATTATCACAAGCTGCTGTATACCATTATAGGAATATCAGTAAGATTTTTCCATAACACAGCAGAAGGGAAAAAAAAAATCCCAAAACTGTAGACAGTAATTTATGGAGAAATGAATGCACAGTGTACATTTTACAAAACATCAAAACAGCTTGAAGGGTAACTAATGGCACAAATGAAGTCTGTGCTGCAACAGAAATTCTGTGAATAGGGAGAAAGAGTAAATGAAAGCTTTCTACCCCTGTTTCCACGCAAGGAAATTTCACACTTGCAGACTTTCAGCCATTATCCAGCAATACAATACCTCAGAAATAAGGTTCAAAGAAACCATCCATAACTGAAATAACATATTCATTTTATAAAATTATAAGACTTTTTTTTTTCACTTCATATACAGAAGAGAATAAAGACAAAATTAGAATCCCATTAAAATCTCTGTTTAGCTGGTCAAAGAAACTATAACTGACTAATAATAATATCATCTCCCGTAGCAATCTCTAATGGATTTCCCCCAGCAAGATTCAGAACAAGTTCTATAAAAGGGCTTAAATACTGCAGTGAGATCTATCACACAAATATGCATCCCTTTTTGTGTCATAACGAGCACTGTACTAATGATTCTTACATTACATTGTGTAATACCACTGTAGATGCTTATTCCAAAAAAAGAATGTAACAGTAGATGTCAAGGTAAGTCTATTCCACATTTATGTTAGAGATGATCTGCTTCATCTAATACCTGATTTTAAGATGTAATCAGACAAGAACTCATAATAAAATTTATGTGTTCACAAAAATTATTGCCACTACCTTCCTGTAATTTGAGTGCTTATAGTGTCAATGTAAAGCAAAACATGTTTTCTTTTAAAAGCACTGGTTACACAGAGAAATTGCTATACTTTAATTAGAGGAGTAAAAATATTTTATTCTCCACTGCACTAGTTAAATATTTGCACAACAATTCAAAAAAGCAGAGGCCTGCAGAGACGTTAATCAGAACTTTAAGGATTAAGACCATGTTACTCCTGCACGCTGCTGGCATTTCAGTGGGTGTCTCCTCCTTTTGAATAACAAGATTGCTTTTGCCATATTTCTAAGAGCTGTAAACTCCTGTTACTAAATCAACTGATCTGTCCATGGAACAGCTTGGAGAAAGAACCTGTTAGAAAGTAGAGTTTACATCCTGGACTTAAGACGTTGTATTGTGAGTCCTTTTCTGTCTCGGCTTTCTACACTTATAGGCACAAATAGGCACCCATGTTAATTTTTGTTTCCACAATTCTCTAAAAATTGCCATGAGAAAGTGTTTTTGGACACTGCACTCCTCACTCTTTTTAGCTTTGTTAATTGAGTGCATCACAGAATCAAGAGCAGGGTTAGCTACAGTATCTGGCACCATTTTGGTTCTCCATCTGTCTTAGAAGACAAATGAATTGGGAGTTGATAATACTCTTTCCCCTTTGTGTTATCAATCAACTCAGATATCAATACAGTCTGTTTAAGCACACTTTAAGTACAAAGGTTTACTTCCTGGCTTCTGCAGAAGGCAAATCCAACTTGGCCGTGAAGAAAAATGGGGGACAAGAGCCATAAAAGTTTTTCATTCTGTTTTTAAAAAAAAAAAAAAAAAGCACAAGATCCTGTCAGTGTCACTTGACAGTATTCTATTTCTCCTTGTATGTGTGTTTTTCAGGCACGTTAAATAATTTGCTTTCACATCCTCATGCTTTATCTACAACATTCCCAAATTTCATTATGATAAACAACAAAACCTTCAAAAGGAACCAATTCTCCCAAGGAAGGTGGGAAGGTGGAGAGAAAATAAGAATACAAGCTGTTCATACAGTGTCTGAAATACTTGCAATTTTTGATGTTTGTGCTGTATCACAGCTGTTCCTATATAGGGTAACATATAATTTTTCTGGAGGAGGATTGTCAAGGCTGACTACATTAACTTTGAAGTATTGTTCCCTTAGGTGATAAATTTCTGCAAATCCAAAGCATGAAGCTGTTTGGAAGACAGGGAAAAATCCCAGAACTGTAAGCTCTATTAGTAGTCAAGGAGACCGCGGTTTGATACCCGCCTTGAACAAACAGTACAGACAGAAATACAGCCTAGAACTAAACAGTTCCATTACAGTCTTGACAGTTAAGTCATACACTTTGCATTAATGATCTCCAGCTATTAATGCCAATGTCAATTAATGCTACCCTTATGATGCACAGTCTTGAACGGGAATTAAACCGAGGCAAAAATGAAAGGGCTCTCCAAAAATCAGAAGTCAGAGAGGTGTTTAAAAAAAAGATCTCTCTTTAAGAAGAACTTAGTAATCACCCAAGATATGAGGACACTAAAGCAAGAAGAGCCCTTACCTGGCACCTTCCCAGCTTTCCTGCAACTTCACAAGGAGTATGGGAGCTGCTCTGGAGAGTATGAGATCTTGGGAGTCCTTCTGCTTCTTTTTCATGCTAAATACAAATGGATTTGCTCAGTTTCTCTTAAGCCACTTAAAGGTGTTTAACCTGCTCTTTAGTAGGTTTACTGAGGAAGCTACAGTGGAACTAACCTCTGGAAGACTCCACTGACCTAAACTTTTTTTGTTAGTCACTTGGGAGTGAAGGGAGCTGTGGGGTATTAAGGAACGCTGCTGTACAAAAACTCTCTCTCTTTCCGAGGCTAAAGGAAATCTGCTCTCTGCTAGGCCAGATAACTTCTGGCAAATCTGTTCTTTTCCTCACTTATTCCCACTACACAGTGTTATCCTCTTCCACTTAATTTTTCTGATCAAAATAACAAGGCAAAAATGTTTGCAAGCCCAAGCTCACGCTCAGAGTATTTACTCTCCTCTTCTCCTCGTATCACTGAAAGATTTCCCAACATCTGTATCAGAGCAACTCCATCAGCCTCTCTGGGGCGAACTCCATGTTTAACAGTTTGTTGAGTATTTTTCATGTTTATTCTCCCCTCTGTGCCAACTGGTAGCACCTATTAAAAAAGTTTTAGTCTACAGCATTTTGCAGTGCACCAGAATGTCACTGTTAAGCATGCCAGAAGTGAAGCTGGCATTAAAGAACTAAGGCCAGATGTTGTGGTTTAACCCCAGCCAGCAACAAGGCACCACACAGCCGCTCTATCACTTCTCCCCACCCACTGGGATGGGGAGGAGAATTAAAAAAAAAAAAAAAAAAAAGTAAATTGTGCATTGAGATAAGAACATTTTAATAACTAAAGTAAAATAAAAAGTAATATTAACAATAATAATAAAAATATAATAATAATGGTAGTAATGAAAAGGAATATAATTAAAAATAATAATAAACCCCAAGAAAGGACAAGTGATGCACAACGCAATTGCTCACCACCTGCCGAGCGATGCGGGAGCAGCGATCCACCCCTCCCGGCCAACTCCCCCAGTTTCTATACTGACCATGCCGGTCTGTGGTATGGAATATCCCTTCGCCTGGTTCGGGTCAGCTCTCCTGGCCGTGCTCCCTCCCGGCTCCTTGGGCACCTGCTGCTGGCAGAGCACGGGAACCTGAAAAATCCTTAATTTAGGATAAACGCTACTTAGCAACAGCTAAAACATCAGTGTGTTATCAACATTCTTCTCAGGCTAACTCCAAAACACACTGTACCAGTTACTAAGCAGAAAATTAACTCTATCCCAGCCGAAACCAGGACATCAGGTTTTAAAGGCACACTTAAACACCTGAAAAATCAGTATTTGGCAAGGGACTGTAATAAGGATTGTCCTTCAGAGACAGTTAATTTTGTCTTTAATCAGCTCCCTGTGCGTATATTCTTATTCCAAATGTGTTCATTACACTTCAAATAATGGATTAACTTGATTCACAGAAATGGACATAGCTAAGCAAGGATCCTGCAACAAGGCAGACAGACAATAATCCTGAAAAAAGAAGGGGGAGAATAAGGGAACAGAACTGAGAGTGGTCCAAGAGCAAGGAAAAATACATCAGGCAGTTTTTTCTAGGGGACAGCTGGAAAAATGAACGTTAAGCAAAGGAGGAATATTACTGCTTTGGCAAAGAGGATAATGACTGTGATTCCCTGGAGAAGTGACTTGATCTGGACAGGGAATTCAGGGCAAAAGACACAGACAAGCAGGTGGAAAAGGTAGTGGCTGGAGGATGAGTAGCTAAGGAACCCGCTTCTCGCCAAAAGCCCTATTTCCTCAGCTGCAGGGGGTTGTGCGGTCATCCTGACAATGAGGTACATTTGAGGAAGAAAGAAACTTCTTACAGTAAACAGTGCAGTCAAAATTTGGCTGTTCCAGCTTTTGCCGTCAAGACCTTAATGAGATTTTCCACAGATGATCGGCAACTGTTCTCGGTGCTTGCTAGAGAGCTCTAGTATGCAGAAAGGCATTTGAGATGTACCTTCGATGTGAAGTGCCACAGAACACTAAATACTTTCCCAAATCAGGTCCCAGACTCTTCTATCAAGCATTCCAATAAACTAGAATATTTCTAATTCAATGCCTCAGTAAATTTGGAAGGATGAAAATTGAGATGTCACCTCACAAAACTGGCATGTTTCAAATACACCTTTGTTGATATTTGTGAAGCATTAGTTACCAAAAGGAAAAGTGCCATAGAAAAGCCAATTAAAAATTCAATCTTTAAAGCAGAATCTATAAATATTGCCCTGCAAACAAACTTTAAAAATGGGAAGCAGGAAAATCCTCTATATAGCTTACCCAGTGCACTGTAACTGTCCACAAAGAGGAGGAGAGGTAACTAACAGCATAGAATTAGTCTTCAACGATTTCTTCAGTACCTTTAGATTTCAGGACTGAATTCCAGTTGCACAGACCATCAATTAAAAGACATTTCTAATCCACTCTGATTTATGTAATCTTTAAATTGTTCAAAAGGTGCATTCAGTTATATCATAGAATAGAATAATTAAGTTTGGAAAAGACCTCTAAGATCAAGTCCATCACTCTAGCTAATTCTCTGTAAGACAAAAAATCCTTTTTCTAAGTTCATCCCTACCATCCTTTTGAATAATACATAACTTCTTATTCTTCTTTGCTTTTCTTCAATAGAAATTGCATTTAACACCTCTTCTCCCTCCCCCAACAATCACAATTGCATATTAAAAGTACAATTATCCCAAAAGCTCACATGCTGCAGTACTTAAACGAAACAAACAAACAAAAACCAGCTGAAATGATTTGTCATTTAAAAGACCAAAACAGCTGCAAAACAAAACATAAAGGGTAAAATCCAACTGTCATTACACTTAGCACTTAAATGCCCAATAGTTTGTAGCTGTAGGACAGCCCATTAAAGTCACTCAGATAATTTTTTTCTACCTGGTAATAATCACTACAGCCTCAATTGTCAGAGGTGACAAGGATTAAGGTACATCATCATCAGAGTTCACTTCTGTTGCCTTGGCAGGCCTGCCAGCCGCTAGTAATTAAAAAATAATGCCATAACTCCTGTGTATCACTCGGCCACCACTCTTCCGATCCCCAGTAAAACTCTGGTTTGCCCATCAGATTATTTAGCAACCTTGGGAATGAGGAGTGCAAAAAGCAGCAATTCAACCAAAAATGTCTGTATTTTTAAGGAAGCATGCCGAGATGCTTTTCCCCAAAATCAGTTGTTACAGTTGTGCGCGCAATCCTGCGTTGGTTACGTCCACAACAATTTTGTCTCACCAAGAACTAAGTACAATAATTCACTCGAAAACATGAACTGCTTTCCCTGGCAATGTGACCTAAACCTAAGAGAAGAAAGTAATTTTTTTATGTTTCTCACTTAAGGGGAGAACCACATTCATCATCAGGTACTGATTAGGTGGCTTAAACTTTTGGCAGATATTCGCAGACATTTAAAATTGGTTTAGTGCAATAGTACTTACTGATTTAATTTTTGTCATAAAGCCCTGCGGCAGCACAATAGTTAAAAAAAAAAAAAAACACCTTTTGGGCCTTGGACACCAAAGGGACACTGAAGTACCCACTAGATTATAAAGGAGGTCTTTAAAAAAATGGTTTCTTAAAAATAGCCCATTCAATTGATAAGTTCCCTTTTCTAGTTAGAAACTAACCAGTCATTAACCCTTTGATATCGCACAGAAATAAAGAATTAAATAAGCAGATTAAAACACCAGGTTATACAAGAACATCCCGTTGTTCTTCACCGCAGCTAAGTACTGCACCCATGCTTTTTTTCACCAAACACCTAGACAATAGTTGCAACCAAAAACATCTTAAGTAAAGCAAAGGTGATATGGTTCCTGTTCATTAAGTTACGCAGGCATATAGAATCATAGAATTATTTAGGTTGGAAAAGACCTTCAAGATCATCGAGTCCAACCATCATCCATGCCCACTAGACCATGTTATAGAGTACCCCGTCTATGCGCTTTTTGAGTACCTCCAGGGTATATATGAAGCAGATGCATTTTTAATGTTTCTAAATTTATATGATCAGTATTTTTAAGCCTACAGAAAATATTTATTTGACATACAATAGGACTGGACTGTGCATTTATTGAACGTTGAAATACTAAACTTTACAAGATAGTAATCTACTGTATTTCCATATTACTCTCTTCAATAGCAACCCAAGGTTGGACCCATCATTCAGATGAGCTGCCTCCTATTTTCAAATGATCATAAAAGGCTATTATTAAGCAAATGTGGAGAAGCAAAAAGCTCTTGCCTCAGGGAGCCTTGTCTTCTTTTTGATCAGGGAAATCAGTTTCTTTTTTGCCTTTTCTTCTATTTCTGTATAGTGACGAGAATTTTAATAAAATCATGTAGTTCTGTTGGAGGTTAAAGAACTATCTGTTGATGTATACAGTGCCTGGGCATCTTGCGACTGAAAGCCTAGAATTTGTTCTTCAGCAGTGTAAAGGTAAAAAAAGACATTTTTAGGATGTAAAATCAAGTCAGAAAACTAGTGGGTAACAAAGCCTTTCTACATTCTTTATCTCAGCAGGCCCAGTCAGTAATGATCACTAATAAATCCCTCTCACTCTCAATGCCTGTAAAAAGCCTTCTTCACCATTTCTTTTTTGCAAAACAGTTACCTATTTTTATCCCCACTGTTCGAAATGTAGTTCAGGACACCATCCCTAGGAATCTGATTTGCAAAGTGCTTGAAGAATCATCTGAGATCAAATACTGTTAGGAATACAATCAAGGTAACAGCAATTCAGCTTTCTTCCTTGGTTGAGAAAGCCATTTCAGAGCCAGAAAAGTAAGTTTCCCTTAGAGTTTCCCTTTTAAAATGAGGTTTATATGCCGGGGGTGGGGGGGAACAATTAAAAAAGAAGAAGAAGAATGCCTTCTTTAAAGAATGGCTCCAAAAAAAAAAGAGGGATCTAAAGTTTTAAAATCAAACTAGTTTCAGCAGCTGTTATGTCTAATCTTTTTGTATGAAACGACATTAACTTATAATAAGGGATGCTCAAGAGAAAGATAATAAATTCACCTGAAATGCACTTCAGCTCTCATAAGAGAGGCATCAAATACAAGCATTGCTTTGCAATTGTAAGAAAGGTATTAATATAAGCATTTGCCAACAATTTCTCATAATTTTTAATTTGAAACAACTGTAAACCATTCCAGAACCATCCACAATTCATATCATCAAGTAATCTTTTAACTTTTATTAAAATACATCGCACATCAGACACAAAGTCAGCTATCAATATAGCAGTATGTAATACACGAATAATTACAGCAATAAAACGTTAAAGGCTTACGAGCTGTTGCATTTAGGAAATGGGGAAGCAACATTATTTTTTCAGCCAGCAGACAAAAAACAACTAAAAAACAGATAAAACCAACCAAAGACATAGATATAGAACCAGAACCAAGAGTGTTTATAGATGGAAATGTGATCCTGCTTCCTTTATTCTTAACAGAACCTCCACCTCCAGGTTGCCAGAGCAAGGTAGAAAACACCTCCACCTCTCATTTCCAGCTCATTGTGCTAAGGATGAAGGCACAGACATTTCCAGAACTAAATTTCTAACTGAAGTGTTATTGGTGAACACAGTATTACAGTGAAGTCTTAAGGTTAACATGCTAATAATTCTTAGAAAAGGACAGTTACTTCTCCTCCAGTAAGCCCCAGGCTAGTCTTTCACCCCTCTAATTCCTTCAATGTCAAAATGAAATTAAATGCGGAAAACTATCAGCGTCTCATTTCCTAAGAAGTGGTTTTATCACAAGGGGGATCAGCACCTGAATGTTCTTTGGCTAAAATTTTATTTGTTTGCAACTGTAGTTATGGAGAGAAAAATTGAAAGGTCAAACGGTTATAACTAAGGAAGTTATTATTTTCAGTTAGCTCCTCATAACAGACTGGGTGACCTTTCCTAACAAAAATACCGTTAAGTTTAGCTCATTGTAAGTCATTTATTTAATAAGTTAGAAGCAGGTTCTTGGTCACTTACTGTGTCTTAGCTGAAGAAAAAGCGTACTGCAGACTGAAGCTAAAACCAGTAGCAATATCCAACCTCTTTAGTATGACAGAAATACCCTAACCACAATGTGTTTGCTCTCAGATCTCTCCAACGGTTATCTGTATGATCGTTGATCTCATCGCCAGTGATTAAGACCGATACATCTGTGGAAAATCTCCTTCTAGCATCCACAAAAAAACCTCTGCTTTTCAAGTACAATAAAGCCTTTAAGAAAGCATTTGGGAATAAATTAGAGGTGCCGGTCAGTGAGTTTCAGCTATACGCTCAACCCATTTTTACATAGACTACAGCTGAAATACAGTGCCCAACCTCATAATGAATGTTTTGGTCACAAGTGGAATATGGTATTATTATGACAGGTATCAGTCTTCGGTTGCTTGAAGCTTTGCCAAACTTGCACATCCTGCTGAACTTGAAAAAACACACGTTCCAAAATTTGTCTGCATCGGATCCCTTTTAGCAGGTTACCTGTCCCTCTCAGTGACGCACTGCTCAAGCCAAAACAAGACACATGAAGCTTCAGTACGAAGGAAAGTGCTAAATCTCTGTGAAAAGGTTAGGGGAGCTCGCAAAGATGAACAGGAGGAATACCAATGAATCTACAGGTGATGGGGATGAGGAAAAAAGGGTTTCCCATCCTGAGTTAAGCCAACTGTAAAGCGGGACAAGAAAATGAATAAGAAAGAAGATAGCTTGTGAAGAAATAGAGTGCAGATGGGAGAATATCGCGAGATACCTGAAATCTGGGAAGTAAGAAGAGGCAGGGTTGAACACATTGGAAGCAATGGAACAGAAGAGGTCAGACAAAAGGAGGAATGCATCAAGAGATTTTAGTTGTATTTGAGAAAAGAAAAAAAAAGAAAAGAAAAAAACACCTCTTTTCTTCTCCAATAAAAGACGCTGTGAGAGGAAATGAAGAATGACATCACTGGACTTAAGAGTTTGAGTGGCTCCTAGACAAATATCCTGTACATTTGACGAAAATATGTTCTGCCACTGTATATTGTGAAGCAGCAAGTGAGAGAGGAAAACTCACTATGATTTCTTGAATTACACTGTCATGCCTGCAAATCTTTGCGAGGTTCAAACAAAAAGACCTTTTTTTTTTTTAATTAACATCATAGAATTGTAATACAATTATAGTTCTACTATGATTCAAGCTGACAAGATTAATAAAAACGTCAAGGAGGTTATTGCTATAGCAGTATCCTCATCCTGGCTGCTCAGTTTTTGTCTTTTTTTTGTGTTTTGTTCTTTTTTCAGCATTATATTCTCAGAAGCTGCATCGTGTCTGTTACCATGGAAGATAAAACTGTTTTCAGCATTTTATTTATCTACCCACCCCTTTTATTAGTTTAAGTCTAGCAAGATTTGCCCGCAACCTCATATATCTTAAGTAGTGTAGGATCTACTTTGTCAATGGGGCTACTTTAGCTCATATTGTTGACGATCTTTTTTCCATCAGAGGCAGGTGAAAATGAGAATTTGTTGATTGAGTCCAAATCATCAGAGCTGATCGACTGAAGATAAAGCTAGCATAACCAGTTGCCTAAGTGATAGGGTCTATATGGATCTTTTTCAGCTATGACAGGAACGACTGAGGATGAAAACTTAAAAGCTGGGCGAGAAAAACAGGCAATTATACTGAGTTTTACAACGGTAGAACCTGAAGATGCTCATGATCTCTCAAAATAGTCTGTAGTCTTAGGTGCATATATTTAACAGCCTCTATGTCAAACGTAGCCTTATTTTCCTTCTTTTATTATGCAACAGTACATTCTGTGTATTAGAAACAGTGGAATTGTACTTGGAGTTTGTTTCTGTTCTTAATAACCCTAGAGGGATTATTTTGTGTTTCAGCATCATCTTGGTTAAAGTCTGCAATGATTACAGAATCATTATGAAAAGTATCCCACTGGAGACTCCGCAAGATATTCTATTGGAATATTTTGAAGCTAAGCTTTGAAACTGCCATACCATGTATAAACTGCATTTCTAAAGTGCAGCTGACAAGATTAGCGAAGGATCTTTGCATCTTGTGTACAGTGTAAGAGCTGACTACCCACAGAGATAAAGAGTATCTTTCTCCTCTCTCTCTCTCTAGTGATTTTAATATCTGGGACATCCAGGCAGCCAAATTACTATCCTACAAACCACAAACAAAGGAATGAGAAGTACCTTCTGGTCCAGTAAGTGTAATTCTTTGTTGTTAAGGCAAAACATGAGAATTCTTTTTATTCATTAACTGATCAATGAAGTCTTAGAAGTGATTCAGCATTTACCTCTTCTTCTCTTACCAGAAAGAATTTCATGAATCCATCCACTCAAATAGCTGGTAACCATTTTCAGTTTCCAGACTAAAATTATTCATGGTCGCACAGATCAGTGGGGGCTGTAAAGCTGTCTCAGAAACTGAATTAACACGTGGGCTATTTTCTTATCCTGAGATGCTTCTGCAACGCTCACCTCTGACATGAAGATTTGCACTAACTAGCACGTACCTACCAAAGCCACATTCACAGATGACAGAAGCATAACCGTATCTTCAGGTTCCCCATCCCTCTAAACCTTTCCTGAACCTGTTCCAATTTTAATTCATTTTTTCAGTATTCCAGACGAGGTCTCCTGCCAGTGCCTTACAGAATGTCATTAATACTTTACCATTTCTCCTGGAAACAACTTTCCTGATATAGCCTAAGGTCACAATTACGTTTTGCAAAAACAGATCACATGGACAGTTCAGACTCAATAGGTAATGGAATACATGCACACAGATTTTTATGCCTTTAGTTATTTCCAAATTATAAGCTTCCTGCTTCTAGTAAAAATTCTCCTTGTCTCCATATGAATGACCTTGGATTTCATACTATTCCGTTTCACCTAATTTCTAATACCCCGTTCCTCAAAATCATCCAATTCATCATGTCTAAAATCCAGACCCTTTCTTTATACGTGAGCTTTCTAACTTTATTGAATCAACAAGTTTGATTAACCTATTTCTAATTTTCTTTTTCTGCCTTGTGTGGTCAGCCTGCAGTTCTTAAGGAATTCCACTTGTAAGTCATGTTCAAATCTGCCACGCTCTCTTTTCGGCAGACATCTGATCTTCTCACCTGCACCCACTAAAACAAGTTTCCTAAGAGTCTTCATGTCATCGAACTTGAACCAACACTTTTGCTTTGTGATAGCATATGATAGGAGTTATTGAAATCTTTGTGATTCAGATCTACCATGTTTCTTTCCTCCAGATAATCAGTTACATCCTCCATACAACCAGTTACATTTCAACAGATAACAGATTAGTCTCATACAACCTACATTTGTGTGTATATAATCAATTTGCTACTGTTTTTCTTTTTCCTTGTTTCTCCTTCTGATATTATACTGAATTCCTCCAATTCCTTTCCCTGCACTGCTCCTGCTTAAATATAATTACCATATTTGTTATCTTCCATTCATTCATTACCACCTGTGACAGGATCTAAAAGTAGCTACAATAAGAACTATAATTTCACATGCTAGTAAATAATACATTTGCTTAAAACATAATTAATTAGCTAATAACAAAAATCTAAATGTCTGGCAAAGGCGTTTTTAAAATTATTTGCTGCCACAGACTGGCATTTCAATACTTGAAACTAAAGGTTGGGGATTTGACTAAGAATCAATGGAACAAATTTAAATTGTTAAGAATTTTGAGGTAGCAGCTTGGCATCCATTTTCCCAAGCTGATAAAAATAAATTATTCCTAATAAAACATTGGGCCTTGCTGCAATTAGCATATGCTGAAGACTTACAGAGGCTTCATAACTAACGCATATGCTAACATCACATGCAGGAACAACGAAAAACTCCTTCATACATATTTACCTTGAAGATCAAAATTTGTTTAATGCATTTCATGGCACAGTATGCTACTCTCAACATCTTATCCAAAAACTGACAAGAACAGAGATTTCTAAATTTGCATCACTGAGTGCTACACACACCCAGAGCATGCAAGTGGGTGACTTCATTTCTTATTCAGATTCATATTCACATCATACATACTGTCTTCAGTGCTAATAAGGCCTAAGGCCAAGCAATAAAAGTTGCTCGCTAAAAAGTTCAAGACTGGTGTTTTGTGTGGTGCGTCATCAAGACAGACTTAAAGACCCAAAAGCGTAACAAACTTAACCATGATGTAATGGTGCAACTCTAAGAATGTGTCTCAAACTCACTTACCTGAAGAAGGTCTTTGTTGCACTTGTAGTTAGCTGCTTGCAATTGAGCCATGGAGTAATGATATGGTTAAAAGTACAACTGAAACAGGCAGTTTAGACCAGGCTCAATACTCAAAATGTCTGTGGTTTGACCAGAGAAACTTCAGACGAAAGACAGATGCAATAGTCTTCCCTTCCTCCCAAGACTTCTGCTAAGTGAAAGCTCTTTGTGAAAGCTCTCTGCCGGGTCAGTCCACATGACAGTATCGTATAAAACTTCGATGTGTTCTGTAAATTGCATATATATAGTCAAGTATATGACTTAAAACATACACTAGTTGAGGCACACAAACCGGATTACAGGTTGAAGGAATGTCAAAGTGTTACTGAACTTATAATTTTGACTTTCAGTTGTGAAGATCAGTTTGTAGGCCCCTCCCTTTTTTCTCTTCCCTTGTGCCCCTTTCCCTACTTTAAATGTGAGCGGAAGGCATCGAGCCTTTTTTTTTCACTGAAAGAAAAGACATCTCTCCTTGAACGAGTGAGAAGGAACATCAGCAATGGCAATGAGAAGTACATCTTCCCAGATGGAAAAGGCCAAGTGACATGAGTCAGTTTACCTCTTTGAACTATTTCTAAAGACTTTTTTATTATGTGTCACATAGCTGCAGGGCCTGTTTCAAGCTTTTCTAACTTTATTCTAATACCAAGGTAAGCACTGCATTTTTCATTCCACAAATCCCATTCCCAGCCTGAATGAACACTGAAGAGGTTTATATCCTGCAGTATCATCATGATTTATCCACCAGAGACTTCTTTTCTCTCTTATCTAGGCTCAACCTGGCAACATGACTAAGCACTGCCTTTATGAATTTGCATAAATATGCAGGACTTCTTGTCTCTAGGGTTTGCGGTCAGTGTCCACGAAGGCACTGGGGCTCTTGACAACCGACTGTGAGGTCTGATGATTTAGCCAAGTTTGAAGACCGCCCCCGCCATCCTAGAGACTGATGATGTATGGCAGAGCTCCAGGTGATGCTGGCTTGTCCGCTGCCATTCTGGTTGCGATGATCAGTTTGAGGTCTGTGCTGACCCACACGTACTGTTACATTTGAGATGGCTTTAGCACAGTATCATAGGACTAGTACACTCTGAATGACAAAGGTTTGTAGAAATTATACCTGTCTAAAATATGGCATGACCAAAGGCAAAAATAACATTGATTGTGTTCATTTTTCACAAGAGTTAGAGTCTGAAACTTGCAGATTTTGAATTTACTTCAAAGTGGCTAAAACTAGCTTGTCAGACTGTACTGAGTCAGCAGCAGCTTTCCTTTGGGGGTTAATGGAAGATATGAAGGAAGGAGATAATGTTAAGCTTATATACAAGATAACCTTAAAGAAGTTTTGAAGATTGAGTAAAATTACCCAGCTGTAAAATTTTGGTTTGATAGTTTGGCTAGGAAATTCCCTTCCCATTGACAAGAGCAGATTGAAGTATGAAAGAAATGTTGAACCTCTTTGTGAGATGATACAAACACAAACAAGGTCCCAACGCTGCTGTTGAAAATACCAAAGTGATGTAAATACTGACATGAAAACTCCAAGCCTTGAGTCAAAATCTCTGCCATCAAAACAAGGTCAGGTATTATTCAAGTAGTCAAAGTGTTATGTTGGGTTGATTTTCCAGAAATCAGCTTCTGGCAAGTACTACATATTGCAAATACATCTACAAGTAAATAAATAAATAAATAAATAATTCATTTGAAGGGCAGAGAACTACTAGTAGATTTATTTTGTCTTATTATCAAAAGATCCACTCCCTCTTTTACAAATATCTTCCTAAAACTAAAAAAAATTGTTATCATAATATTCAACTCTTTTCCATGACAAAGAACAAGAGCCAGTAAGGGAGAGCAGAGGGACGAATCTGACAGGCTGAATTGTACTCGAAAACTTCTTAGCCTTGAGAGTGGATGATCAATAATGACGTCATCTATTTCTGCAACACCGACTGATATCAAATTACTTTCCATTCATTAGAATAGTTTACTCTCTTCACTTCAGCAACCATCAAGAAAATACAACATACATGGATTTTCACTGGTTATTCATCAGGAGAAAATAGTGATATTACAAAAAAGATGAGTTGGATAATTTCCAGATGTCTTTTTTATTTCTTCATGTTATATTATAGACTAATGTCTTATTTCATGCTCTGGACAACCTAGAAAATTCACTTCCCAAGAAGTTATATCTGTGATTTCTTTTATCTGCTAACACTAGCACTAATGCTGGGCATGCACCTTTCATCCCCTGAAGAATTTTATGCCCCACTCCAGATTTGTACTTCCCACCCAGCAGCACTGCTTGCTTATGACCAGAAATGCATTAACTCATTTTCCATTAAATGAAGATCCTGTATAGCCAGGTAAGAGGAGATGGAGGATCAGGTGGAAGAAATACAAGAAAAACATCTGGATGGCAGGCAGCTACTAATTATTAAGACCAGTACCGTACACCGTAATAAATGTGCATATATTCCTTTTCTAAGTAACATGGATGCCAGGAAAGACAAAGTTGCTGGAAACTTCATAGCCAGCAGGATACAGGCCAAGCACCTTTTTATGTATCAGCCAGCACATCCATTTATAGCGAGTTTGACACTGCACTGTTTGAATAGGCTCTTATGTCACAAATAAATATTCCATGTTTGTGGTATGAGGTAGCCTATAAAGAGAGACTTATTTCCTCTTTCAGTGAAAAATGGCCAACTAAAGCCCATCATTCACCATTTAAATGGCCACCAGCCAGTGACTAACAGCTAGCCCATTTGATCACAGAGTTGTAGCTTACTGATATGAAGTCATATTTCATGGCAGCTGTTGACTGAGAAATAGAAAGAAAACGCAGGGCTCGCAAGAGGGCTTTTGACAGTTGCTGCCATGAAATGTTTTCATTTGTCACTGTGACAGTGAACAACAAGATACTGACTGAAAAAGAGGGCATGAGGACACAGCTGTCTTCAGCTAACTTTCACTGAGCCTTGATACACAGACACGTAAATGCACTTGAGGTTACTCAAATTTTCCTGATTGTCCTCAATAACCTTATTAACCATTTATAGTTTAGACATGACATGCGGCTAACCATGTGTCACTGATGCTGCGGTCATGCATAAACAACAGTGGATGCAGTCCCAATTTCATTAAAACCTGTCTAAATCTAAAGGATTAATATATTTTGTTAATCACAACTTTTCTTATGACTTTTGGCTTACTTATTTCCCACGGACAAGAAGGTTTTCCATAGTATTTCCCTGGTTTTTCCCTACTATTCCGAGACATCTCCCAGGTTTCTTCTTAAAAAAAAAAAAAAAAAAAAAATCATTTTCAATTTCTAAAGAAACATCTTTCCCAGTGAAGCTTAACAATGCCTTTTTTCTACACCTGAAGTCATTCCTAACACAATTTATTCTCCAGATAATGCTTAAATCAATGAAATAATCAAGAAAACACCACCCTTAACCAGATATAATAAGCCTATGGACTTAAACATGAAAAAACAACCCTATTATCTCTTAAGTATAGTTAGCATCATGCCGACCGCAGTATAATATTTATAAACTGTCTTACATGCTCCTTCCGTTGCACTTTGCATTAGGCAAAACATACAGCTATTGTAACCCGTACATTTTCAGTAATATATGCCATTGAAAAAATAGGTCAAGGTAGCAATAGTCAGGCCTTATTTCAGGAAAAAAAAGTGATTAACAAGCCATTCTTGTCCTGCAAAATTGCAAATAATGATATACTTAATTTCCATGAAGACAAAGCCAGTGTCTGATATCATGCTGAGCAGCCCTACTTCTAGAATAGCTTTTACCTCCATCAACCTACCACTAAAAGCAAGCCCTTCCCTATACCCCTACCATTTTTTTTCTTTTTAAACTTTTTCCCCCAAACAGGATACGATCCTGTTCTAAAAGTGATGGTCATACCTTATAAACATCCATTGCTACATCACTAGTCTTCTTGAAAGCTTAGAAACAGCCTTCTTTGTTTTCCTGAGAAATGTTCAAAAATTCCATATGTAAGCCTGGTAACAGAGCCCTACTGAGTGAAAAACAGTCGCATGCAGAGTCCTGGGAAGAAGGGAGGAAATCAACTGAGAGGGTTGTGGTAGCATGACAGGGGAATGGTTAAGACTAATAAGCAGGTCTGAAACATGCAATTAGAGTTTTGTTTACGATATTTGAGGAGATCTCAGCTTCAAAAAAATTTAATTAAAAGGAAGTTGTCACTAACCTTTATCATTGTAAAGATACATGAACACCTGAGCCAATTAAGTATGCCCAAATATGCCTAGGATTAATATTTGCCCTAATCTATAACATAGCTCACAGACATGGAAGACAAAAAATCAAACTGAAAAGCAGCCTGTTGAAGAGAGGTGGTTTGGAGGAGCTGAGGCTTCTGTCAGGTGCATTTTTTTGACGGGGGCAGATTATCAGGAATTGTACGTGATCTTGTACACTACAGCAGCTGTTACGAACACAGAATAAGTGAAGAACGGGGGTTGCGAAGGCTGTCCGAGCAGCTATCCGAGCGCGGCCGTAGCCGGAGGATGAGGAACAGAGCTCAAACATCAGTAGGTAGCTGAGCACGAGCGACCAGCTACCTCTTGGTGCAAGTGATACCTTGGATAAAAGGTAGCACCCGTCAGAGGATACGGGACCTGACAATCGCCAAGTTTTGAGTGAGAGCTTGCCTTGTAGATGAGCCATAGAGAAGGATTTTAAATAACTGTAGACATACTTTGGGAACAAAATATTTAGTTGTTATTCATTAGCCTGTTTGTCTAACAGCTAAATGTATTGAAAGGAAAAAAGGAAAGATGTTCTATCAAGCTATTCGATTTCCCTCCTGAAGGTGGTGATAGGGGAATATTATCTCACCAGTATCTCACAATGTTTCAGCTTTCCCAGGATGCTGAGTAGGAGTGCAAAATAGTGCTTATTAGAGACCTCCAAAATCTGTACTTATCCCTTATTGCTCCCCGTTTAGTCTTGGCAGAAAGGTAATACAAAGAAAGTCCCCAAGATTATAATGTTCCTGAGCCTACAGCTCTGTCTTTCATGAAGTACTCCATACACTGCAAATGATAATTTGCCACAGGACAGGAATACTGCGGATAGAAAAGAGACTGAGTAGAGCATACTGTTAGGGCACAATTCCCACTGTCGTTTTGCATGTCAGCAGTCCCAGGAGACCTTGCTCACCTAGACATGGTCCCAACTTCAAGCTAAAAAATAATGAAATCTCACATTTGGTATAAGATTAAGCATTGTTCTTAATAAAGACAATGATATCTGAAAATATCACAGATCTCAAAATATCATATTAATAATACTTTGCTGTTTATAAGTTCTTCTCCTGAACTCACCCAGCAGATTTCAAGTCTCACTCCCCTACAGTTAAGCTTCTCAAGAAGTGGAGGAACCAGACACTCTCTCCAAGGAGTTCATCCACAGAAAGGTCAACATACAAGTGCCTAAAGTGTTGCACGTCACTGGCCTAAACAACTTTTCAAATTGTCATCATTACTCTGCCAATGAAAAATGTAGTCATTTCTATCTTTTCATACACTTTCACTTCATGTTCCCATTTCCTCAAATGATTCTACTGCCTGTCTCCTGTGCCTGTCTCTCCCACACTCTCATCAAAAACTGTTTTGCTCTGCACTCTTCATTTCCTTGGGTCATTCACTGTATTAGAGTAGCTTTCCATTCCAAATGGAGAGAATATGGGGAATAATTTCTCCATTTCAATAAACACTTCAGAGAAAGCCATTTTAGAATACCAAATTGCTCGCAGGAGCAGAGACTACTTTTTCTTCAAATAAAATCTGGTTTAGTAAAGGGACTGGAATTATCTTTAATAACAGCTGATATATAGAAAAAAAGGGAAAAAAAAAAGAAAAAAGCTATATGATCAACTAAATATATCTGTATTTTGATTTTCACTTATCTCACCTCCATAAAGAAACTGGGCTTGGTGCCAGCTTTACTATGTGAAATTACTTTTTTTCACATTCAGCAAAAGCTCTCTTGATACAGAGTCCCAGACGAATATAATATGAATTCAGCCTTCCTCAACCGTGTTACTCATAACCTGCAGGCATTTTCTTTTAAATAGTGTCAAAATCCAATAACTCTAATAAAAGGTGTAAATTCCCAGTACAAACTAATGTGAAGTTTAAAACACACACACACAAAACCAGCCAACAATACTATAGTGCAAATTATGATCCATAACCCAGAGTCTGTGATTAGTCAACACGTTCATGTGAATACGGTGCTTTTCTCAGTTACAGTAATGCAATCAAAAGCGCAGCTAATTCTTTGAGATTTCTCATCCTCAGGTTAAATGCAAGAAGATCTCAACAGAGAACTGCAACCTGGCTTACTGAATTATCAAGGGGGGGGAAAGAAAGTCAAATTCCAAACAGTCGGAGAGCTTCGTGCTGCTAAAGCGACTGAACACAACCACTTAACTCGACTGAACAGCCGACAGTCAGATTCAGAAGCTGCGCTCCCAGTGAGCACCTGGAATGGCAAGTCATTGCCTTGCTGGTCCAGGACTTGCCTATGCCAGCAAATCCTGTGTTTCCCAGTCTCAAGGCACCGCAGGGTCCGGTGGCTGCCTGGGACTGGGAATGCTGGGGGCTCCCCAGGGTGGGTCATGGCAGGGCCTGGCAGCCAGGATTGTAATGCCACTGGGATGTTTTAAGTGTTGACAGTTCAGTAATGCTCTCCCAGTTTCCCTCCAGCTTCCTAGAAAGAGAAACTTTGTCAAAGTCTAGCAGAAAAATTATAAGGTAACAATCTACTTTTTGTAGGAGAGCACCATAGAAAATTCTTAAAATGCCCCACTGATAAGTATGACTTCAAAACAGATTCAAGATCTTCTGTCATGAAAAAGCTGGATATTTGGAGCACAGTGCTGGTTCATGCTGTCTCACCACCAAACCACATACTTGGAGACTGCAAATGCAGCTTCTGCTTGAGACCAGGCAAGAATCTCGTTTCTTGCTGTTAACGCACCCTACTTCCAACTTTTTGAACTTTACCCTTAGAAAATTAGGCAATAGTCATTAACCACCTACAGCTGCCTAACTTCAGTTTATATTCTTGCTTTGTTTGCTATTTTAAAAGTTTTCCTTACTATTGGTGTCATTATCAGTGGTGAAAAAAATAAAAAGATTTCAAGCAAGTACTTCATCCTTGGAAATTAACTACATAGATGTAAGCAATAGCCATCCAGCTGACAGCAAACTGAAATTGCTTCACTAGACTTAGCTTGTAACATGATATTTATGCAATCATGGTACTCTTTATGTTGGCCACATGTTCCAAGACACCCACATCTGCATATGAATAAAAACAACACTCTGACAAAAGACACCTTGAAATAGCAGTTCTGAAAAGCTAATGTAACTGTAAGGGATCGTGCAAAGCACAGACTTTTCCCTAACTGTTTACTGCTAGCTACATAATTTAAAAATATTTATTACTATTATTATTAAAATAATATTATTTTATGTTTATAGACAGTCTATTAGGGAATGATAACATTTTTATTATTTTTTACTTGAGTGTTTGGGCTTCATTTTAAAATACACATGCCTCATTTTTGGTGTTACATGAAAAGCACAAGGAGTCAATATGTCATTTTTAAAAGGTCTAGCTAAACATATACTCTGTTCTTTTGGGGCATGAAAGATTTTTGCTTAAGCCTCAGCTAAAGCTACTTTTCTTCTGCAGTAGCGTGTAGAAGCGATACAAGAGGATAATCTCCATTACAGTCAAAAGCATGACACTCTTAATACTGACAGAAGTACTTTTCTTTAGCTTCAACAACACAACCAAATGACAGAGGCAGAATTTCTTAACTTGTGATTCAAAGATAGGCTATTCAGAGCAGTCAGCTTGGGTGTTCTGGATGTGTGAACATGCAGCCGTGTTATGAGCAGAAATGTTAAATCAGGAGCTTAACGCTTATAGAGAGATTTCATTCACTTAGGTTAGCTTGTTGAACTAGATATATGTAAGCTCTGAGGTTAATAAATCTTGAAACAGAGCTCCACATGACTCAGTAGACAATACTGTGCCTGTTAAAGCTGCGTAAGCAATTTCTTCAATACATAGCATGCTTTTCCATTTTAGTATATTTTATTACTGCTGAATGAAGATGCTCATTCTTTATTGTTGGTTGCTCTTTCCAGTTGTAACTGACTATACCTCTATCCATCTGAAGTGACGGTGCAGCTCTCAGAGCCACCCGCACGAGCCTCCATATTTTGTCTCTAAATCTGCATAGCCCAAATCATCAGAAATTCAGCCAGCCTCCTCTTCTGGGGTAACGACAGCAGCCACTGGTGAGACTCAAGCATATATACCCTCATTTAACACCTCCTTCCTGATGCAGTAAACTTGCAAAGTACTCTTGCTTCTCTCCTTCAGAATCTCTACCATTGAATTATGTCTGTGCTAGAAGATGAATACATACCAACTGCTTTCACCCAGTCATGCTGGTTTCTTCATATTCTACTGATGCTGAAAAGTGAAAAGATGAAACCTTGCAGAAGACAAGTAAACACAGGCCAGCTCTGATGAAATCAAAACATCAGTATGTGAGGAAGAGCATTAGGCTACTGAAGAGTAAAGTCAACTTGTGAGAACTGTCTCCTCCCACTCTGCCTTGATTCAAAGCGCGTATAATTTCTCAGTCTTGCTCCCACCCTTCACTTGCTTTTTGCTGCATCAGAGTAATGTAAGCAAGATCAAGCCTGGTTGGTTTTTTTTTTTTTTTTGCTGCTACTTCAATGAAGGTTTTTCTGATTAGTCTGTAAGACAGACTGCATGTTTTCAACAACCCTGTACTAGAAAGGAATCGATGCAGCTATTTCCCATCTTTTTAATATAACCACTCACGTAGCCGCTCACATACATGCCACCTAATCAACCACTGCATTTGATACTCAATCACAGCACTAATCACCAGCTTTTTAAAATCCCTATCTCACTCCTGATTTAATAATTAGTGATGCTCATGATAGCTTGATGCATATGTTATAAAGAGTGAGCAACGTAACTACCGCAAACCTTCCCTTCCTCCTCGTGGCAATTGAGGCCGTCATGACAAATAAACACTCAGCATCTGTATCAATCTTCAGAAGCCCAAACAGCAAGAGGCATGTCAGCAGCATCTGATTTTCGCTACTGCACACACCATTACTCACTTAAGTTTGTTGTACTTGTATCTAAGCCTTTAAATTTGCAAACTTGCCTTTCCCACTGTGCATTCATTGCCTTTTGCTGTCACTTCAGCCTTGTTTGGTAACCCTCAGCACTAGAGAATTGATTACTCTCTTCACTATCTCTTTGTGCAAAGAGTTATACTAAATCGAAACTGCCACCTCTAAATTATTGTGCAGCCTGCACACTTAAGTATTAGCAGTACGTTAAAGTGTTATCTCCAATCTATGCTATAAAGTTTATTGTTTTAATTAAAACATTCTCTGTGCTCTCTAAAGGGGATCATCCTTGCTTTCCCCTTGCTGCTCACTTACAAGTCATAAAAAGTTTCTAATTATCCCATATGTCTTTTGGAATGAATTCACATAATTTGACTTGCTCTGTTACGGTGACTTCAGGTATGTACAAGTGTCTAGATAGATACGTTTCATCAGTGAAGTGTATTTAGTGGAATATACCATAATTTACTTTTCCAGGTGGGACAGCAACAGAATGTGTCACCAATGTGCGCTCGCATTACAGCGACCGCAACGATTTTTCACCCCGTGTTTTGTCTGGTGCTAACGTTTGACTTTGTCAGTCAGTGAATTCCAGGAAGAGCAAGTTGAGTGAAGAAAAGAAGATGGGATCTGAATTTAGAAGGAATGCTAATGGTAGTCAGGGTTATTTAGTACCCAAATAAGAACCAGGTACCAAAATGCCTGATGCAACCTCAGTACAGTAAAGAAACACCTTTCATCACTGAGAACTGATCTCACTTTTCCAAAATGACCGATGTAAACTCTAGCCAATTGTTCACATGGATGTTTGGCTACACAGTCTATAAAAGGAAGAAGGATTACACATTTATAGTAGGTTAAGAGTCCATCTGCAGTGGAGAGTCCATCAGGATTAACCACACGCGCTTACTGCCAACTGCTGCTTTTTATCACAAAACTCGAGCAGTGAAGGTCCAAAACTGCCCAGGCCAAGTCCTTGCACCTCACGATTTTAAATACTAAGGTTGTAAACAGTAGCATAATACAAAGACATGCGCTAAAAGTTTTTTCACCAGAATGTATCAAATGCCTACATATAAGAGCCTTGGCTAATGTATACGTTTAAGTCTGGCTGCTATTCCTTACCTGGTTTTAAGCACTATGTCTTGTTCCACTCACGAACTTTCCAATAGCACGTTGTACCACAGCCACAAGCAAGCACTTGAACACCAAGCATTATAAAAATCTATTCAGGTGTTTCTTCAACACGAACACTAAGCCTCACTGCTGCAAAGAAAATTCATTTTAAGTTTAGAGGACACGACATTAGATCCTTCCTTTAGAAATGTTTCCTCTACAGATGGCTTACTTCGTTGTGAGTTTCAACAAGACTTTAAAAACTAAAACTAAGCTACTGCTGAACATAGTGAACCATTTATGTCGTAAGATAATTGTTCCAAATGAAGCAGGCAAATTCAAACCTCTGCAGAAAGATGGACGTGTATTTTATTTTAGAGTTTCACTAAGGACCTATCAATCAATCAAGTTTGGCGGTCTGGGGTGTTTGGGGTTTTTTTAAATGGAAGAAACTCCTCTATCAGAGCTATAGTATTTAATAATTGACTGAAATAGAGAGTTTAAAACACTTAAACTTTTGAAGCAAAATGTGAAAATTGAGTTTTATTGTAAATACACCTGATGATTGAAATTCTGCTAGGTCCTTCTATCCAGTTGCATATACTAGCATGTAGCCACACTAAGCAAGCCCCTGGTCCTGAAAAATACAGACTCATTTATCAATACAATCTCAAAATGTTATCTTTTCTGTGGTCTAATTCCAAGTATATGTTTCACTGAAGAAACAACAATACTTATGATCAGTGAATTTTTACAGTTTTTTAATTTTTTAAGAAACTCTCTACAGTCTTTGTACTTTCCACCACCCAGCATGTGGCTCTTGCTATACTTAATGACAAATCCATTAATGGATGAATATACACAGAGAATTTTTGAACTCACTTTAAAATATTTCTCAAAACAACAATTAAATTAATTTATGGTTTTACAAGCAAAACAGAATTAAGCTACTGTCTTCTAAATAAAGGCGAATTAAAGCAAGCATTAAATCCAAATTATCAAGATTTTATATCGAATTTATGAGCACACTTTCAGATATGCAGAAACTAACGTTTCCAGAATCACTAGTATTCTTGTGTGCTTCTATACCGCCTGCCCTTCCCAAGCTGACTTCCACTTCCAGCTGCTAGGGTGAGCGCTCCAGCAAATGAAACTCCAGGATGCAGAGTCAGGCGTGCAGGAACGAGAAATATGCAGCGAGTTACGATCTGTGCCCCTTCTGGTCTCGGTCGTTTGTCCGATGTCACAAAAAACTTCAAAAGCACAAGGGATATCTTTGCATTTCTCAAATGCAGAGCTGAGTTCCGTTTACACATCTATCCTTTCTATTCCTATATTTCTCCACCTTGCACTGCCTGTCCTGAACTGTAAACACAATTAAGGACTCACCGTTGCGCTCGGTCACAGCACAGCAACGGGAGTCACCACAATCGTGGTGGCTAAACAGATGGTGCTGTTATTATGCTCAGTCCGAAAGAGATTTCGACACTTAATTAGAAGTCTTCTAATCCTGTGCAGAGGTCGTTTTTGCATGACTTGGTAGAAGAAAGGGTAGAAAACAGAGAGCAGGACAAGCAGTAAAGAAGTTTTTGGCATTCATGACACCCAAGATTTTTAAACTAAGCTTTTGGGTTTTGTCACTTGAAGCCATGCTCTTCTAAAAACAATATTGTGTGTGTAATCTGAAACACACAAGCACTTTTTTTTTTTTTTTTTTTAAAAAAAGGATCATCAGCCTTTCACAGTTCTTCCCCATGTTTAATAACCACACTAGTATAAACTCTGGAAGGGTACGAAGCACCATCTCACAAACAGCGAGGCTGCTGCTGCTTCGCACATAGCAGACTGTTTCCACAGTATTTGGAAGTAAGGAGCAGTGAGGAACTGCTGTCTTTTAAAAGTGCTTTTATCAAGACATTTTTGCTCCCTTAAGAGCACTTAACAGTGCTGAAAAGGGATTCCGGCCCTCAGGAACAATGACAGGGAGTTTTAACAGTTCTCTTCACAGAGACACTCAAAGGTGGAAAAGCAGTCAATGATGTCATTGAACAATTTACAGTACAAAAGACAGTAGCACCAAAATTAAGAGCAAAAGGAATTTTAACCCCATATGGAGAATCCTGCTCAAGCCAAAGCCTTTTTGAGGAACAGAGTTGCTTGTTTCCTTCCTGTTGGTTTTTCCCTCCAGCAGTTTGGTGGACCAAACCAGACTTGTATGTAATCAGTGCTGCCACTGAACTTAAATACAATAGCACACTGTCAGAACTTCAGAAATCACTTGAGATAGTTACACACACACCCTCCTTACAGTTTCCACTCTTTTCCTGGCGTTAAGCTCACCCTTCCTCTGCTTCTCTGGGTCCTAAAGTTGGACACTTCAGTCTGGGGGGAGTTGGGGGGCTATGGCAAGCTGTCAGCATCTGGTATACTTCACAGGTAGCAGTATCATTTTGCTGACTTACACAAATATGATGACTTCCTCCTGACCCAGAATTCACTTGGACTCACTTCTACATGTTTGCTAAGAATTTTTTTTTTTTTTTTTAACATCTTTTTCTTTACTGGTCTGCAATTCCATGTTACAATCCTATTAACTACAGTTTACATCTGTTAGATGCTATTTCTTTGTTCTCTCTGTTACCCTTCAAAGCCATTTTGTCCCGTTGCAGGTCTGCATTGTTTTAGCCGACCACTGGCGAGTCGTTTGTAGCCATAAGCAGTGCCAGGCTATGCCCCATGACTTGACATCACCTGTCTATACTCCTCTACGCTGCACTTTGTCTCCCCACTTCGTAAAGGCCCCTGCTGTCATGGCAGGCCTCTATATCTTTGAACTACACCGTTACGTCAGTCATAAATGTCTCATTCTACACAGAATAACAACTTATTACTTCCATTTCTATAAAATTATGGTTGTACCATACAAAGATAAGGGAAGTAAAATAACTGGCTCTAGTCACCTATGAAGTCAGAAGAAAAATTGCTATTACAGCTAACACAAGTCAAAAACAAAGTTCCAGGCAGATCAAGACGAACTCAGAGCAAGCCTGACAACTTCTCAGAGAGCCGGCCTCAGCTCTGAGGTCTTGCAAACTCGATAGCGACCTTGTGTCCTGTTGTTAGCAAAGGCATCACTGTATTACTGACCTACAGGATATTACTATACCTATGGTCAAAGTAGAACTACAGTAAGTTTTGTATGTGATACTATCACCTAATATCTCTGATCAGGCCTGATTTTTTAGAGTGGTGTTCACTTGCTCCTGTATCCATGCCAAGGCTGTGCAAACCAAATGGGGTCATAAAAAAAAAAATTTAATAATTTGTGTTTCAGTTTTGCAGTAGATCTCCAGAAGATAAGGCCAAAAGATTACTGTCAAGCTGGGGAACCCTGTGAATTATTTATATCATGCATATGGCTGGTAGTAGCAAGACATGGAGACAGGAATGAGTGCCTATATAGGAAAAGCTTTTAAATCCAGCTCCATCAGAGCAACAGTCCCTGTCTTCAGTCTCTTATTTTCATTCCCCAAGCTTACAGCTGTGAAACCAAGTATCAGCAGAGCTTTAAACTTCCTCTGACCTGCTGAACTAAACCACCCTGCTATTATGACTCTATAAGGAACCACTGCTGTTGTGTGACATGCAACCAAAAGTAAATCATCACAACACACTAAAACTGATCCCTATCTAGATATTGTCAACATCATAGTTCTGATTAAAATCTTGTGGTTTGAAATTACTTTAAAAAAAAAAAAAAAAAAAAAGCAGATCTGCATTCTGCCAGTATGCAGTTCCTAAACCAGAAGGAGAAGTCCTCAAGTGAGACGAATTACTTATTTACAGAGGGTCTAAATAATGCACCAGTAGGATCCAAAGTTGTTATTACCTAATCAATCTGAACAAAACTAGGTGATGAATTAATATAGCAACTTCATGTTTTTCAAGGACAAGAGTGGAAATGAGTAAAAAGAATCAGCATTAGCCTGGAATTTATCAGTTTAGAGAACTTTTAGTCAAATTGCTTTCACATTCATCACACATTTTAATCTTCCCTACCATTGTTGAAATACATCTTTTTCAAGCACAATTAAGTTTAGCATTGTTTTGATCACGGAAATATTTTTAAATAAAGGGAAAAGAATTAATTCCTTTCTTTAGAAAACATTACTTGAATGGATTTCTGAAGCTTCCTATCAGTGTTAAATAAATGATAGGACATTTTTCTTCAGATAATTAAGCATTTTGTTTGAATAAATTAAACAAGTCGTATTAAGTAGAACACAAACTTTCCTAACTCTAGGCTTGACGTTCTGTTGTATTCCTATTGAGGAAGTTGCCCTCTGAATGACTACTTCTGCATCTTCAAATGCAATTTAATAGCAGCAGTCAACATTTCTTAAAGATAATATTTCCTACAGCCTTCATTTTCTTTCCTCCATTCCTCTGCCCTCTCTCCAGTCCCTCGCTGCAGCAGGACTGATGCGGGTGACAGCCAGCCATAAACATCGCTGAAGTCTTCTTTTATTTCACGGTCTGTGAAGGTACTTCAACTTGCATAGAGCCCCAACTTGCTTTAAAACCTCCCATCTCTTCCATGAACAGTTTTCTTTCAGAATATGAAATAGTCCTGCTTGGCCATTTGATTAAACAGGGCTGTTATTGACATCCCAATAATTGAAATCCTGTCATTTCCAACTACTTTCCCTTCCAGAGCCTCAAATACATCTGATTCAAAACCTGTCAGGCTGCCTACGTTTCTCCTTGCCCACTCACAGTAGGCCTTTGGTAGGTTAGATAACTCTGGTTGATTAGCATTTGGATTTGATTTTTCCTGTAGCCCAACTTATCTCAAGATATGCAGTGAAGAACATTTACGTTTTGCATCCAACCTCATCCCTGCTACTTACTTCTATTGCTATTATTAATGTGCCAATGCATATTAATAGGGTGCCTCTTCTCTATTTTTCGTCCTAGTTCTGACAGAGCTTATACAATGTAGAAAAATCTGTATTTTAGCCATTTATGTGCACAAGCAATCAACTGTATGCTCTTTAAAATGCCAAGCTTTATTTAATTCGCAGTGTGCTGAATCATTTCTTTGTCTATCATCAGAAGAGAGGAGCCTTCTCACAAGTTTGACTAGTTGAAACATTTGCTTAACCTATCACCTAATATCACTTAGCGCACCCAAATTAACTTGTAAAATGCTCGGCACTAGGCTAACATCTTAAATGAATCGCCAGAGTTAGAACTCCACATTTTCAACAGCATGATCTAGAGGGAAATTTACTCGTTATGATATTTTGATGAAGAGCCTCAAACTAACAGAAAAGGTTTCCTGAAGTTGTTAAGAAAAATGTCTCTAGTGTTTCCTCTAGGTTGGAAATTAGGTTTTTACATGTATCGGAGTCAATGGCAAAAAGATTTTCTTTCAATTGAGAGCATCTCTAGAGTTTTGATTTCTTTATATCAAACACTAATCTGCTAGAGGCTACCACCAGCAAACCTCTTCTGTGGCCAGTAATGTATCAGACATTAGAACAACCATGATCTTATGATTCACTTTTAAAAAATATCACTTCAACTTCATTGTAGGTTTCTGAATTAGCAATGTTACAGTGAAGATAAATTACATATAAATATCATGCAAATAGTAGATATTTTACCTGCTTATAATTTCATTTTTCACCAAATGTCCCCAGGATTTCTTCAAGTTTTCAAGACTCAAGGAAAGGAAAGATGAAAAGACAAACAAATACAGACATCTTTATGTGTTAGCTGCACTAGCAATCACGGATTTTTTTTATTTTTTTTTTTTTTAAATAAGCAGTAGTATAACACCTTACCTGGCAAAACTGTAGCCGCCATGAATTTGCTCAAGAGTCTAGGTATATTGCATGATGACTCAGAAGATCTGGGTTCACGCACCATCTTAATCATGTTTTCACTGCAGAGACATAGGAAAGTCATCTTCAGCGTTCCTTTGTTTCTTGCTGCATTTCGTACTAATGCTTCATTAGTTCACATAGGTTTTACAAGGATAAAGTGAGCAATGAGACACTTGTAGAGTAGAAGGAAGGAGCTTTTAATACCTAACATGCTTTTTATATACTCTACCACAGACGTAGGGAAGGAACATCTACTTCCTAAAACGTTGGCTCTTTTCCTATTGCCTACTTATTCATGCATGCACGCAACGGAACGTTATCAGAAACTTACAGGAGGGAGGAACTGCAACACCCAAGCAGGCTGGAGGAGTGCTATTTCCAGACTCTTGTCCTCGCACGTTACGCCACAACCTCATTATATGATTTTATATTCTTCTGGCACAGGGTCTGTGTGTCTGTCAGCAGAGGATTAGGGCTTGGAAGTGTACAGCACGCTGCTGAGGGAGCTGAGCAAAGGGAGCAACAGAGCTCCGTGTTTGCCTGCTGCTGCACAGGTTGGGCACAAAAGATGTACGGCACCCTTTTTCCAGCAAGCTCCTCAGACATTGGTTCCACATGTTCAACCCATGGTTATCAACAAAGGAATTTCTTGAATCTGTTAAATACATAGTCCACTGAAGCAGGAGTTTTAAAAATAATGGGGTTTTATACATATTAAATAATTGAAAATGAAGAAGCTGTAGAAATTTAAATAGATTGATTAACTAGTGACACAATAATACATTTTTTATCTTCACTCCACTGTTAGTCTTGGCTGCAGGTCACAAAGAAAGCTTTTCAGTCTGATGCCTAACCAGCACATCCTAATTTGAACTGAACTGGGACACCAGTTAACTTTTTAAGAGCGCAAGTTTGCAAATACTACAAGATAACACTGCCAGCAGCCCTCACACAGGAGAAGGACAACTTCATCTGACACTGGGACATGATTCACATCCCCCTTCCCCCCCAGTGCACAATTCTGGTTCACTGTTGAGGCGTATGGGCAGATCACGTCAGCCTAGGCACCACCATTTTGAACACTGCATTTTCCCCATGACTAAGCAAGAAATATCCACACATAAGCTTCTGCCAGTCTGGCACCTAGAAAGTGAATGTACTCATCACTATATACACATTTACTAAGATCTATGCTCTTTCCACAGAACCCCAAGAAACCCAGCCCACCAGCTAATGTTCAAATGTCACAGTCTGAGAAATATATCGCTCAGAAGTCATGCGCAATAAAAGTCTAAACATAAAGTAATGTAATCAGCGCCCTTCAGGCAGTGACTTCTGTATGCAGCATCTACTATTGGCAATTCCAGAAATTAATTTTACAGAGATTCTACTGTTGGAAATTTAAAAGAAAAGCTGCACAAATTTAGAAGAGCGAATGTGGTCTTACTGAAATGTTATTAAAATTAATACAGATAGCTTGTCTAATGATAGACAGTGATCAACACAGAGCCATAAATAGTACTGATTGTCCTTCAAATGCACCATTTCAGATCAAGCTAATCAATATTAGGTGCTAGTCACAAAATTAACAACTTGCTCAGAAGTGTATCTTCTAGAAAACAGTATAGTATTTACAGAGATTAAATATTACATATTTACCATAAAGCAAATCCCACTGTGCTGATTTTGTCAAAAAGACCTTGATTTTAAGCTTACACTCATATCTATTGCTGTACATTTTACTTTATACATTCAGAGGCTACCTGAAAAACAACAAACATTTACCTCAGAGCTACATGGATGGTTCTGCATGAATTGCTCTTCGCCAGATTCTGTATCACTTAGAACCAAGCAAAACAAAAGCAAACTTTGCAAAAAAAATAATCCTATAACTCATATTTTAAGGTACTTGCGAAAACAGTAGTGGTAAGTATTAAGACTTCATTATCCATAAAAAAATGTCTCCATTACTTTTGAGCTGACTAGTGAGTTTACATAGCTTTCAAATCTACACCTTCATTAGAAACCTCTGTTCCTCTTGTTTTGGTTAAATGAAACATATTCAAGTAGAGTAGCAGCTGACCTTATCTTTCTTCCTTCCTCTCCCTGCCTCATCCAACATGTTGTCCTTAAATACTCGCTGCACTGGTTTCCATCAATACAGAAACATCTAAAGAATGAGTGAATCTCTAACCTGATTAAAAAAAAAAAAAAAAAAAAAAAACAACAACAAACTATGGATTGATGAACATTATGGTTGTTATGGTTTTCCAGGAAGTAAAGTGCAGTTCGGGACAACCCCATAACACCTTCACCAGCCCCTTCAGAAAAGAAGGGAAAGAAGTCTATTACCTGTCAATGCTGTTATCATACGTCACGGCAATGTAATTAGCATTTCTGTCTACCAATGATACACTAGGGTAACTGGGCAACCCCCTTTTTCATGTGGTAGAAGCTGAATAGGATCCCACAAGTAACACAGATCCAAAGACACTGTTCTTCTCTGTTGTTGCTACAGGAAGTTCCCTAACATCTCAGTTCCCACCACCACACTTCAGGACAGTAGGACGTCTTCCAAGAGCAGAACATATTTGTCTCCAGAAGGTTTCAAGTGGCTCCACAAATTGTTAGCAAACTAAAACACTGTGGTGGGTTGACCCTGGCTGGGCACCAGGTGCCCACCAAAGCCGCTCTATCACTCCCCCTCCTCAGCTGGACAGG
>JANXJC010000029.1:3457436-3499142 GCA_027564655.1 Leptodon cayanensis
GTGTGTATACTGAAATGTATGCAACTATGCACCCTACACATGGACTGTATCCGTTACATTTTACTGCATATCAGGTAGTAGAAGCCACTCGTTCTTCAGGTGCAAGCTATGGCTAGTGCTACAGTAGTTCCAGGTAAAGCTAATTTTGTGATGATTATAGAAAGGCTTTCCTCAACTGTTCGGTTCCAAACTGTTTGAGTGGCAAGGCAAACCCTTGCAAACACCCCTAAGAGTAGGCCAAAAGGCATTGGGAAATAAATAAAGGCAAAGTTCTGAGGGAGGCTGACCTATCAGATAATGTTTGTCAAGGAATAAAATGAAAACCCACTGTTGAGCCCAGCGTTAGCCAGAACGAAGCGTGCCAGTGGCGGATGACATCTGAATGGCTGGCAAGCACCACTGCCTTGACTGCGAAGGCAGATGTTATCTTCTGTGGCAGAAGCTAGCTGAAAGCCAGAGAAAATACAGAAAGTTTTATCAATTAGTGGAATAAAATAATAAAAAAAAAAGATGACAGAATTTCTGTGTGTCTTTAGAAGAAACCACGGAACCTGGTAACACGCAGGAAATGGAAGAGAAAATTACTCACAACAGACTGCACACCTCAAGTGTGAGCAGATAGGGTATTCTGAAAAGTTCACAGAGAGATCCCTTTTCTAACTCATAATCTTTCTTATTTACTGCCTGAAATGCAGCATGTAGTTACTGTTCCCTAGACACACAGATAATACTTTCTACATATGGACAGCAGTTTGACTATGAAATAAAAGAGCTAATGGGATGAAAAGCAAAATAACTCTGGTTTTCTAGGTTAGGTTAACTTGAAATAAAACAACAACCTAATACACTTTAAAATTTCTACTACATGCCTGAAGTTTTAACTGTCACTTCCTTTTTTAATTCTCAGAAAAAAGCTTTTTTCTGGACTACTTTGCTGACACCTAGTGAGCCTTGGCTCGAACAGCTTCAGGAACACGAGCTTCTAGAAGAAGAGAGATGGTAACAGAGCGGCTGTTTTTTTCATTCTACTTGCAGTAAAATATTTTATATGGTCATGTCTGCATCGTATGTCAACTCGGAGAACACTGTAATACTGATGAGGTGTAAAAATATGGAAAGATGGCAAAGAGGAGAACGGGAAAAGAAGCACAATGAAAAGAAGCAATGGTCAAAGTCTTTTCCTCCCAGCCTAAATATCTTTTACAAGAATGACTGACTCAAAGAAATTTGCCACTGGTTGCAACTTAAATCTCTTCCTTTTTGTGCCTCACACACTTAACAGGGATATCCCAGCACCTGTAACTTCCAGTTAATGGCTCCTTTGGTGTTTGTTTTTAATGTGAAATAGAAACTACAAGCAACACCTTATTATTGTCTAAAAATTAATTCCAATTTAAACTTATCATTACAATAGTATCAACATGTCACTTTATATGAAGACAGTTTGGGACAATGGCAATTTCACATGAGATTCTCAGCTTCCCTGAAGTGGCTTAGTATTGCCTAGGAAACAGGCATCAGTCAGATAAGGCATTTTCTGATGTCAAGGAATTCTGCAACTTACAATGGACACAAAAGCAATTTTTTTTTTTTTTAAATCAACCTCCTGTTTTAAATCTAAATTGAAACACTGAACCTAAGAGCTGACTACCTGTCATAACAATGATGAATAAGATCACATTTTACTGCCTTGAAAAATGGCTCCAAGAGGTCATGATCATTAGTCTTGCATAAAAAAATGGGACAACACATACTGCTACCAACTGTCACGTAAGCTAGTCTCTTGAGAGCTGCTGGTCAGGAATTTTTAGGTTTCCCTAAGAGAACTTACTCTCTGTCTTTCTGAAACACATGGTTTAACTAACTAAAATCTTAAAAATGCACAAATATCTGGATGCTTCAAAACACCTGTGCAGAGAGAGTTGTGCTGCTCTACACCTTCAGTATAGCAAATTAAGGGTAATAAATTTAAACTTCACTGATATAAAAGAAGTCACTAAAACAAACACCGTGTAGTTCTTTGTATCACCACAGAGACAGATGCTAAGGATTGCATAGGCTGGATATGACTACAAAGCAGTAGAGAACGCACAATTCGGTTAGTGAAAGAAATTAGCTAGTGCCTTCGGGGTACGCTTTGCTTACAGTGCTCACGACAGTAAACGTGCTTCACTTCTCAGCCACCGCTCAAGCTGTCCACTGCGGTACCAAACCAGTCCCTGCTACTTTCCTTCCTCATCAGCCTGATTTCTTGGCTTAGGCACTTCAGCCAGTCAGAACTCAATCCTGCATTTAAATAGGAAGTTCAGTCACTTTCTTTCTCCAAAGCACAATAATCAAAAGAAATATTTCCAGCTAGAAAAGACACTGCACTTCAGAAAGCTCTGGGATTATCATCGTAACTCTCACATTCTGGCTGCTGAACCTCTGAGGCTAAAAAGCAGATTATGTCCAAAACACGTATAACTCTATGTCTATAATTTGGATTTTAGGCATGCAAGATTACCAGTTATCAGTGAAAGATAAAACTGTTCAGATAAAACATCAGCTTTTTATATAGTTATGCCTTGCATCTGTATTAGGAATAGTATAGTGGAGCATTTAGACCCAGACCTTGATCAAAGCTTCAGTGTTTAAGCAGCTTTTTGAAAGGTGCAATTAATTTTCTATAAATGTAATATACACTTTATTGCTTAAGTACATTTAAGTGTGATTAATTGAACTTTTTTACTTATAGGTCAGACATTATCCACATGATATATTTCACCTCTATCCATGATAAATTTCAGACTCAAACTCTATTACACAACTCAATAAACAATTACCTTAAAGTTCCTAAGTGATTTTTCTGTTGCTAAATTTCAAATAAAATCTGTCATCAAAAGGCAAATCAAAACTTTCATTTTGTGCAAAAACTTTCTTTTTATTAAAAGTATGCTTTCACTCCATACACATTTAGTATTTTTCATCACTCACTTGGTATGGCCTGAGCTGCAAAAGATTATTGTTAGTAGTTAATGAAAAAAAGTGGACCATTTAATATGTCATTCACTAAGATGTGTATTAATTGTAATTGATATATCCAAAATTATTACTTCCACATTTACCCTTTACAACAATAATTACAGGCTTTAAAGAATATAATATATATAAAGAAGAGTATACATATAAATAAGTATATACTTCCCACTGGAAAAAAAAAAAAAAAGTGGGAAGAGAAACAGACCAGGCAAGATCATTTTATCAAACAAGTTCAGGAGCAGAGTTACTTTTATTTCAAAGGCTTTCACCCCTTCGCCTTAACTTGTTTAGATGAATGGCAGAAACTGCTTTGTTCTCATTTTGATTGTCTTGATCCCTCCTCAGATCTCTCTTATCTCTACTTAATGCAAGGAACAATTTCTTCTTGAGAAAAAGCAAGAAGATGGTTTTTATCGACTGTCCTATTACCATAGCTTGTCTTGTAAAACCCACAAGGTGCAAGATACAGTAACATGCACCAAACCCTGAACTGTCCAAAAATAAATACGTTTGTACTGTTTCTATGCTTTCCACTGTCAGAGCTTTTTGCAAATACCAACAATTTAATCCTTGGAACATACCTGTTTTCCATATTCCCAACGCACCGACACTAAAAGAAACAAAACCGGTGTGATTAAATTCACCGAGAACTGCATCCAAATTCCAGATGCCGCCAGTTCTTCAACATAAACTGTTAGATGCTGTCGTTTTCAGTACAGCCATGGGCACTGTGAATCTACCGTGCAAGCAAACCATCAAGACAATTTGGAATGGTCACAGAGTTCTCAAAGATTTGATATGATAATTAAAAACACAATATATGCCTAAAACTTTCCTATTTAGTGTGAGAAAAGCAGAAGTACACTATACATGTCTAATACCCCACGCCTGCATAACATATTGCCGGTCTCAGTAACTGTTTTGTAGTTCCGTACACGTGTGGCATTAGGGACAGAATAATATACATTAATTGTATATCAAAAAAATACATTACTGATTTTCATTACAACGCAGCCAACCAGCAATGCCTCAACCAGATTAAAGAGGCAGGCACACTGCCTTTTCATACAGAATACATTTGTGATCCATTTGAATAAATGCTTCTGGTAAAAGCACAACAGTACAAAAACTGCAATAACAAGCCAGTCACCCTGTTGTCTTTAAAATACGTGCTCTTGTAATACAGGCATAGTTAAGAACCAAATGTATGCCAATTCTTGTAAAAGAAATCTACCATAAATAAATCTACAGAGGTACTGGAGTCCAGCGAAGGGCCACAAAGATGATGACGGGCCTGGAGCATCTCTCCTAGGAGGAAAGGCTGGGAGAGCTGGGACTGTTCAGCCTGGAGAAGAGAAGGCTCAGGGGAGATCTCGTCAATGTAGATAAATACCTGAAGGGAAGGTACAAAGAGGACAGAGCCAGGCTCTTTTCAGTGGTGTCCAGCAACAGGGCCAGAGGCAGTGGGCACAAACTGAAACACCGGAGGTTCCCTCTGAACATCACAAACCACTTTCTTACTGTGAGGGTGACCAAGCACTGGCACAGGTTGCCCAGAGAGGTTGTGGAGCTTCCATCCTTGAAGAAATCCAAAAGCCATCTGGACACAGTGCTAGGCAGCCAGCTCCAGGTGACCCTGCTTGAGCAATGGGGTTGGACCAGACGACCTCCCGAGGTCCCTGCCAACCTCAGCCCTTCTGTGATATCACAGCTAACATCCCTAGTTACAAGTAATTGACCTAGAGAGCATTCTCCCTAAAATAAAACTAATTCAATAAATAGAATGTACAATAAAATATTGAGGCCATTCTGATCCACTCCAACCTTCTCATATGGCCCTCCTCCTTCCCTTTTCCCCAACCTTTTTTCTTCTTCTCAAATACAAGAACTCATTCAACAATACTTCAAAAGAATGTCCTACTCATGAAGTAGTACTTTGAAAAGATCTCTGGCTATACAAGACTTCCTTATATCTAGTCTGAAGCTACCCTCTTTTAGTTTAAAACTGTTACCCCTTGTCCTGTTGCAACAGGTCCAGCTAAAAAGTTTGTCCCCATCTTTCTTATAAGCCCCCTATATTGAAATTTAATATAAAAGAATTGATTTTTGCAAATGACGACTCGAAAAGGGAGATGTATTGAACACATCTTACTTCGCAAAGCGTTTCTAGACATTCTTTGCACACACGCTCATCACAATCTTATACACTACTAACAGGCTTCATCATCAGTCAACACTTACTTTCCAAGTACATATTGATCAGAGTAGAAAACAAACTGAAAGATAAGCTGAACCACTGACAGTGCCCTTCCCAAACTAATCTACTATTACTTTGCTGGAATCACAGTTCACTCAGAGCAAGCAAGGTAGACAGGAACTAATTAAAATTAAAAAGAGGAAAGCATCATGTGACATATGATAAAGTAAGGTCAGTTAACAGGAAAAGATACTCCAGGTTATGTTTTTCTCAAAAAAAAATACACCATTTATACTCAAGTTACACAAGCTGGTGGAGGAGAGGCTTTGGGGGAGGAGTTGTATATATTGGCTGTCATTCTTGTGGCAGTTTAACAGAGAAACTGAAAACATTCAGTTATTTGCAGGCAATTCATGTAAAAACAGCATCTTAACAAGTTACACTGCCTTCTGTTAAACTACGTTAAGCTCTTTTCACAGAAGGTTACAGCTTCCTAACTCTTCTTTTTTTGTGTAAGTTTTCTTGTTCTAAGATAGCACCCTTGAAAAAACCCCATGGTTTTACATCAGCAGTCAAACATCTGTTGTCTTTCTTGCCAAAGTAGGATCTCATACCCTCTGACAGCAAAAACTAAAATAACTACTTCAGTTCTCAGAGTGACTGCAACGCAAATAATAGATTTACCAAAAAAATTAAAGGGCAATTCGCATTTCAAATAATAGCTCTAACTGAAAAATATTTTAACCATGTTTTTCTTCCCACTCTTTCTTCTGCCAACTTCTCTAGTGTTGGTCCAATAGCTCTTAGTTTTGGATATATGTTTAAAAGACTGAATATGCAGGTAAATATCAAGAAATTTCTATTTCTATGTCCAGACTTCACAGGCAAATTGAGATTAGCAATATGTACTTGCTGTTTAGTTTTAAAAGCCCAGATTTTCATTCTCTTTTTTCTATATTAATATACAGACAGACATAATACATTATCACTTACACTGGATGTTTTAACTTCATTATAAGAACAAAAGGCAAAGAAAAAGGTAGTATAATAGTTGGAAAAATTTGAGGGAAAGCTGTGTATTGCAGATTAAAAGATACCTGAAGCTCCAGTAAATGGTACATCTTGGAATCCACAGAAACGTCAAGAACTATGTCTTCTTTCTTCATCTATTTAATAGACCTTTTATTTCACATAACTGATAAGCAACTTGTCTCATATGAACCCACCTGTGCAGCATTAGGTTTTCAAGCCATGTACATGTTCTAAAAGCCTTCAGATATTTGTATACACCTATAATGCTTATGCAATGCAAACATGATGGTTAAAAATTAAAATGTTGTATATGAGCACTAGTCAAGCTCTATTTCAAGAGTCATTAGGAAGTCACTTTGTATGTCTAGCTCCAGGTAATTAGAACAGGGTAACTGTCCAAGCAAGGAATGAAAAAAAAAACCCGCACATAATAAGAGAAAAATTGAACTTTCTACAATATTGATTTCATTATCAAAAGAATTTAATGAAGGATAGTTCAGAATGAGAAATACTTTCTCTATAATCCAGTTTGTACATATACCATAACAACACACTTCTGATAAAAAATTCCTTTTCAATGATGACAACTGTACTTACTGTTAATTTGGAATTGTACTGCCTACTGTGATAAAAACTTGGCTTTTTCTTCTTCCTTATGATCTCTGAAAGTGGAACAAATCAGAACAGTGAGAACAAAAAGTTCAACCGGAGTGACCTATGAGCTAAAAAGTATGCATGTAGGCACAGAGCTCGGGGAAAAAGTATGAATGTAGGCACAGAGCTCGGGGAAAAAGTATGAATATAGGCACAGAGCTCGGGGAAAAAGTATTTCTGAAGAAGAGCTTTAACGACAAGACCTTTCTATGTAGTATAGCCTGCACAGCATAGCGTATATTTGAAAGATTAGGTTGCTTACTTTAAAATACTTATAAAATTTGTGAGGAATTTCAAAGGATTCTGATGAAGCCTTAATATCTCCACTTTATTCAGAAAGTTATTTTACCATTAATTTCTAAGATAAATTTGTGTAACATTTGTTTTTAAATATTCTCCAAAATACATGTATTTATCATGCCAAATATCAGAAAAAAAAAGAAGGGAATGCCTTCTGCAATCCTGCATTTTCCAGACCCTCAAATTTATAGTGCTGCATGCTTAGTAACAGCATAATTAATGTCTGTGAATGGTTTTTCTTGAGTAATCCATTCAGTACCAATAGCAGAGCCAAATATAGAGAAAGTACATCCATGTTCTATAGTATGTCAGGGCTGGTTATTTTATTGATATTCCTTTCCATAGAGACATTTTATTACCCACTTCTGCTATAAAGGTGAGTAAGAAACAGTTCATTTTTTCACCTGTTTGAAGCCATATGTCAGGGAGCAGCAAGGGCAGGCTGCCTGGAAAGGAAAGCGGAGCTGGGAGCCAAGCAGGGTGAGCACCCGAATGAAAAACCAGAGCAGGTCCGTGACAGCAACCAAGGCCAGCTAACATATCGGTGACTGCCAGATGAGGCTCTAACAACACGGCAGATCTGAGGTCACGCCAGAAAGTTGAGTTAGCAAGGTAGGGCCTGATCTGATGACGGTAACGAGTCTGCCAGAGATCAGTGATTGCCAGGCAAGTCCGTAGTAATGAGGCAGGTCCAACTCCAGCTGCACCAAGTTGCCCCCCAACCCCGGGCAGCAAAACCCCCAGGAAAACAGGCTTATGCACTCTGGCCCCTGACGTGATACTGCATTTCAAAAGAGCTTTTCACTGAACTTTCCCATGCCTCCTCATTCCATTCCTGCTGGCGGTTTTGCAGATACCTGAAGAGCTAATGCCAAAGCTCTTGAGAAACAGAGCTAAAAGAACAGAAATAACAGTGACTGCCAACATCAATTGCTTCACTGATCTAACAGTCTTTGGCATAACTAGCATCACCAGTGTGTATTTATTTGGGGAACTACCCTTTTCCCCACCGCCCTCACAGAAAACCACATTCTGAAAAAGTGCACGGTTCACTCACTGAGAGTTACTATGGGGTTGGACATCTCCAACTGTACCTACAGCAATAATGGTACAACAAATCCACTGTTGCTAAGGTGGCATTTGAAGTGTACGTGGCTTGAAAATTCTCAGTGGGAATGACTTGCACAAGGACAAAGTGCGTGCATCTCCTTCAGAGAGGAAGGCCTTGGTGGAAGACACAAGTCCACAGCAACTCAGAACTCCAACGAGCATCTGGTGGATCTCCTGGAAGTCTGAGCATGGTGCTCCAAGGTCCAATAAAGAAGAATTCAATCCCCCCATCTTAGATTTATTTATTGTCATGTCTAAATTACAAATATTTCCTGAGGGAGATATTCATATATTTGTTTCACTGTGAGTTATTTAAAAGGAAAAAGGAAAAAAAAGAATAATTCCAAGATGGAAAGACAATGGAAAGGCTTCTACAACTAGAGTTTCAAACAGAATCAATGCTCCACTTAAGTTTCATAACTGGTTTGACTGCAGAAATGAACGCTGAAGTCTCCACTAAAATAAAATTATTGTGTCTTCTAATAAATTTTTTATTTCTTTAAATATTAGCTTAAGGCAAGAGATATACTTAGCATGTTTATTTAATAAACTAATTAATGCACCCTTCAAATTCCATATAATGATTTGACATAAAACTGAAAACAGCTTCTCCATTCCAGCATTTAGGTATGACAGATACACCAGAAATGGTGGTTCTTTCTGCTTCCTCTTCTCCAGCACCTGTTAGCGTGAATGACTAGTGGACCACTAAGATACATGACCTATTGGACTCAGCAACAAAATTACACTGGCTTTTGGATGATTAAATAAGTGTGCTTGATGTGTGAAGCCAATAGCATTCAACTATATGGAGCTGCTAGCATTTCTTTCTTAAGATGGATTCCTATGTGAAAAGCTTCCTATTTAGCCGAGACACCAGAAAGACTGCAGCACATGAGTAAAAAAGGAGAAAGGAGGATAAAAAAAAAAAGAACTATATAAAATCAAAACATTGCAAAATTAGAGGCAGAAACAAAGCTAAAATTGATGTCATAAAACTAATAACCTTGATGAAGATTGACTCAAATCTGGTGTACTAGCACATGAAAAAATACCCAAGCATTCTTATGGAACTATTTTCTTCCTATCCGTTACATATTTATACGTAATGAACCAGATAGTAAGGAATTCTGGCAGCTGTCAAATGCTTGTTTTCCTATGTAACACAATGAAATTGTTCTCCAAGTGTTGAAACAGGTGTGACATTTTTCCAGTCTCACCTACCTTATTTAGACACCAAGCAAACTAGAAACTATCAGCTAGGAGATAAATCTTGGAACAGCTAGGAGATAAATCTTGGAACATCACCTTGAGGGCTATTAACTAATACAAACGAGCAACTGGGCTTAGCTTTCCATAGATACACACACCCAAAGAAAATAAAAAAAAGCTTTACATTTAGCTGCTTGAAGGTAAGCCCTGATACAAACCTACTTACTACTGAAAAGTAACAATGTTCAAGTCAATCTTTATTCAAGGTAAAATTAAGCACACAATAGTGAGATAGGAACAGTAAATATTAGTCATGATTTGTCAAGATATCAAAGGTAGTACTTCAATCTATTCACCAAACTTAATATTACTCTAAGACTTAGCATTTATGAGCCTGTTGTAGAGGTTTATTGAGAACAATTTTCTAAAAATACCATAATGGAGCCTATGCCTTAGAAAATATATTTTTAGAGGTGATCCATTGTATAGCTAACTACATATTGATGTTTACATTTAACAACAGACAGAAACCTTTTATCTAACATTACTTGACATCACACAGAAGTGCTACCCCACGCAGTACCCAGTGCTCTGGAGGCTGAAGGGTTTTAAGATCCACAGCAGCAATGTAATTCATATCTGTTCGAATGGTCTTTTTGTAGACTGGACATGAATACAAACGTGGATCTTTTGAAGCTGAAAAGACAGAAGAGACACAAAAACCAATGAAACCAGGTTGAAAAAACAGGGAAGGCCCTAAGGGACTGGGCAGAAGGCAAATGTAAAATTGAATTGAAGTTCAATAGCACACAGCTCTCCATCACCACCAAAGAAAACTGTTCACTACGGTGTTACTGCCAGCTGAAGACCACATATGGCTTGAAATTTCTGTAGGTTTAAGATTTAACATCAGCACCTAGGAACTGGATGTAACAAGAAATGTAAATGGACACTCTAGTGTGATTAGCGTTATTGTTAGTTCAATCCACCCACTGAACATTACTTCTTGTCAATATTTTATTACTGTATCAAAATAAAAAATGCCCTAGTTTGAACAACCTATTTTGAAATGCATTTAGTTACTACAGAGTCTAAATTGTCAACTTCACTGCAGAATTAGAACAGTAGTCTAGACGTGCTTAATACACTTCAGTGTTCATTATTTAGCATCTTGGCTGCTTTCACAGTGATCGTGCCTCTTACAAAAGATGAGCTACACAAAATCCTGGGAAAATAGCATGTAAGCAGGCTTTGCTTTTAAAGGTGGAATGCTTTCCAACAGAAGTTTCCCATTTTACATTCAACAGTGGATAGCCCTATTCTATTTCACATCCCTATTCAATAGCATTTCCTATTTCATATACAAAAAAACCCCAAATTAGCATAAATTACACATTTTCACAGAACAGCACTGTCCTGCAGCCCTGTAAGTTTCCTTTCCATTTGTACACTCGTTTTCTGCCTCAAAGACAAAACACTTTCTACAACCTCGTTCCACCTCTTGCTTGCTTCTGTTAGCTCAAAAATAGCCCCGTGCAGAATAAAAAGTATTTTTATAAACATACGTTACATATATAACATGTTATCTATAAATACCTTATACAAGATATACTTTTTAAATATGTATGTTGTGCATACATGCTTAAGTTTTATATTACACATATAATATCACATATTATATATTTTAAATATATTATATTGCCAGCGGAAGACTAAATGCAAGCATGTTTGTCAGAGGAGGCAGAGAACAGCTCATCTGTAATGGGTTTAAAAAGTTATTGACACCATTAAGACCAGAAGGTAGAGACCTATCTAAATATTAGGGGAAAAAAAGGGCCTACTATCAATCATAAAGGAAGGCTGAAAGCTCACTTTATATGGAAGACTGAGAAGTCTCCCCTGTTGAAAAAGATTCAGTATGTATACAATGAATAGCGATAGCCTCAGGAAATCCCTAAAGCCTGAAAGACTTCCATGCAGTTGAATAAAAAGTTACATTGAATTCTATCAAAATAACATCCTTTACAATACAGTTACTTACTGTTATTCTCTGCATATATCCTTATAACCGGCATCATCTCGAAGAGCACTTTGGGCTTAGATTCAGTCAGTCTCATGTTTCTTCTGTCCCAACCAGCTCCTTCCAAATACAGCCCATACACATAGACACCTTCCAAAGGCGGGCTTGTGATATCATCCTTCATCCATTTAGTGACCTCGTTGCACAGCACTACACTGTCAAGAGCCCATCCTTTGTTAGCCCTTGTTATTTCCTGCCCAAAACAGATGAAAGTATGGAGGTTACATTTCCACATGTGCACAGAGCCATTCTTTCCAAGCATTTATTAGAAACATATTTGTATGGTCACAACTTATCCTCTTCAATACAAAAAAATTCAATTTTTATGATATCCATGTTTGACTTCTCTCTAAGCTAGTGATGGCATTGTACTACAAGAAAGCTTCCAGTACTTTATCATCTATGTTTGATTTTCAATCTTTCTATTACGTGCAACATCTTAAGACCATACCAAGTAACACAACCACTGAATGCCCATGGTAACTGGCTCCTGCAAATATGTAAATTTCACTGCTTTCATGAGATGAGAAACCATTAACTGCATGTGCTAAGTAAAACAGTTCAAATGACAAAAGCAAAATGCATAATTTGCTGCATATTTTCTGGGGTTACCTTCCTTTTGCTGTACCTATACTCTTCATTAACTGAGTATAATGATCAAGAGCTCACTCAGCTCTAAAGCTACATAAAGAGACTGCAAAAAAACAAGAGAATGCTTGTAGATAGATGTGCTTAAGATTCAGCATATACTTCAAATTTAGTCAGTCAGTTAGTGCACTGGACAATACTCCTTTATCTTGCCCAACCCCTTACCATCCCATGCCATTAAGCTATGCCAGACCTAAGTTTTATCCCAGTCTTGTAAATGTTTTCCAAGATCTTTGTTTGCAGTAATTGGAATTAATGTTTGTCCCATACCGCAGTTAATTAGCTTTAAAAGAGCAGACGGGTTATAGTTCAATGATCATTCTGGCTCTTCGTCGTTCTCATTTCTATTTGTTCCACCACATAGCAAAGCCCAGAAAGTCACTTTGTTTTTCACTGGGAGCATTAGGTTGCTATTTACCCACATTCTCTTCTTAGGAACCAGAAAAGTTCTGTAGATTCTGTTTCAGATCCTGCTATTAAACCCTTGCCACAAGCTTGGGTCCAAAAGAAAACCCCAGTTTAGGATTGTCGACTCAAAAGAAATATCTTGTTATATAATTCCAAGTCTATACACCTGCAATTCTAGTAGAAGCATGTCAACAATTAGAACTTCAGTTCGACAGCTGAAAATTACACTACCCACACCTCAGAGCAAGAGGGGAGATTTTCTTTCTTGGCAAATCTTCATTCTCTCCTCCAAAAGTTAGCTTTTTTTCTGAGGTCCCACTGGATTCCCAATTGGGAATTGACTTTCCCAATTTTACAGATTCCAGACAATTACTGTCTCCAATGTGTCCCTTTATGCTGACCAACAGAGGTATTTATTGCCTCCTTTTAAAGTAAAAAGTAGCACACTTGTCAAATGCAACTAGCCTGCCCAGAAACCAACACAATCACCAAGTCAGAGATACATACGTTAACCAACACATCAAACTTCATACTTAGTACATCAATAAAGGAAATTGTTTTCCACTTCATGAAGAGAGACTGAATCAGCTACTGAACTGCAGAAGTGTAATTTAAGACTAATTCTGAATAGCTGTTTTGGCAAGTCTCCAGCCAGGTAGTACTGAACACAGACCAAAAAGAAGGGGGGAAAAAAAAAGGCAAATAAATTCATGAGCTTAACACCTTTTCTCAGAGATATCTCAATGGTAACATGAGACACTACTTCTCCAGTCTACCTTATTAATGTTGTAAGGTAGCCCCTACATACATGGGGCTTGGTCAAAGTAGGAAATATATTTTAACACATTAGTGGTTGACATACTGAGAAAGTATGTGCAGAGGAAGAACACTTCACTCAGGAAATGTTAGACAATTATGCAGTCACGTATCTTCCCTGCTGACATGATGGAACCATGTGTATAGCTCAGCCTTCATGACTCAATATATATTTTTAAAAGTATATCAAAGAATAAGCAGAGTGAGACTTTAAACACAATTTACCTGCCTTATTGCAGTTAAAAATCCTTGAGGATTAAAAAACCCCGTCATCCAGAAGCAGTTTGGTCGGCTTTCAAAAATCCAATTGTAAAACTGGTGGTTTCTTTCTAAAAGCTCAGTAAACCAGAAACCAAGTGTACTGGAAGCCCAAGATGCCTAAAAATAGTAAACAGCATGTTCATTTTTAAATGTTATTCAACATTTTTAAAGTATCATATTCATGTCAATAAAAGGTAATTCCTCACAAGGTAGTAAACAACATAATATTAGCAAAGCATATTTAAAGCTCATATTTCATATCTTAACTTCTAACCTGATAGTAGATAAATGTTGCATCCCACTGAAACCTGAAGCAAACTCTTGATCTTTCCAAACTCATGCCTACCATTCCATTTAGATGTGCTTAATGCTCCCAGTGGTAATTGTCCATTTTATGATGTTTTTGCAAAATTAGATAGCTGTGTAAACTGGGAAGAAATATTGCATGCAAGTCTTTCTAAAGCCAAGGTCACTGCATCAAGATAACAGGATTTCTGCAAAAACTATTCTGCTTTTTCTGAGAAAAGCTAAGGAAAATTGAGCTTGGACTATGTGAAAATTTATGATGATTTTTCTCTTTGAATAGTTGTATCATACTTGTGCTGTGAAGCATTTACTTAGGTCTACATTTTGTACCATGAAAACACTTTGTCAATAAACACAAAAGAAGCAAACACCAAAAAACCCTCCCTGCTTTTCTTTCCATCAGTTTCCAACAGCTGTAGTTGTCCCTGAAAACAATTTCTATGGGGAGAGGCTGAGAGAGCTGGGATTGTTTAGCCTGGAGAAGACTCAGAGGAGATATTATCAATGTTTATACTTCATGCGTGGAAAATGGAAGAAGAGGGAGCCAGATCCTTGTCAGTGATAGGAGAAGAGGCAATGGGCACAAGACAAAATGTGGGAAATTCCATCTAAACTTAAGGGATTCCTTGTTTGCTTGATTGGCGATTTTTTTTTTTTTTTACTGGGACGGTGATCAAACATTGGAACAGGTTGCCCAGAGAGATTGTAGACGCTTGATTCCGGAGAGTCCTAGGAAACCTGCTCTAACTGACCCTGCTTTCAGAAGTGGGGCTAAACTTGACTATCTCCAGACGTCCCTTCCAGCCTCTACTATTCTGTCATTCTAGGACTATAAATCTTAATCTCAAAGAACAGCAACACTGTAGCCCACTTTTTTTAAAATCCATCATCAGATTTTAAATTATTCTCTTCTCTCTAGCTTTTTGTCCTGCCAATATGCAACAGGCTGTTAAAATGGGAAATACCTGAATCTCTCACATTCATTTCTGTTTTTATAAATGAAAGAGGGCTTGTTTTGACTGTGTTTATTTTAGCCCAAAATCTACTCCAGCAGTTGCACAGTTCTGGTTAACACTTGTTTCAAAAAAGTATTTACTCTATGTCTAGCAGTTTATTCTAGCTGTACACAAATAATTCCGCACCCTGCCCCCCCTTACAGAACAAGTGATGTACACCTACTTTTTTCCAGCTAGCAGGAATCCTTCCATCATACATGCAGTCTAAAGCATCCCTCAGATTTTCACTCATAACAATTGTCCCATCAATGGCAAGTTTTAAATCAGTCAGAGTGCTTCTCACTAAGGAAATAACTCTCTGCATTCGTTCAATCTCCTGTCGCAAAAATATGTTCATAGGCTGAAAAGGTCCCATGTTCTTTAGTTTCTCTTTTACCTGTAGGTAGAAAACCAAAGATCCTTCAACAGAAGTAAAAAACAGAGGTGGCTTTATGTCAAGGTTAGGCCCCAATACAATTTTTAAGACATAATACTTTCATTTAGGAAGTGAAATGGTCAGTTTGGCATCCTCCTTGAATCCTCCGCAAGATAGAAATACAGGATTTGTTCCAAAAGAAATCTATGATGCTGAGACTGGCTACATTTTTAGTCTAACTCATGATTTAGTTTGCATGTCATTCTATGAGCTAATGTCATTTAAACAGCACCTAGGCCATACCCTATTTCAAGTATTTCAGCTTTAATTCCAATAGACAGTTGCCAAGGTTCACTTTGCACAAACCAAGAGCGATTGCCCCAACCACTTGGCCTCAGCATAGTAGCGCTATTTATCAGCAATGCCTGGGAGCTATCACAATGCCAGGCAGTCTTATATTCTAATAAAACTTGCTGTTGTATTTTTAATCAAAAGTTTAAAGTTAACAAATTAAGAACAATTGTATGGACATAACTAGAAATTTTGTAGTCACCATGGTCCTATTGGGAGATAGGTGAAAAAAATCATACATAACAGGTATTGAATCCTATACAGGGTAACAGAACAGCCCTGTTCTTGGTAACATGCATAACCTTTCTATCAGTACACAAAAAGGAATTTAAATAGTTTTCACCATATGAAAAAGCTTAGTGCTCCACATCTGCTTTTGTTAATACAAACTAAATTCCAGTTTGTCATTTCCGATAAAAGCTGATCTGCCCAAGAAGAGCTCTTGTAAACCTAACAGGGCCTATACAACCTAACTGTACCTATACAATGACACTATATATGTCATTATTAAGCCACATATCAATTCCTGGAGATGTTGAGTAGAATTTGAAGAGAGTTGGACTAACAACTACCAGAAGATTTAGCCCATCAGTAAAGCAGTACCCTTCTGAGAAACTCAACAAATTGCAATCCTTGGCAAATCTCAAACAGCTGGTTCAGCCTTTTGGAAAGTCATAAAGCTCAGGCTTCTAGAAAGACCATAGGTCAGAAACTATGTCAAGTGCAAACTTTTGGAAAAGTGCTAGATAATCATCAGTATTTCAAGTTCAGATACGTTAACTCATCTGTTCAGATAAAATATATTATCATAATTATGCCATGTGAGGGAAAGAATATCGTGTAATACAAAATGGGCTACAGAAAACATAAAACAAGAGGTGTAAGACATGGGTACCTGAAGAGAGTCTATACTCATGAGCATACCCCACATAAGGGAAACCTATTACCGTGTAAAACCAGAAAAGAGGGCATTAGATTGTACAAGTCTCCTTGCTCCTTCTCATAGCTCAGCATCCTGACAGGAGAAATTTGGCATTCATAAACCACCTAACCTTCTATCAGGTCCTCATGCTAACTTCCATTAAAGAGCAAGTAAAATGGCAGAAGACTAAGGATAAGAGATTTCACTTTCCTCAAGAAGGAGATGACAGGCAAATTATCTAATTAATAAAACATCTTACTGCCTAGATGAGCAGGTGGCTACTTCAGAAATCTGTTAAAGTACAAACACAGGTATGAACTTCTTTCTGATGACACATTGGGGTGATTCACATCCATTTCCTAACAACAGTGTTGTAAATGCTTTATTACTGACGTAACTAATCTTTCTTGCCTTTAAGCTTTCACAACTACAATGAAACAGAAAAGTTCAGCATCCCCCAATACAGGAAATAAAGGAACCTCAACTATTTTCCTCTCATTTATTTGAAGCTCATAACCAGCCTCACCTAGGAAGAACTATAATGTCAGCACCCTAAAATTCTGGGGCTCTAAAGAACAACTAAAAACTATGGGAAGACCCAGAAACAACACAAACTGTTCAAATACTCAATTAAAGTGTGGTCTCCAGGATGGGGAAACAATCAAGTTGATTGGAGTGTCCATGTATCTAGTCATCATTGGTTTTGAACTGTAAGAAAACCCTCTCACCTTGGGAATCAATTCCATCTTCCACAAACAGAAGAAAAGATGCTATTTCAGAAAAGAAATGGCTGCAAGGCAGCAGGTGTCCATTACAAATATAATTACATAGGCTATTATATGTTAATACAGATCCTGAGATACTAACACTAGGCTTCAATTAATGAAACCTATCACCTGACAAGCTCTTCAGCATTCACTTCACTGAAGAACAAAACAACCTAAAAATATCTTCAGGATGTAAGTTGAATCCCAAAGTAATACACATATGAAAGCTATAATACTTTTAGAAGCATGAATACACTTGCAACACGACCTCAGTTCTCTACAGTGTCAACAACCTTAGTTAAAAGCTGATGATCCTACCTCCCCCATAGCGCAAATGACAACTTAAGCATTGAGTGGTTTAATATTTCGAAAAAGCTCTTACAAAAGCACTTCAGTGCACATTTAGTGACTTCATTATAAATGTTAAGAGTCTGGTCAGACTCCTTTAAAATATGCTTTTGAAGTATTGCCTGTATGAATTCAGACATGCTTTTAGAAAAATTAGTATCGTTACTTTTTTTTTTTTTTAATCCACACAAAGCAAGATGGAGCAAATGTTTTTGACAGAATTTCATTAACTCACTTCAAATGGTACATAATCAGCAGGAAGCTTTTCCAGCATTTCATCAGCCAGTCTGGTTACAACTGCCTCTCGGGTTTCACCTCCTCCACCAGAGCTATCTTTAGGCTGAATACTGAGGATGATGTCCAATATGTCTTTGGAAAGTTTACTTTGGTAAGTGATATCTGCATTGGGGTGCAAACCAAACACCTCTGGTGTGTCATAAGCAGGAAGACTCTACATAGCAAAATATAAAAAGAGCACAACTAGAGATGCATTTATAAGCTAATCACTGAAAAAAACCAACCAAACAAACAAACAAACAAAAAAAAAACAAAACACCCCAACCACAACAAAACCAAATAACAAACACAAAACCCCAAACGCTTACATTGTAAAATAAGAGGCTAGCTCTCTGCAAACAGCTTAGGGCAAGTAATTGCTATAACCTATTTATCATGTCACAGCCCAAATCACACCAAGGTTAACAACAAATTCAGTTTTAACCTCTATCAGCTTGTACTTTCATATATCTACACATTTTATTTCTGTGATGTCGTACCCCATGTCTGGAACTCCATTCTTTGCCCTCTTTAATAACTGTATGCCTTCAGGTATGTCTCTCAAGCAAATCACATGAAAAAGTAAAGATTCCTGTCATGACAATAATAACGTTGACAATAACAATTAGTTATCACTAATAGATATACAGACTGTTAGAAAGCAATAAAGAATCTGTGAATAAAAGACAAAATACAGGTACGCAGAAGAAAAGCCAAAATACAGGGACGCAGGAACTTGTGACAAACAAGTTAATTGGGTTTTTCTGTGTTTAAAAGCTTTCATTTACCAACCTGTATGTACTGAAGGTATTGATCCACCATAGTACATTTGGGAATGCTGTATCCTTTGTAGAAGCTGAATTCCTGACTGAACGTATTTTCACTGAACCAAACCTTTACAAAGGTGTTCATGAGTCTTTTGTCATAGTCATCTGTCACACGGCCACCATACTGGATCTCACCTATCATGTAACAAACAGTACTCCAGGAGATGCCCTAAAACCAAGCAGAAAGCACTGACTTTAGCTAATCCTTTTCTCGCCTATTTACATCTCCCTTACTAAGAACAGCTGATATACAAAGTCCCACATCTCTGTCCCTTTTGGAAGAAAGTTATTTTCTTACTACTCTTTTTTCCTATAACCATGCATTCCCAGAACACCTGCAATGATTTCTCAAAATAGAATTCACCAACAACTAATTCAAGAGGCTATTCCAGCATCTGAGCAAGAGGGATACAGCTAATTCCAATCATGCTTTCAACTTCACATAAAATGCCGATCGCAAAGTGATCTGCCACAGACCTCTATATGACAACTGACCATATGAAAGCGAGGAATGTAAGAGGAATTCTTACATAGTCATTTAAAAGCCACTTTCAATTTCTTTATGCTGCCAAGATAGGTTGGACAAGCCAAATTTTATTATTTTTACTCAGAATAGATTTAAACAAAAGAACATTTTAAATAGAGTGGTCCATTTTTAACTCTCCGACTTAATTAGCATTGAAAAGAAGGTCTATACTTCTAAAGTTTATATTTCTGAAGTTTTCGGGGGAGACAGCTGCAAGGGTTTGTTTTGTGGGTTTGTTTGACTTTTTTTTAATGAACAGGTTAAGATAGAAATTTAACATGCACAGGATTAAAAGCCTAATTTAAGCGTGCTGGTCTACTGACATGTATACTTGGAATGTTGAATGTTTGTGGACAAAAAGAAATGAAGAATTTGAAATCATGTTGGTGTTTCAGCTATTGGGAACCTTGTATATACATTCCACTACTAGAAAGATCCATCACCCTAATCTACCTTCCCCACAAAGACATTAATTACCTTCTTCGCATCCAAGCCATCCAAGTGGTTTTGAATGAACTGCACAGTAGCATTGAAATCAGCTTGATTAAACTCATAGGGTATATTCCAACCCAGAGATCCAAACTTGCGTCTTTCTTGAACAGTGGAGTGTAGAAAGGCTACAGCATACAACATTGGTTTCCACTGTACCATGTCACTGACATCTAGTAAATCCTGGCTGACACCTATTGATTGTAAGTGGGCTTCATAAGAAACACAGTAATAGTATTTTTCAAAACTACTTCAAATCAGTGCTAAAACATCACTCCTAGAGATACTCAGTTGGCTTTCTGCCTCTCCGAAGAGTAAATTATTGTCTGACAAAGTGTTCTACGCTGGAGACAGTTTATAGCATGTTATTAAGTTGCTCAAATTAAAAGAGTAAACTTCAGAAAAAAACCCCATAATTTACTAATAGCTGCATTCACATTAAGTTGCTTTCTACACAGACTCTTTGACCATTATTTTATGCAATGTAAAGAGCACTTAATAGCCAAAGATTCACACGTCGCTTTTCTGCCAAAAGACACAAGAAGATTAAAAACTTCAACACTTTGAACTGAGATATTTGAAGCCAATCTTTGAGAAAAGAAAAAGCATCTCCTGTTTTGCTGTCCAATTATTTCTGCCAACAGAACTGCAGCAGAGTTTCTCGTCCTTCTAATTTGCACAAATTCCAGCTCAAACCAAGAATCAAGATGCGTCTCGTCATCATTGTGATCAGTTCCTCATACTAGGTTACACCTACTATCAGTGGCTACAATGCAACCACATGATAACACCAGAGAGTCCAAAAACGAGCAAAATTTAAATCATTACCACTCCAGCACTCACCACTATATGTTCTCTTCAGTCCAGCTCTCAGCCCTTGTGGCGGTTCATTGGTAAACTTAATAGACATTTGAAGAAGGGTGATGGGGAACTGTTTGTGGATGTCCGTTGTCATCCACAGTCGAAAGCTTTCGTGCACAGTCTCTGTCTCTGTTACAGTGTCCATCAACTCATCCAAGAAGTCAAGTCCAAGGTGGCAGTTTTGCAGAAGTGCCCAACCTCCCTAGTTTAAAACAACAGAATATAAAGTTACCAACACCGTTTACAAACTGAAATCGCTGAAATCACTCTTTGTTTATGCTGTAGGTTAGGAAGAAAGCCAACATATTTAAGCTATAGCAAAATATAGCATGTTGAAGTGCTTATCAGAACCCTTAAAGGAAGAAATCTTCCACAGTCAATTTTGCACCACTGCCTCACCAAATCAAAACCAAGGCCTTCATCATTTGATTTCATGTATGCTTCATATACAGAGCCCAGTATCCATAGTAATGGTACACAGGCAATTAAAGTAATTTTTTCTCCAAAAGAAAGCACATGTGAGCTAAGCTGTGGGCTGTTCCTTCTGGAGGCACTGTTAGCTTGTTTGGTTTTATCGTCTAAACAAGTGGTCCTTACTTGTCCAATCTGGTCTTCTCAGGTAGTCCCTACCTTTTCCATGTCAGTATGTTTACAACACATATGGACATGACTATGCTGACAGCTGATAAACACTGATAAATCTTCGACTTATATAAGGGTACCTTATATAAGCTACTCAGAAGTAGCTCCATAGAGCAAGCTGCTAAACCTTGTTCCTCACAAGAGTCACAGGCTTGGAAAATAACCAAATATACATACTTAATTATCTATTGCTATCAACCAATAGATATCAGACTTTATCATATGAATTACCATACTTCATATAGACATCTCGCATACCTCTTCATTAAGAGGGTGAGACGGCGAGAGAACGTAACTGCATTTCTCTTAACTAAAAGGAGCTCTTCTTCCCTACCTTTTGAATGAGTTTCTTCTCATCTGATCTGCTAATCAGCTCTTAATGTGAAGTTCTCAAATGAGAATCTGAGGCAAGAGTTAGAGGAAAACTAGCTATGTAGACAGGGAAGAAGCTCATAACAGGAGCACGAGAAATTGAATCTGTTCGCATCAGCAGCCATAGCAGTACTACCACCTGATGGGCAAAGCATGCTGAATTGGAACATCTCAGCTTTTCTTTCTCATACAGGAAATTTTATTCTTTAATTCTTCCACATTTTACTTGTAAAATGCCTGTGCTGTCAGATTGTCCTTTCTAATTCAAAACCCAGACTACAGCAAGACAAAATACCTTGCTATCCAGCCTTGTTTTTCTCAAGGTTATGTAACTATCAATAGTATATTTGGAATTAATCTTCATTTAACAAAATATGTTTGAATTACTAAAAATACAAAACTGAAAAAGTGTTGTGAAATGCTTGCTGAAGAATATTTAATATTCATGCAATCCAAACAATCAATTCAGCTACGTTCATCAAAAACCTACAACAAAAAACTGCATTTTATATGAAAAATACTAATGTCTGCACAGTATCAAAAAGCTTGTTATGGCCAATTAAATGTGACAAGACAGTTCTATTGCTTAGGACACTTATTTATACAAATAAATATAGGTTCTTAGATCAGCATTAACTACCTACCAAACAACTTAGAAATTAACATCCTGTCATGAAATCAGGTGTTTAATACAACTACAAACAACATTCAGATTTTTGTCTCTTACATGAGCCATTGTCTGCTGTAGAAGTTTACGAGCATGGATTTCTTGTCCCTGGCCCATGGAAACATAACGTGTCTCTGTCTTCAGTCTTTTTCCCAAAGCAATAATTGAGTCTGTAGGATCGGAGCCCATGGAAAGAAAGCATATGAGAGGAGTACGTGGATCTGACTCTTCCCATGTCTTCTCCAAGTCCAAGATTACTCCCTCTGCATATTTCTCCCCCATAGTGTCAATGATGTATTTTCTTGCCTATATTAGAAAGGGTAAAGTTAACCTTTGATGTAAGCATTTAATACTGTTTTCTTCCCAGTGTAAATACAACCGGTAAGTAAACCGAAGAGCAAAGGCTGCTATAAATTTCTGTCAGAAATACAAATATGCAACAAATGCATTTTTACATTACAATATCACACTGTCTTTGAAGGTGTTATTTCTTACTGCCTTCTAGAAGTTAAAACTTAAAATAATTATTCTATTACATATATCTGCACGTATTGATATATATAATACCTATAATTACAGCATAATAAAAATAATAACCTTACTAAACATTTAGAAAGGTTTTAATGATTTAAAGATGGTATATACATTAGATAGCGTAACTCCTAAGCTTAAAATCTAGCTTTCCTTTCCAAATATTAAAGAAAAAAGGAGGAAAGAATGGAATATATGCTTCAAGGTTGTTAGGTCTTTCCCACCTTCACGCTTAAACAAACAATGCCTTAATAGTAGTAATGATGAAAATAACTGTCACTAAGTAGAAGATCCAGAGGAACAGCTGAAGACCGTCTCTGTTATTCCTTATTTATTTCAAAAATTGTTAGATTATCATTCCTTTTTACTAATAGAAAAGGCTCTTTCTTGTATTCTTTCCCACTACATTGCATTTGTCTTAGACCAATCTTCCCCTTAATACCTCTGCGTTACTTCTCAAACAGAAGATATTTCGCATTTAGCATTTGAGAAACTATCAGTTTTCATAAAACCATCATAAGATGAAAGTGTATCTTGCCCCCATTAACTAGAACTGAGGAACTAATTTTGCATGATCCCTTTCAGACACACAGCATACATCTGAGAGATTCATTATACAGTACCATTTAACTTTCTATTGACTGCAGTTACACCAATAATTGCTCAGACTTTCTCTGAATCCAGTCACAACGTCTAAAGGTTTGCATCCATAAAGGTAATACCACACTTTTAGTGATGCACTCTGACTTCAGTAAACTGCCAACCACTGCTCTGAAATTGTCAGCAATTGCGTAATTTTTATTCTTTTGCACTGGAGATTAAGACGACGCTCGTAGAAGTCGATTTTTCTTAAAAATAGGTGTAACCATTTAATAGAAACTTTAATTTTATTTCTCTTCTTTCTAAACAGATGGCTTTAAATTAAAAATTTTGAACACACCTTAATACAGATTTTTCTAAGGTAGGTCTAATTCTTCCATGCAAGAAATGGTTCCTCAATTAAATTATTTCCATGTTTTGTTTTCTCTCAACCGAGTTCACAAAAAGATTTTACTTCAGCCTAACATGAGGACACTTCTACAACCCCAGTGAGTAGTATCAGCAAGGACACCCAAAAATATCTTCTGAACTGATAAAGCGGAACTGAATAAACACATACGTTTCCAGATGAAATCCCATCTCCATAATAAAATCATTGGCTAATAGTCATTCAACATATTGGAATAATTTTGCTAACACTGCACTTTTAACAAATGCATAAATTGTCTGAAAAGAATTTCAGAAAATGCAACATAAAGGTCCATTACAAAAAGGAGCTTAGCATTAAATGAAAAAGTACTGAACTGCAAGACCATAACTATTATTGTAGCAACACCTAAATTGTCTAAGTTGGCTACATAAATGTACCTGAGCTATGGTCCTGTCAGGACACCAAGATCTGATGAGAAGAAGATGTCTGAAGCAGTCAAGGGATTGACCATAGCCACTAGGAACCAGCTGTTCTTCAGGATTCTCACTATCAAACCAGATTTTCCACTGTTTCTCTGCCTTGGAAATCTGCAGTAACACCATGAAAGGAGTAAATCTCACTAAACAGACAAGTCACATTTCAACTGCCACTAGGTCACACACTTCTAACGAGGGTCAGAGACATGTAATCCACACAAAGGCACTTGTTTAGCAATGGTAGTACACAGATTTAGTAAAGCTATTAAAAAAAGAAAGGATAAGCTTTCAGATTTTAAGTACAAAATTGTAGAATGCAACAATGCCCTTCAGTATTCACATACTGAAAAAAAAGAGCTACTACTCAGTATTTTCCATTAATGACATAATGGCATAGCAAGGTCAGAACACAGATAGCTCGGCTCACACGTAGCTTTGAGAACACCAGCTCCCCACATGACTGTAGAGAAGGTACTCTTCACATATACCAAAATGCTTACCATTTACTTACTCCATTAGCTACCGTACACTTACCATCCATTAAGGCTATTTATACCAGTGTTGAATTTACTGAACGCCCTTTCCCTAACTCTCATTCCAGGTAATGAGAGAAATATTGGAACAAGCATCATAAAACATAGTATAAGAAAGCACTAGAGGGATGCAAGAAAGTCTAACAACCGGAAGAAGAATCAAGTTGCATTATGTAAATTGGATTCTATCCCAATTTACATTTAATTACAATTGTATCCCAAGTTGTATCCCAATCTGAAAGTATTATAATTATATAGGGTGTGAAACATTCTACTTTCTTTTAATTTTCCTGGGTTTTTTTAAGTCTTTTTATCAATACAGGTTGCTAAGCAGTTGGGGCCACAACTGTGACTATCTGCTGTCAGTTTGATTCTGTTCTATAAAACAAAACAGTTTCCCACCACATGCCTTGATCACTACCAGATGATCACTGTCAAACAAGGGATCCATTTTAAAAAGCTTTTACTTACTTGATCAAGAATATCTGAAAATTGTTTAAGCTTACTGAGCTCCACCAAGTTCAGCCAAGTCATATCCAGAATCCATTTACCTGGCTTCGGAGGACAAGCTTTAAGGTCTAGAGAAGCACCACCTGCAAGAAATTAGGAATTGGTTTTAATTAGAACTGTTGGAGACTTCCAAAAGACAAAAAAAAAAAAAAAAAAAAAAAAAAACTATTTGGAAAATTTAAACAAGATACTGCAGGACTATTTCACACAACTACGTCTTCCCAGTCTGGAGAAAGACTACTTAATAACTAAGGACAGTCATAAAGAAATTTCTGAGTTAGGTAACATACAAAATTTATTTTCAAATCTTATTTTTCATCTTACTTTAAAACATAATATTTTAAAATCCTTAACAGCTTCTCATTACAAGCTAAATCTATTTTTTACTGTAAAAGAATAAGCTTCAGTTTATGCAGAAAAAGCTGAAGCAGCTTAATCTCAATGGTTTTTTGTTTGATTTTTTTGTTGTTGTAGAGATTAATGTAATAACTTTGCCAATATGTACATTTGCCTGCCTTAGAATTCAACTGAAGCTAAAACAAAGCAAACAAAATAAAAAGAAAACACAAGGTACAAGAATCCAGATTTTTAATAACAGGGTTACAGGGGTTTTCTACCTTATGAAGTCATGCCATCTTCGGTGAAGCAGAGTTTGTAGTTTGGTTAGTTTATACTAAATTTTTTTTATGGTGTACCTTAAACTTAATCTTTATTAACTAGTTTCTCTTTTGAGAATTTACTATTTCTTTGTGCAATGAGCCTGGAAAAAAATGCTTGTTGGGAAAAGATATTCTGAAGATTCAACATGGAAAAATTAACAGTTATAATCCATAAATAAATGTTGCCTGGAAAATTAAGTATCTTCGAAAGGTAATACAAAATGACTCCAAGCTTTCAAGTGAAGATACACAGTGCTTGCATGCAGTTAAGACTAAAGCCACGAATTTGTCACATTCAGCTAAGAGTCTGATATTCTTTTAAACTGTTAGCGTCACTTTCTGATCATATTTGCTTGCTTGTCCTCCTGCAGTTACCAAATAAACTAAAAGATGTTTAGTATAATAATAATTATTCTAAGTCAAACACATATCTGGTGCTATTTGAGCAGCAGACAAACATCAACTGAAAGGATACTCAACAATTTTCCTTTAAAATTCTCACGATTCTCAAAGCTATATTTATCAATATTGGATGTGCTACTATAAATTAGAACTACCATACAATGTTGTCTGTTACCAGACCAGAATGATAAGCATGTATTCTTTCAATTGACTGGCTTCTCATGTGCAAACAGAAGCAACGGGTTGACTAGGAGATATAACTACAGCTCACAAGTTTTCTAGAATAATATATATGCTCTACTTAAAATTGTTCTGTAGTTCCAACCTTTAATAAGTGTCAGAAATTCTTCATGCTTCACTCTGTTTCTTTGTATATCAATCTTCAATGTAAGCAATAATGTGAAAAGAAATTTGTGCTCCTCATACAGTCCTCGGGCAGCATATTTGAACACTTCATATGTCATATGTTCAATAATATTAGTAATTCTCTTGCTAGTTATAGGGCTCTTGGTAGACCTGTTGGAAGAAAGGTCTGCAGTTGAATGTCGATTTGCATAGGCTTTATTAAAGGGAGTACTATGTAAACAACAAAAAGCCATAGTTCAGAACTTTTAAAACATGGAAAAAAAAATAGATCACAAACAGAATATCAGACAGCAAGCTAGCAACAACTTTCAGATTGAAGGAGCAATAAAAAACAATTCCTTTCTAATCAAGCCTTTCTGCATAGCTGAAAATCAACACAGTATAATGGTTTTTGTTACCTAATGACTAGTTTTTAAGGACCATAGGTACATTTGAAGGCTCTTTGCCTTGGTAAATAACAGACAAAGGCTTATGGGTATTTAAAGTGACAACTCCTGTCAAGATTGTACCAAGCAACGCTTCTTTCTGACATTAGTTTACAACAAATCTTTACTGTACTACAACCACCTTCAGGACCGAGTAAATACAAATGATACATATTGTTAGCTACATTACCTGGCTAGAGAGCGGTCAAAAAGCCCCAAAAACTGCCGAAGCGAAGTTTGATACATCACATTGACCATGCTCATCTCAGTAATAAGGAAGTATAAGATGCTACCTCGAGTTGCAACTGAAGGATAGGAAACAAGACTGTGTTCAAAGTAGAAATGGAGAGCAGAAAACTTGACCTCTCTACAACAAGTACAGTGAGTTTAACACTAATGCTTACTGAAGATCCTTGAGTTGCTCCATTCTGTACTGGCCAGAAAAATCATTAGAATCTTAATTTAATCCTCATTCATACATCAGGAAAAAGAAAAAAAAATCTTTTCTGTAACTAATGCATACTATGTAAAGCCCAGTTTGCAAACACAAGCATATCTGGAGGGCATCTGGATGGTATACTGCAATATCATCAGTAGAACATATAAAAAGTAAGACAGTTTGAAGTACTTTGTGAGTATCCAAACAAATTTCTCTTTACAGACTTGTAGAGGAGTCATATAAAATCCAAATGAGCTATATTGATTTCACTTCCCCAGCACTGATTTAACTTACTTTCAGCAGTCAATTCATTTTAAATACAAAGGTTTTACAAAATCTGCAATGGTATCTGGTACAGTAACCACACCATTTTTACACATTTCCTACAATGCAGGTATTACACTTAATTCCAGAGAACATTTTTTTTTTACACTTTTTTCAGATGCTTTCACCTGTCAGTTAAAAGCCAAAAGACTGATGAAATGTGCTGACTATAATAACTTAAGGATCTATGACGTGATAAACAAAGCATTCATCCAAACAGATACAAAAAGCATTTACGATTATACTGGCCCCCTTAAAGAATGTCAACATGTGAACTCAAACATACAGTTACCTAAATACCCCAATGACTGGTGTCATTCACAGCCCATAAAAAGTGTCAACATTTTAACAGCCAAGAAAGAACAACCAAGCCCTCCCAAGTTTCTTATCCAGTAGACTAGATGGACAGGTAGGCTTGTATATAGAGTAATGGGAAGTCTAGGGAGAGAATAGATCATTCCACTTTATAAATCCCACATGAAGCATAACGTGGACTATGTTCTCCACCACAGCTCAATACGACATTTCCTGGATACGTTTTACTTAAAGAACACAGATCCTTCCCACCCGTTACGGTCTTCCTGATCTCATCCTACCATTTCTAAGTATTGCTGTTTCAACCATACACTCCAGTCATTTGTACTTCATCGCTACCTTCACTTACCAGGTCTATACTCTTCACGGGCTGAGTTGATCTGTACCTCCGTTTCAGCAGAAGTTTGCAGTTTCTGTGTTACCTCCTCAGCAGTCTTCTTAGTGTTACTCAATACAATTATTAGACTTTCATCATCTGCCAGAGAACTCTTAGTGCTTGTAAGTCGGAACAAAAGGTTATCTTCTAGGTCTTTAATCCTCCTTTTGTTCATGGTCACATCTTCAATAAGATCTGTTCTTTCTTTCTCTAATTCCTGTTGGAATACACAGCAATATTTGGAAAACAGAAGAGTAATTAAAAAAAAAATAAAAGAAGATATTTATTTTTAAAAGTACTGATCCTACTAAAACAGTGGAGGTCAAGAGTAACTGCATTAATTTGGGCAAAGAATTCCAGTAGTATTTCTGACAGCAGGTCTATTGCCAGGTTTCTGAACATGCTACATAAGTATGCATTAACAAATTGTTTCAACAAATACTGTGGAGCATGTTCATATCATGCCAAGTTAGAAGTTCAAAATAGTAATTCTTTTTCTTCTCTTTCTGTTTCGGACAAAGACAAGTGCAAACAGCTTTCCAGGCACAGGATTTTATTTCACTGCATCTAATGCCATCCTCATTTATGCCCTGTTGTCCAATCACCATATTGAAAATACAGTCTCAGTAATAAGCATCCTTAGTCAATGAATCAAGCATCAAGTATTTCAAGAAGTGCATCTAAAAATACTCCTCCATCAAACTAGGATAACTTCAGTCTCTCACTAAAATGCTTCATTTATTAAGAAAAGAAAGCATATAGAATTCAAACTGAGTTTCTTAACTAGAAGTATACAAAAGGTATATTGAAACATCATCAAGTAGAAAGAATTTATTGAGACTGTTGTCATAGAATACTGTAAACGTCATAACTTAGAAGATATGCATACAGATTCAAACGATTCTGACAAAAACTAATGAGAAAAAGACAAGAAAACTACAGTTAACTCCATTTCAATCAACTGATGCCTAACCAAACTAAAGAAAAGCAGGTAGCAATTATGAAGCAAGACAAGCATTACACAAGTTCGATGAAGCAGGAACAATTTTTAAAAGTATAGCATTAAAAGAATGTCAGCATCCAAGTAAATAATTATCATGCAGAGAAATCATTCTGAGCCAAATTAAATTTCATGTTTTGCTGAGTTCAATTTAAAAGGTTAAACATATTTTAGAGTGCAACGCATTTAGAAAACAGAAAGCTGAGTTTTCCTCACAAGAAGAGCCTGAAAAACAAGTTGGAAACAGAATGACCAAACTAAAGCAAGTGAAGTAACTGTAGATGAAAACTTTAGTGAAAAATCCAACCACTAAGCTTTTAAAATACTTTTTACAGATCAGGAAGAGTACACAGTTGTATGTTTTCTACATGTCTTGAAAAATTTCCAGTCATAACATCAAGGATGCAAAAAAACTAAGCCAAGTTACCATATACATAAATTCAAGGAACTTGCACCAAAGAGGCTATTTCAAAACCAGTTTTATGGAATTGCTTTCACAAGCTCACATCATTTTACAGGCTGTACCAAAGAATGGTAGATCTTGTTAATATTTATAACATATAAAAGCTGCTACATAGCTTATATCATTGTCACAAAATGATTCACAAGTGCAAGAATTTGCATCAACTGTTCCTTACAAAACTTGAGCCTTTTGCTACCACAAATCTTGAAATTTGAATGTGAAAATTCAAAAAGCCATAAATAGTTCATGTATAACTCCACTACTCATCTTGCATTTCTATTTCTATAATAGTAAATAAGCAAGTTTTTTGTCAAATTACCTAACAGGCAATATATCAAAACAATCATATCATTAAAACAGTATAAGTTATACTATATTGATATATATCAAGTCTCTCAAATCCAATTATTCCAAGAAATAGTATAAAATTAAATTTATATAGATATACCAGCTCCCCTTTGACCTTCTTATGCTTAATTCACACCTTGCAAATTGGTTTAACATTCTGATGGAAAGGAAGAAATCAGTACCAGTATTCTCACCAGTAATCAATCAATTCTTCAAGATGCATGCCACAGATTCTACCAATGGGCATACCAGACAACACAGGAACAGAAAGTCAGACTTCGCAAAATCTTTAAACGATGTGTTGCAAACCCTCCTTTTCCTCGTCTTATGTCTAAATCTCATTCATTCTAAGTGCAGAACCGTATTACAGACAGTGGAATGGCAATAAGGATATAAATGTACATACAAACGTTGAAGAACACTAAATTCAGGTGAGGAATCTCTTCTCTTTTGGGAGGAGAAGTTCCACACGTACATTCTAACACTGGATATCACCAAGCAGTCATACTGCTCAAATCATTTGGCAAACGGTCACACAGTTAAATAATTCCACCACCTCCCTACCAAAGCCTACAAGGTAGCAAGAAAGCAGACACTTAAGAGGGAAATCCTCAAATTCCCAAAGGTGCATAATTAGTTATCATAGGAAAAAAAGGTTTTGGATGGTGGGATATGTCCAAATTAACTCTTCATGAAACCTTGAACCACAGGGTACAAAAACAGAGGCCAAGCAAACTGAAAAGTCCTAAGTATATCCTACAAAAGTTCCCCTGCCTGTCAAGTGGTCCACTTGTCATTTATCTGGAAGAACTCTCCCCAGACGGTTACAAACAAAGTAGTAGTGAGTAGACCACTCTGAGAAGCCCAGGTCCAGAGAGCACAGCATGTCCACCAGTTACACATTCCAAGTTAGTGGCAAAGCTACCACAGAATAGTAGAATAATTTTAGTTTGGAAGGGACCTCCAGAAACCAACTAGTCCAACCCCCTGCTCAAAGCAGGTCTAAATAGGTCAGTTGCGCAGGGCCATGTCTAGTTGAGTCTTGAACCCCTCCAAGAATGGAGATTCCACAACATCCCTGGGTGATCTGTTCCTGGTTTTGACCACTCTCAATGCAATTTTTTTTTTCCTAATATCTAATCAGAATTTCCCATATTCCAGCTTGCGTCCATTACTTCTCAGTGTACTGCTTTGCACTTCTGAGAAAACTTGAACTCCTATGTTTTCTGTGTGCTCCAAGCAGGCATACAGCAATTGCGATGACTGGAGAAATTTGCTGATAAAATTACTGTCATCTTGAGGCATGTATTGTATTGCAGGCCCCAGAAGTGAAGTTTGGCATTAGGCTTTGTGAATACACACATCACAGCGTGTTTCAGACAGACAGTGATAATCCCATTACATAGTGGGTTGACAAGCTGTCACTGGTTGAAGCGAAGTTGATGGTGCAATGAAGCTGTCTGACAAAATATAAGCCTTCATAGAATGAGTATAATTTTCCTCATGAGATCCATGGACTGATCGGGAATCAAATGCAACTACTTGACACCAACAAGATGACTGGAGCCTTTAAGGAGGAACATCTTACATTGGGGAGAGGTGGGAGAGGAGGACGGGAGGACCTCAACAGATGCCACAATAAGGGAACAAACACATTCCTCTCTAGCAAAGGTAAACTGGAACCGTTGCCAAAATATTAGTAAATACACAGTCACAGACAGACAGTGTCTCATTTGACTTCAACATTGCCTGACCTTATAGTTCCAGGGATTAGGTGTCCAATAGTTCAGAAGATACCAGCCAGCCTCCCTCCAGAACTGCTGGCGGCTTGTTTACTGGGATTGTCAACCTGAACTTGGATTTCCTCAACTAATATATCTGCAGCGTCAAAATAGGTAGTTAGCCCATTTCCCCTTGGAGCAAGGAAGTAACTAAGTCTGAATCCTTTGCACCAGGTTACATCGCCATGAGTTCCACAGTTTGTAGACAGGAGAACGTCAGTTTTTATTCCAGGCCCTTTTCCTTTTCACAGGCCATTCTCATGAGGTTATAACTCATTGAGGCAGAAAAAATAAGGTGAGTACAGTACAGTTGCAACAACAAAGACAAATAGAAACTTCCACTTGAATGAGTCAATTGCTTCTGTGCCAGCTTTTAAACCATCATAAATAGGTTATATTAAGAACAATCACAATAGAGCCAGAAATTTACCCTGCAATATGGGAATAGAGTAATAAATTAAAATGAAAGTAAAACCTTCTACTGGTAAGTGCAAGACGTATAGCCAGGAAAAAAATACAAATAATTCTTTTACCTGTTTCTCTGTGAGAATGACTCTGCCTAAGAGTTGATTTTCAAGACCTTTCATGGTCACAGTAAAGTCAATGATGGAGGTTCGAGCACTAATTTCAGGAGAATAACCTGGATTTGGCAGTTTTGTAGTAATGTAAAGTCTGAAGCCATTCATAACATCTACTTCCTTATCACCAACCTTCACCTTAAGGAAAGTATTAAAAAGAAGTCTTGAGATATCAACAATCAGTATACACACTTTCAGATGCTGCATGTAGAAACAAAGGTTACATTTTTCTGTTCAAAGGCATAAAAATCCAGCTTTAAATTACACACCTGAAGCAAAGAATTTTTTGAAACTACCTAAGGAACACTTTAAATGACTTACTTACAGATTATTTCAATTTTTAAAAATTATCATAAGCAAAGGGATAAGGAATTCTATAGGTTAAATATATTAACTGTTTGTGATCTTAAACCCTACTCTTATTTGCTATTAACATTAATCAAATTTAAATACAAGTTTAATCTTTTATAACCATATACTTATTAGGAGTTATTTTGTTGAGGGCAAGGTGGGGGGAGCTGTTTCCACTTGTTTGCTCATTTGTTTTATTTTTACCTTGTTAGCTGAACCTGTTTTAATGAAGTTTCTTTCCAAAATATTATCAAGTGCTGGGTCAAGCTCTTCTCCAACATCTTCAATCAAAAGAGGTCTTCCCAAAGAAAGGCTGTCTTCTAAGTGATTTCTAAAATACTTGTGATTCAAAGAAGTGACCTAAAAAAACAATCATGAACCTACATATTATATTGTGTCCAGTTACGGAGCTTTTTGCTTGTTTTATATTTATAAATTATTTCTTTTTTTTTTAAATGACTGACAAAAACAATGATCCTATAGTTAGACAAGGATTAAAGCAAAGATTGCAACCACAAGAAAAGGTAGCATCAGTGTACCATATTCTCAAGTCCCATCGAATGCAAACTTCCATTTTTCAACTACAAAAGTAGAAGCAAAGCAACACTGAGCACTTAAAGTTTTGATATCCTATGAGTGCAATTAGGCCAGAAATTCACAGGAACCTTTTATCACCTTCAATTTTATCTTGGCTAACATCCCCAAGTCAAACTGCAGCAAGGTCAATGTCAATATTAGGGCTCTTTTTTCCCCGTTGAAAATTAGAGGGTTACATTGAACAAGCCATTAAATAGTCTTTGCTTTAAATAGTAGTCCTTAGTAAAATTGTGATTAATTTTCAACATGTACAAAAGTACATTCAGCTTAGTTTGTTTATAACTTCACAGTTAAAGTCTAATAATCCTTTTTTAACATAACTAGCTAGGCAACCATTAAAGGGTTCCGCACTGAGATAACAATCAACGTGAATGAGAGTAGTTTCCTAGTAATACTCTCAGAGCCAATCTATTATCATCCTTCAAACTCCCCTTTATCTTTTTCAGGCATATCTTTAAGAAGCTGGTTTATTGGTGCAATCATAATTGTAGCAAGCAAGGACTTTCTCATATTTTTGCCTGTTTGCATTTAATTGGTGTATCTCGCCTCAGACTGTATGCTGTTGCAATACTGCCTTCACTGTATATTTGCAGAATATTTAGCACCTGACATCCATGCTAATACAACACAAATTACCAATAATTTCTGATTAAAAGATTATCAAAATGTCATGCTGTACCTCTTCATTTTTAAATATTTATATGAACCTGCATTAATCACTTATGTGGGGTTTTTTTTCTAATGCTTATAGTATTCTGCAAACATGCTTCAGCCCTTATCAGACGTTACCCATCCAGGCTATTTTCCAACAGTTTATGTTTCATTAAAATAAATTCATTAAACAAATGGATCACTGGTACTAACAAGCTTCACATATACATTTTCATATCTAGCCAAAACTCAATTCTACCAAAATATATCTGAGATGTCCTTTATATCCAGACTAGGCATTTTATATAAAAGGCATTTGCTAAGTATTACTTGAATCACTGAATTACAATGGTTTTTAAGCTAAGAGTTCCTACGGATTATAAAAGCACCAGCATTCCTATTACCTGAAGTTCATTTCTGCCTTCCTTATTTCTAATCCAGATTTTACCCTGTGCCTGTGGATCGATTAATAAAGGATAACGAGATGCTTTAGTGACAATGATTCCATTCTGTATGGATAAGTCATCATTTGGTAATCCCTGCAGGTTCCATTCACTGATAGTTGGAGCATCAGTCAACATTTCTATGAGGTTGAAGTTGTTACCAAAGGGGATTTTCCGGCTCTTCATTTCCTTTTGCCAGTCATTTAACAGCAGGCTGCGGAACTCTTGATTAAAAGGACCAGAATAGGACAGAAAAGCTGTAGCCAAGAGTACATCACCTTCAAGACAAAAAGGAAAAAAAGAAAAGAAAACAAAACATTTCAACTTTGCCAATTCTATTCATGAATAAGCTGCTTCCTTCTATAGTTATTACATGGTTTGCCTGGTAACCTTAGAATACACTTTGACCCTTAAAGAAGAAAAATCAGCTTTTTTACCAAGGCTCATTACATAGCAAGATAATGCTACATTTGAGTAGATGCCACTTTTACTTTATCCTTACAATGCAACTGTAGGGATCAAGAGGTGGGCGTCTGGCAGCCAACCAAGGTCAACCCAACACACACAACTATTCCAAACAGCAGATCCTGCACAAGCAGGACATGGCAGAATAAACTCACTCATAAATTTCCTTGCATAATCATGAGAACAAGCTTAAACAATATTTTGGGGGGAGAAGAACCTTCAATTAGGAATACTAATTAAGAACAAATCAATTACAATTATTACTACTACTAATAAAAAAATTGTAACAGACATCATTATAGAGGTATTAAGCGTGACAAGTTTTAATCTTCTGGTCAGCTTCAAAATTGCCCTCCTAAGTTTCATGACACCACGGTTACTTTTTTTTTTTTTTTACCTCCAAAGTAAGAATGCAGGATTCAAAACAGAGAAGATACTGTACTTTTATACTGAGTACTAATATTTTTTAGACTTTTTCAAGTTATCTTTAGAAAAGACATGATGACCATGTGGTGGAGGTATTCTGCATTTTAATAAGTTTATAACACACATACACATATTATACCATCAAATAAAATACAACCTATCTACTGTAATACAACCTATACAACAATATCTGCTTTTTACAGCATTTCAAGGCAGAATTCAGAAAAGGAACTTCAGACCACAGTAAAGGACAAGATAAATTTCATTTACTTGATCTAACTAATAAATTAATTGTTTTTTACAAAGTACTTAAGTTTCCAAGTGCATATTTATAAAATAAAAATGAACTTCAAAGAAACAAAAGTTTTATTAACATTAGTAAATGCATTTAAAAATATTGATTTCTACATTAAAATGCTAGTGCCTGAATATCAGTCTTCCTCTCCTTCATATGTATTCTCAGTCATAGACACTTTATTGGCACTTGCTAACATATCATTCTCTCTGGACTGCTGCCTACAATCAGTCAAGTTAAAACAGTGTCCCAAGTATGCACTGCATGTTATACATGTCAATTAAAAGGCTATGCATAGCATACATAGTTACTGTATCTTTTTTTTAAAGATGAAGTTTAGTCTTATATTGTATTTTTTACATAGCAGTGCTGTAGCAAGAGAATTAATAAAAATTACCCTCATTTTAACAAAAGGGAAGCTAAGCTACAAAGGAAAACATTGATATTTCAAATGTTTTCAGTTTCACTACCCATCACAACTCAAGTGACTAACTTCCAAGTTCAAAGGTGTGGACAAAAGCTTACCCACTAGCCTCTTGGATTGAATGGCAAATTCTTTACTCTGCTCTGTCCACCTCTCTTTTTCACCTGCTAAACCACTTATAAGACTTGAAGCAGTTTGCATTTTATGACGGCAACGCTCAGCATCTTCAAGCAAAGTCTAGAGAAAACCATATAGCAAGAAATACGGTTTACAGACATGTATCTGATGGGCCAGAAAAATCTCTACATCTAATTAAACCAATAGCTAAACAACAGCTTAAAAATATATTTTCAAACACTTATATCATCAGCAGAGGAGGGAAAGTGGGATGGAAAACATTTATCAGGAAAAACTATCAACTGTCATAAATGTGATTCAACTTTTTAATATTTCTACTCTCAGCTTTCATGTTGGCATACGTGTTAAATGATACGTGAAATGCTATACACAGATAATATACACCAATGAAACTTGATGTCACAGTAGTAGGTGCTAAACAAATCCAAATAAAATAGTTTGAGGAGGTAGGAGGAAGCGGGGGAGAGCATCAGTGGCAAAGGAGAGAGGTGAGATCCAAAAAGGCAGTATCCAAATAACATCTCTCTTATCCTCTATCCATCAACATCCTTTCCAAGGAATAATAGTGAAATTGAGAGAATGCATTAAGTTTTCCTTAAAGTAAGGGTGGCAACTTCTTTTCTGTGAAGAGCAGTTCACCTGTTTTTCTCTCATTGCTTTTTCATACTCTGCCTGCACAGTATCTAATTCTTCTTGCTTGGCACCCAGCTCTTCTTGAGCTTTCTGCAGATCCAGCATAGCCGTTGTTAGACGATTCTCCTGGATTGCTAAATTAGCCTATGAGGCATACAAATATGTAAGTGCATTCATACAGACATCATCTCAAAGCATTCGCTCTAATGCATCTCGAAGTTTTACTGTACTACATTTCAACCATTTCATCAAGCTGCTCAGCAGAGATTTCATCATTCATTAAAACCTCTTATTTGAATTTTACAACAAACTAACTTCTTATTGCAGGTAGCTGCAGTTGAGCAGTTGGTCCAACATCAGTTAGAAAAACTAGAAAGAAAAACTTCTGAGAATACCAGCCATTCTCCATTTGACACAAAAGATAGTCTGATCTGGCCTGCAAAAAAGACTGGTGGCACTAGAAGCCAGGGATTGTTGGACTTCTCCAACCAACATGCTTTGTCTAATGAAAGATCCTACCTCTAACTACAAATCTTGCTTCCCTCTCAGTCATTCTTATTATAAATACAAGCTATTCTGTGTTAAAATCATGCTTGACCATGTTCTTCCTGACTCATTCTTACCTTTTAACAACTATTTAGTTCTGGTTTTCTCTAAGTAACACTGAAGAACAGAGTGTCTGTACACATGTTCTTCTTACGAACTGAGATCTGGAACGCTGAAAGAACCAGATCTCGAGTTTTTTCCTACTTAATTCTTAATTAAGGCAAAGCAATTGTATTAGCAGATTAAACTAGATGACAGCTGCTTCAACCCCATTCAGAAGGGTTTTGTGCATCAAACTGCACAATCTCATAATTTTGACAACTAACAAGTGGTAGTACATTTAAAATACATTTTACTGTAGAGTTACTATTTTCAAGATAATAAATTCCTAGAGAGGCATGCACCAGTTGGAATAAGGCAGCTGATGTTTCCAGCAGATGAAATCCTCAAGTGCACACAAGTGGGGAAGTGAAGGAGCAAAGGGTGTTTGTGTGCCTCCAACTGATTAACAGACTTACCTTTAAAGGTAACAGACTTACCTTTAAAGGTAATACTTCTTTGTTAATGGAAAAAAATACAGCCATAGCTTTGGTCCATGAGCAAAGGCCGGCAACGTTGCCACATACTCTCTTAGCTGTCTCAATATTGTAGTCCGCCATTTCAAAATAAGGGCTCAAAAGTTCTACCACTTCTTCATTAATTGTGTCCTTTGGAAATTGCTAAAAAAAAAAAGTGCAATACACACAATGTATGTAACACATGTAAACTACACATATATGAATTTCAGCACACACAGAACGCTACCAAGATCACAAGTGTTACTTACAAACAGCTAATATGAAGTTCTCTGTCTCATGCATTTTTGAGAGCTTGCCCAAGTCTGTTCTATATTCTCACAAAATCAAAAAAAGTTTGCCTTCATTTATTATCTTCGCTATCTTACAATAACAATTACTGTTACACAGCTAACTGTTGATAGAAAATATCACTGGTATCCTACTTGAAATTCTTTTTTCCCTTAGACTGAATAAGTAACTTTAAAATCTTCAAAAAGAAAAGGAAAAGCTTAGCTCTGGTTCATAAACATACATTCTACAAGACAGTCCTTTCCAAGGGCAAGCCAGGTTTCTTCTCCTTAAATTCCCTTATCTCATTAGTGGAATGTGTTTCAATTTAAAAAATTGATTTTGACCCTCTCTTTTCTCCAAAAAACATCTCTTCCATTTTTCACCCCTGAAAGCCCTCAATTTTCTCCCTCAAATTTATTTTGATGGTCAAATATTATATAAGTTTGGTTGTCTTTAAAGATATATTTACAAGGGACAATGATAGTCCATCACTCATGAACTTGTAAAACAGCTGTTCCCTGAAGCACAAATAGGTTTATTTATGCACAAGCAACTCATGTTGAAGCGCTTCAGTAAATTAAAAATCCTTACAAGTAGGTGCAATGTGAATACTACAGAAATGGCATTCATGACACTACCAACCACACAAAGCTGGTCAAGCCTGCTATCTGTGATTTCCCGTTGGTCCAGAGACACACTAAGCAAACTCCTCAAAATGCAGAAATCGGAGGTAATGTCATCCAGTGGGGCACGATAAAGTACAATTTATTCTGAGAAGATTAATCATAGTATTATTAGTTTATATTATGAACAGGGATTTAGTCACTAGTTACTCTTCCCATTTCCCTAGACACATGCTGTGGAGCTGAAAATCCCAAATTAAAAAAAATTCTGATTTTGAACATCCCAATAATCAACTACACTTTTGCAGGCCACTGCACAAGCTGCAATGCTGAAAATTATTGAAAAGTTAGGTACCAGAAAAAAGATGTTTTCTATCAACTTTGCTTTAATGGAACAGATAAGCAATGGCTATTCAAACCAAATGCTTAAAGCTTTGAATCATTTGTCACTGAAAGTAATTTCATTGCCTTACTTAGGAGAAACTATAATTGATTTACGACCTGACTTTGCCAGAAGGATTCAAGTTTATTTCATTATGACATACTTATTTTTAAGCCCTTAACATTTCAGATCTCTTGTGTGTCTGATTCCCCTTGCACATTTGCTCTCCTACAAACACAGAGAAAACACTGCCCTGTATTTTCTTAAATTAAAAAATATCAAAACCAAGGTTGCACAAGCACCTGTAGGTTCTGTAAGAAGTTCCCTGCTGTCATCAGTTTCAAAGATTCCTGCCATGATGGGATGGTACAGCATTTTTCCTGATCAATTTTTACATTGTTCACTTTTCGCTGGAAAAGCAGTAACACACAGTCCATGATACGCATAATGAGGTGAGGAGGTCGACCCAGTGTACGGACAGTGGCAATATCTGCAGGTTTTATTGTCTATAAATTTAAAACAAGAGGTAAAGCAATTACTGTTATTGTTTATTTAATAAGACATAGAGCACAAGCTCACCAACAGTATTAATCCACTGGAGAAGATAAAACTTACTCATTTTTGATTGAAAAAAATTTTACCTCTAAAAAGCGTGAAGCTATAAGGACCCTCTAACCAGATTTTCACTGCTACCTCCTAGCAACTACCGGAAAACCTCAGCTCAGCCACCTCCACAGCAGCTTAAAACCATACCTCCACCTAAAAGCTTAAAACTACCATGCACATTTTTGACAAAACAAAGAACAAAACAGAAACATCTTGAAATTTTACCTATTTTTTTAAAACGCAAACCTATTGACCAGAAACTGAGCCTAGAAAGGAAAATACATTCGGTTGATATTTGGCAAATGAAGGTGAATTAAGGAAACCAGTGAGAAGGCCTGACACACATATAGATTTGCACCTTCTGATTCATCTTACTGGCAATATTCCTGTTGCAGAAGCAGGCCTGCAAGAAAAACAAATAAACTATAATAATGTGTGAAAACGTAGGCCCTATTAAGTAAGGCTAAGCCTAGGGTGCAAATCTAATACTATAACTCGTAACTCTTGAGTACCTCATGAATCAGAAAGGAATATCGGAAAAGTACTGAAGATGTCTCCTTAGAGAAGCACTGATTTGAGCAGCAGTGCATACCGCTCCACATACAGAGCAAAAAACCACTGAACAATGGTAACTGCTGATGGACAGGCCCGCTCCTATAAGCGACCTAACTTGGATCAGAAGCCTTGCTTATTCACAGGCAGTCTGATCAGCCTGAGTACACGACAGTAACAAACAGTAAGCAACAGGTTATTTATTGCAGGTGTTACGACACCTTGCTTCTAGCCTAGCACATGCCTCACTGGGAATTCATAAAGCAAGATTTTAGTTACATGTGTTTATACTTCAAGAAAGGGATTGTAAATTATTGCAGATTATCCTGATCACCTTCTTTCTGCCTGCCTTTTGTCTCCTTTCAGTATTTTGCTGCTCATGGAGTTCAGTGTGCACCTGATAATTCATTAGAGTTTTTCCAGGTATCTGTGGAAACTTCAACCAGTGTTTCTTGGTAACCTTTAGGAAATTCAGCCCAGCCTTTTTTGCTACTATCCAAATTGTGGCAAAACAGTTGCATTTAATTTCAATTTGTTTATTTACTTTTAGTTGTGCATTTAACGTGCCATTTCAATTGCAGGGCAAAATGCAATTAAGTTGTATTGAACTTTGACAATTCTTACTCAAAACTTCAAAAAATTAACCTTGCTATACGTTTAAAAATGCTTATACACTGTTCTGTACCCACTTGTCTCCTAACATGGCATTTAGCAGTCCTAAAACATGCCAAAAATGGAGTGAAATAACCAACCACAGTTTTTTGGG